>JAPJBO010000159.1:0-319085 GCA_030068145.1 Diplonema papillatum
AAGAGACTGCTGAGCGGCACCGTCGCCCCGCTACGGTCCTGGTGGAGATTGGCAGGCTGTCTCATATGGAGACAGCATGTACTGAAGAAGCCTTTCGCCGAGCTGCTGCTGTTGTTACGGTGGATGTCGGTGGTCACCCGGATCGGGCACCTGCAGGACAGAGCCTTCTGGCAGGCCCATAAGACGATTGATGGTGAGCTGCTCATTCTCCTCCGTCGAATGGCTACAAGGTTGGAAGACAATGCCAATGTGGGCTGGAAGCAGCCTCCCACAGAGAGGGTGCACGGGTCTTCTGATGCCAGTGGTGTAGGTTGGGCCTACATCAAGGGCGAGGCCCATTACGGAGTTTTCCCGAAATGCTTGACTAAGTCCCCTATCTATCTGAAGGAGCTGTACGCGTTGTACATGTTGGTCCGCGGCCACTCCCGTACTAACACTCTTTTGGTGGTCGGCGTGGATAATAAAGCTGTGATTGGAATCATTAGGAAGGGCTATTCCCTAAAGCCAGCAGCCATCCTATGGCTGAGGGCACTGCAGGACGCATTGAAAGAGCTTGACAATCACCTGGAAGTTTATTACATACCGACGGACCAAATGCCTGCTGACGCCTTCACCCGGTTATCTATTCAGCGGTCCTGTTGGAAAGTAGTCTGCGACACGTTGTAGGTGAAGGCCTCCAATAATACAAGGGGCCGGCACGCTCGGGCTAATCCTCCCCCGGGACGTACAAACAAACACACGCCTATTCTTTTTCTCTTTCAGAAGAAGAGGACAAATTTTCGGGAAAAAAAAGACTTTTTTTTATGTAAAATTTGCCGTCTGTTTTCTAGACCAAACTTGTGCATGCGGACTACGGTAGGGACACCCCGCGCAGTTCGAGGGCATTGTGACCAGTCGCTGTATCCACGCACCTGCAGAAGACCAAAACCTGCCAGGCACCTTGCTTATTATGAAAGACAAGCATGCCAAAGAGACCAAGATGTGACTCTTCTTAAGAGACGTCCACTGCAAATGAGGTAGAAGAAGCAGAAGAGGACGAAGAGAGCGACTTCGAATCCGAACCTACGACGTGCCAAGTGACAAGAAGACGAAGCCAAGCCTGTCGCCGACATGTCTGAAAACGCTCAGGCGTATTACAAGTATTGACATAGAAGAAAGAAGCGTGCGGGAAAGGAGGCTCTGGAGGTTGCGCGAGAGGTTGGGTTTCTGACAAACCGTACCCTGGGACGACCGATAGGCTGGTGACCGTTTGATTCGGCATGAAATCAAGCAGCACAGGATCAGTGGCTTTCTCGTAGTTCCAGAAACGAAGAAAAAGAAGAAGCTGGAACAGAGCCTGGATCACCAAGGAAAAGGTGATCCGGGCTCTGTTCCAGCTTTCGCAGGCTCCTCGCCTACCGACGCGGTAGACAGCAATCCGGGGCGGACCGGCCAAGCTGTACCCAGCATATCTGCACCGGACGCCATTGCAACGAAGCGCTTCCAGTAGCCGTCTCGACTGAGGAATGGGAAGAGTACGAACATTTGCCTTCGCTGCGACAGCTTTTTCAGCGTTGCAAAAGAGGCGGCCCAACACATGCCGAACAGCACCGTTCGAACTTGCGAGGTCGCCTGCCTGAGCCAACAGGGCCGCCAAGAATTCATTGGTGTTTCGGGGCTTCCCCACATTGTTCACGAGGAAGACGCTGACTGAGAACTGTGACAAACTCAACGTCAAAATCACCACGTTCGACGCAATGAAATTCAGCTCGTTCATCCTAAAACCATCGGCGCACAAATAGCGTAAGTTTTGCTGCTCACTTTTTACCTCGATTTATCATTTTATGAGCTTTCTTTCACATCTATGCAGTCACCAAAAAAGAGGCTGTATTTTACAAAAGAAAAAGTCTTTCAATTTTCGAAAGTGAAAAGAAGAAGATTTTTTCCGGCCGCTCAATTTTACATATCTTGAAGAATCTTTCGTAACTATGTAGGGTGTCTTGTGGATTTGCGTGGAAAAAGCAGGGGAGATTTCATTATCTTGCATCGGGCCGTACCGTTAACCGCAATAGGTCTCCCAGGCTACAAGCCTCTGGCCGACAGAACAATCACATTGCACAATATTGTCCAGCAAGTAGCAGCGGGGGCAAAGAACGCTGGCTGGCTCTTTTAAAAAGGCGCTCACCGCTGGACGCCGGGTCGTGTTGGTCATAGTTACGTTTGACTCAAAGTGTCGTCCCCTCGCGCGGTGTCATCCCTGAAGCTCAGCTGAGTCAGGCTGTTTTTTGTTGTTACAATGCATTGCAAACACGAAAGAGAACGCTGGTAGCGTGTTTGGGAGAAGATTAGCCTAACGATGTACAACACCAGACCAGGGGTGGAGATCCCCGACGTCATGGCAAGGCGAGAAATCTTGCACACGCGGCTTTCGGCGACCTCAAGGCTCTCAGAAAGGCAAACACCGGAGAAACCGGGACTAGTTGAGGTTGGAATGTAGAGTGTCTGTAGCGATGGCCTGCAGGTGACTACCTTTTCGATCGTACCGTGTCATGCTGGGACTAGAGCACAAGAAGAAATCCTAACTAAACGGACGGGTCGAATACTAACACCTGTGTAATTATTCGATTCGTCGAATAATAAAACCTATCCGAGGCGCGATGTGTCGAACAGTAGCAACCACAAAAGCAGGACGGCCGGGCGCGTGTCAAAATGCCTGTTATTATTCGACCCCTCCCCCCGTTAACTCACTTTCAACGGGAAAAAAAAAAGGGCTGAAAAGGAAAGAAGCAAAACAATGCTACGCCAGCTGCTCCTGGCGTGCGCCGCGCTGGGCTGCTTCGCGGTGAACCCGCTGCGGCGCCCGGGCCAGTGGAGGCAGGTGCACGAGCTGGGCACCGACACGCCGTCGACCAGCAACTGCACGTGGCTCTACTTCACGCAGAAGCTCGACCACTTCGCGCAGGAGCCGACCAACGCCACGTGGCAGGAGCGGTACTGCCTGTACGACAACTACTGGAAGGCGGGCAAGGCAGCAGGAGACGACAAAGCGCCCATCTTCTTCTACGTCGGAAACGAGTCGCCCGTCGACGAATACGTCAATAACACGGGGCTCATGTGGAACCTCGGCAAGCAACTGAACGCGCTGATCGTCTTCGCCGAACACCGTTTCGAAGGAGAGTCCGTCCCTGACTTCAAAGACGTCGTAGACTGCGTGCAGTACGTGACCACGTTCCAGGCGTTGGCCGACTACGTGGCTTTGATCGATTACTTAAAGACAGAGTTCAAGACGGACGCACCAGTCATTGGGTTCGGCGGCAGCTACGGCGGGATGCTCGCTGGTTGGATGCGGATCAAGTACCCGGACGCGTTGCACGGCGCTGTCGCGGCTTCGGCCCCAATTCTGTTCGCCCCTCAGCTTGGTCTGAAGGGCGTCAGCGGCGGCCCGGAGGCCATCAGCCGCAACCTGCAGCCGATCGGCGGAGCGCCGGAGCAGTGCTACACCAACTTGCTCCACTCGTGGGCCCTCGCGATGGAGGTCATGAAGACGGAGCTCGGCCGCCAGCTCGTCTCGACAGCTGCGAAGCAGTGCGGAACGGTCACCGGCAGCCAGCTCCTCAACTGGGGCCAGGGCCCTTGGTTCGCAATGGCCGAAGGCAACTACCCGTTTCCCTCGACGTACATCACGTTCTCCCTCGGAGGCAACTTCCCGCTGCCGGCTTGGCCGATGCGCGTCGCGTGCGCGAAGGGTTTGAACAAGACCTTCGGAACGGTGGTCACAGGTTCCGCAGCGGACGTGAAGTACAATATTTCACTGGGCGACATCCGCGTCTCCGTCGACTGGGACCAGGTTTCGGGCAACGGGCCGTCCCTGACGGAGCAGCAGATCCGCAGCTCCGGAGTCCTCGACCTGGTGGCGGCGATGGCGGATGCGGCCGGCGTGTGGTACAACGTCACAGCCAACGTGTCGTGCTATTCGTTGGATGCGCCGGAGGTCCACGCGTTGCACGAGGTGCACTCGCACGACGCAAGGTTCAACCGTGATTACGTCCGGAAGGGCGAAGCGCCCGTGAAGGAGACCGTGGAGGCGGATACCCCCTGTGACCACTGTCCCGTGTGCGAGGGTTGCGTCGAGTGCCCGCTGTGCCACAAAGAGCCGTCCCGCGCCTGCACGCACCCAAACGGCCCCGTCGACCGGGCGTTCGCGTGGGGTCCGATCTGCTGCAACGAGAACCTGCACAACATCTGCTACGTCGTGCAGGGCGTCGGCACCGACTTCTACTGGCCCCCGAACGTCCCGAAGAACTACACCCTGACCACGGTCGCGGGGCCGCGCGGGTACCCCCCGGGGACGTGCTACAAGCAGTTTGACAGCGAGGGTCTCTTTGGGTCACCTACCGTCGACGATGGCTGGAGTGAGTGGATTGGAGGGTACTATGACGTCAACAACTCCGCGTCCCACACCAACATCATCTGGAGCAACGGGCAACTCGATCCCTGGTCGGCCGGGGGAGTCTACCCCGCAGGCGGCAGTGTCGTCGGCAGCCCCGTCCAGAACCTCACCGCCGACGGCTCCTCCGTCGCGATTGCCATCGAACTGGGCGCCCACCACTTGGACCTCTTCTTCCCCACCGACGCCGATCCCGACTCCGTCAAGAACGCGCGCATCGTCGAAGAGAGCATGATCAAAGCCTGGATCGCCGGTTACTGGGCCGACCGCGCCTCCAAGCAATGAGAGTGAGGAAAAGCGAGATATTGGATCGAGCAATAGAGCAAACGTTTCCCGGGATTTAGGTTTCCGGGCTTTTTTCTTTTGGTCTTCGCGGTGCCGATTGGGGCGTTCTGGTTCGAAGAGCAATTCTTGCCGGAAAGCTGGTTCACTCCTGTGAAGAAGTACTTCATCGAACCCTGACGTAGAATCCTGGTTCTAAGCGGGCCACTTCTGGTAAGCAGGATTGGCGACGCGGGATGAACCGAGAGCTGACGTAAGGTATCCGAGTGATCGCTCATCAGATCCCACGAAGGGTGTCGGTTCATCGTGACAGCAGGACGGTGGCCATGGAATGTGTGCCCCACGGGCATCGAAAACGCTTCGCACTTTGCGGCAAAGTTTCTTCTCGCAAGAAGCACCCGTCTTGACCAAGACTGCCCAGGCTCCCGATCGCGCTGGCACATTGTCAGTGCAAACGGTTGGTGAACTAAGGAAAGCGCTGCTCCCCCCGGGAGTCCCCCACCCTCATCACCCCCCGCGCAGTGGCAACCCATGTCACACGCGTGTTCAATTGAGAGATTCGATCGTATCCTAAGAAAAGGTGCCGCACAACAGCGCATGCGTTGCGCATCCCGTCCTTTTGCGCATCTGTTGTGTAGCTCTGCGGCTCCTCGGTCAGTTTCTTTTTTCCATTTTTGAAAGTATGCCAAATAGTGCACCGGGAATAGTTGACGAGACCTCTCTTGAGTTTGTGAGCTGCTTACGGTTGCGGGAGTCGATAGAAATGTTTTTCTGAAGCAGGACCGCGCTCGTGAGAGAGCGATGAATAACCGACTTTTTCTGTCTGTCAAGAGCAGTGACGTCAACTATTCCCCCCGCGCACACTGCTTCCGTCCCAATTCGGTGAAATCGTGCCGTTTGGTTCGTGTGTCATGAAAGGCAAGTTCGCCTTCATTTTTGGAGTTCTACTTCCGCGAACACAAGTCGGTCACAGCATTTCTGACAGCTTCACCTGCGCACACTGCTTCCGTCCCAATTCGGTGAAATCGTGCCGTTTGGTTCGTGTGTCATGAAAGGCAAGTTCGCCTTCATTTTCGGAGTTATACCTCCGCGAACACAAGTCGGTCACAGCAATTCTGACAGCTTCACCTGCGCACGTTGCTTCCGTCGCAATTTGGTGAGATCGCGTCATTAAAAGGCAGGTTCACCTTCGTTCATGGGGTCCCCGTCCGCGAACACAAGTCGGTCGCACGAATTTCTGACCGCTTCAATGCGGTGTTGTCGTGCGTCGTTTACGCCTCGTTCCTCGATTTGCTCTGTTCTCTCGTTTTTTTTATGTATAAGCACCTGCTTTGTAGAAATGCTTGAGGAGACTGCCAGTTGCGATAGATCAAAGGAGGTAGATGTGCTGTAGCCCACACGAAACACAGGTAAATGTGGGTTTAGTGGCGGGCTCGCTCTGCCCTGACCGTCTCGACGAGCTTGTGTTCAGCGCGAGCGCCAAGCCCCAAGTTGCGCCAAGCCTTGATGCTTTAGTTTGGGAATCGGTAGCCACTTGACCCGTAGGCCCGTGGCTCTGCAGTACCGACGAACACGTGAAGCTTGGCTCCCGTGTAGCAGGCTTCCCTGGTACCTCTCCCTCCAAGGAAAGATAAACAAGAAAAGTCGAAAGGCACTGTGTGCTTGCGTGCACTTTTTGCCGTCGGTCGTTCGCCTCGTGTTGTAATCCACAACATAAGAGGGTGGTTGTCGTGTTTTGTACAGCGACCGGAGACCCGTCCCCTCCCGTGAGACTGCAAACGAAGCGTGAGACTTTGCCCCGCCCCGACAAGCCCAAAGCCAAGACCGGTCGAAAGTCGATCCGAAAATGGCTGGATCTCGGGTTCAGAATTGAACTTAGTGGGTGTTCCATGGTCCGGAATCGGAACTTTGCAAACCACACCGCTCTCTTCTTCTTCGAAGAAGAAAGAACGCTAAGAAAGCTTGTTCGCATAGCATCGAACATGAGAGTCAGTGTTTTGCACAACTATGATTTCACCTCCTAGCATCTCTATCGCCAATACATCCCGGCGTTAAAGTTCGGCACGCCAGCTGCAAGGCCTGCTGCCGCCCGTCGTTTTGTCCCACTCGACAGCCTCGTCGACCGGCGACACCTCCTCTTCTTCGACCGCTTCCGATCTGCAAAGACCGACAACCTAGCTACGCAACGTTAAAGTGTGCGAATATCGCTACACCCCTTCGCTACCCGACTCCCAGCCTCAATGGACCGAACCTTTAGACCTGAAAAATCGCTAAAAGGTGAAGGGAAATCATACAAAACAGAAGGAGAAAGACCGATTCCGAGCACCAGCCGAGCGAAGGAAGAAAAGGAAAACATGCACCTCGGGCAAACCGTCGTGCTGCTGCTGAGTGTCGCCACCTGTGTCTTCGGTGTGGAAAAGAAGCTTTCGGAAGACGTTCGCCAGGAGGACTCTGCGCCGGCGGACGCTGCGCCGGCGGACGCTGCGCCGGCGGACGCTGCGCCGGCGGACGCTGCGCCGGCGGACGCTGCGCCGGCGGACGCTGCGCCGGCGGACGCTGCGCCGGCGGACTCTGCGCCCGACGACGCGGAGGCACCGTTCGATCTTGAAACCGAGTCACCGGCCCCTGGCACGCTGGAGCCCGCGGCACCGTTTGATCTTGAAACCGAGTCCCCCGCCCCTGGCAAGCCGGAACCTGTTTCCACGGAAGCGCCGTTTGGTCTTGAAACCGATTCACCCGCCCCTGGCACGACGGAACCCGCGGCAACGGAAGCACCGTTCCCTCACGCGTTGCCGCCGGACAACGACGACGTGCCGACTGACGCTGGCGAGTCGCCCTTCGACGAGTGCAATACGACCGCAACGTACAGTACGTGCACCAGCCAGTGCGAGCAGCAGGTCTCTGACGGGTGCGGCAGCTCTCGCGTCGCGAATTGCACGACGGGCGACTGCGTCTCCGTTGGTTACTACCTCGTCCTGTCGGATAGTGGCCGGTTCTTCGACCTCGCCTTATTCGACGCCGAGCTGTTCATGCAGCGGCTCTCCGATGCACTATCGGACCGAATCAGCTTCGTTCGCGCCGTGCTGACGTACTACTGCCTGGTTCCCAACAGCCGCATTAACTCGGGCATTACCGACGTCGACAAAACGTACGCCTTTTCCGCGTAAAAGAATAACACAAATTTCTTTTGTGCGTTATAGGAAGTACGACTGCCAGTTGCGAAATCTCAAAACCAACTGTTCGCAACAATATTCCAATCTCAAAGTAGGAAAATGTGCTGCAGCCCCCCGAAACACAGGTAAAATCTGGGTTTAGTGGCGGGCGTAAGCGTTCAACAACAAAGACCTACTTTGTAGTTGTATCGTTTTCTCCCCCTCTAGCCTCCGTCGAAATGAGCACAAGGCAGTCCCTCGAGTATTTTCTTTCTTCCGCGAAGCCGGTCCATCCATTCTCCTGTCCCCGTTCTGCATTGCTGCTGTCTGTCACACCTGTGTGGCTGATGCTAGATCAGTGGAAAATGCTGCAACCCCTGCACAAAACGGGAAACCCGGGTTGGTCCGTGAACAGTGGTTTTGCTACGAGGGAACGAACCTGTAAGAGTGCCAACGCTACTCTTTCTATAACGTACATATAAAAGGTGTCACGGGATAAGCCGGCAGCCGCTGCTTAACGTCCTTCGGGCCTTCCTTCGGGGTGCTAGGCACCCCGAAGGAAGGCCCGATCGCCGGCCGCAAGCGGAAGAAGACGAAGGCGACCACCCCCGACTCAGGGGTGCATCGAAGGAAGAAGAAGGTTCCGAGGGCAAGCAGCTCTCAGAAACGACCGGGGACCACGGGCACGCCAATGCCCTCGAAAGTGAAAAACGGGCACACGAGCCCGCCCTCGTATTCGCCGACTCAGTCTCTGGAATCACAAGAAAGCCAAACCCCGCTAGCTCCACAAATGCTCGACCTTGACGACGCAATGGCAGGTGACGACGTCATCCGATAACCTGACTTTCAAGGCAGTGCATGCTAATCCATGTGGTTCGTGTACTTAAAAGAACTCAATGCTTTAACGGCTTATTACGTGGGCGGCCCTGAGAGTACCCCCTCAGGAGACACCACTTTATCTTTAGCCATACTTCAACTGCCTTTCCGAATTCTTTCCTGCTTGGGGACTGCGTACGTTGGAATCCTCGGGGTCAAAGTGTTTCAGCAGAAATGAACGCATCTTATGTTGCTTCTTACCACGACCGCGCTGCAGCAAATATGAAACTATCAGGTCGAATCGCTGCCGTGCATTGAACGTTCAGGCTTCAGCGCGCGAAGCATCCGTTCTTCAAGAAGTGTGCACAACTAGTGCAAGTGTATGCAAGTTTTTTCTACTTCGCGTTTTGTTCCGAAACCACCAACAACCAAGCCCTTACCTCGTGTAACCACCACTCTTACGAAACTCAGAGCCCAAAGGATATCTTCCCATAACGACGAAGGTCACCCGGAGACTTTAAAACCCCGGAGTTTCAAGCGAACTTTCACTCTAAAAAAGGAACCACACGGTCATCGCTACCGTGCTGACTACTCCCTCTCTTTCTGGCACACGAGTTAGTTAGAATGCAAACGAGATGGTCCCGTGTGCCAAGATCTCAAATACAATGTGGGACAACCCGCGAGAGATTGTACTTGTGCGCACAGCCGTTTTTCTTTGTTTGTGCATGTGTGTAAACCTTGTTTTAAGTGATTAACACAGCCCGCTTTTGATATAGACAAGCAAGCTTGTTACCATAAAGAAAACAGAAACCTGGTGAAAACACAGCTGACATGACCGACAACCGCTGAAAACTGAAGCTTTTGAACCGATACTTTTTAGCAGGCATACTTTACCCCGGGAGGGCGCGCTAAGGCGAGACTACTCCCGTCTCTGTTCCTGTCAGGGAGCCGCCCCTGATCTAGTTAGTGAGGAGACCGGAAACTCCCCGGAGAGATGGTCCCTGCACTCTAACTCGTCTCTCTCTCTCTCTCTCTCTATCTCTCTCTCTCTCTCTCTCTCTCTCTCTCTCTCTCTCTCTCTCTCTCTCTCTCTCTCTCTCTCTCTCTCTCTCTCTCTCTCTCTCTCTCTCTCTCTCTCTCTCTCTCTCTCTCTCTCTCTCTCTCTCTCTCTCTCTCTCTCTCTCGGAAAAGGTCGCGCTGGCAGAAACGGTGAAATAACAAAGGTCGCAGGGTTGGTGAAATGAAAGCGAGAATGTGGGGTAAGCCCTGATTATTAGATTCACGGTTAAACGAAGCTAGCGCACAAGGTTTGCCTGATCTCGCACCTACTTTCCGATACCAAATAGATACTCTATTCAAACTCGGAAAAGGTCGCGCTGGCAGAAACGGTGAAATAATAAAGGTCGCAGGGTTGGTGAAATGAAAGCGAGAATGTGGAATAAAAATCCCTGGACGTGAAACTCAATGAGCTGAGATCCCGCTGCCTCCGGGTCTCGCAAAAAGAAAACAGCGCTATCAGGAGCGCAAATACAAAACTTTCGAGGTAAGGAACCTCATGCAACACAGAACGGGGTCCGGGGCGGCCGGATACCCCGCCTGTATGGATCTCGTGTCCAGACGTCTGCCAGTTGTTCAGCAGTCGGGACCCATACAGTCTCGAGGATACACTGGTGTTCCTCCAAGACGTCGCGCACCTGGCACAGGATGAGGTTCCCGAGCTCGGTCTTCGACTTCCAGTTCTTCAGGCAGTTGACGGCGGGCAAGTTGTCGACAAATATTCTGATTGTCGACAGCGGAGACCGCGAAGCCGCATACGCAACCGCAAACTTGGCCGCCGTAAGCTCGGCGAAGAAGATGTGCTGCGGTGCATCCCTCCATGGGCCCCACATCGCCATGGAACCCACTAGCCAAGCCCATCCCTGCATGCTGGCGTCGGACCACGCCTCCACGAGGGTGTCCCGCTGCTTCGAGTCGAAAACGACCCATCGATTGCCCGACAGGCGCCGCCTCACCCCCGCCAGGAACGGAAGAACGTCGTCGCTCACGCGGACCAGCGACTCCCAGCCCAGGGAACCGGTCAGGACTTGGTGCGCCAGGGTCCCCATCCAGGCAAGCACCGGGCTCACTCTGCAGAGTGGCGTGCCCCACACCGTCCATGCCCAAATGGCGGTTCCGACGACCTTCCAAACGCCACGCAAAGTCATCTGCATCGAACCGACCGAGCAAAAGAGGAGGTGCGCCTTCCTCGCCCACTCCTGCTTCAGTCGGTACCTCTTCGCCGCGAGGTCAAACTCGACCCCCAAGACAACCGGCGTCGAGCTGGGCTCGAGGACGGACTTCTCGTCGTTGACCGTCATGCGCACCTGGCGGGCGCGTCGCAGGACTCGGTCGCGCACTGCGCGAAGCGCGTCCGGACAGTCACCGACGAGGGCCCAGTCGTCGTACCAGACGACCCTGTCGTCCTTCGCAGGCTCCGTGACGACGAGTGCGGAGTCCTGCGCAATCACCGGCGAGTACGACCAGCCCATCGTCAGACGGCGCCACCGATACAGGGCCACGCCCCCGTCCGGCCTCTTCGTTCGAAGCCCGAAGAATGCCGACGTCGACCGTCCTACTGGGAATTGGAAAAAGTAGGACTTCAGGTCAACTACGACTGCGTGTGACTTCGACATCATCTTCTTGATGACCTCGTCGACACGCAAGAGGCTGAACTTCGGCGGGGGCTCCATCAGCTCGTTCAGCGGGCGGCCGTCGACGATGGCGCGCGAGTGCTGCTCGCCCTTCTCGACGGCGAATGCCGGCAGGACGCACTTCAGCGGCTGCGACCGAGGAACCCGCTCCACAAACCCGACACCTTCCAGCGTCACCGCATGCCGGGCAAATGCGTCGCTCTTCCGACCCGGCAGGACAGGCACTTCCAACAACTTCCGACGGAAGGAGTGTCCGTCCGTCAGGAGGTCGAGCAGGCCGTGCAAGCGGGCCCCGGGGCCAGCTAGGCTCCGGAGGCCGCGGAGATCGATCGGCGGCACAGCCGTGACGTCGAGCGGCCTCGTCGATCTCGGGGCACCGATTCCCGGAGTGAGGCCCCTCGTCTCCGGTGGCAGGTAGCCGAGGGGAACTGCGGTCGGGGGGTCGTAGAAGTGGGGGTGGAGCCGCAGGAAAAGCTGCCTTCCCCTGAGCAGTCTCGACCTTCGCGACTTCAACCCCCTGACCTGCCGAGGCAAAAAGCCGGCGTCGGGCAAGGGTTTCTGTCGCGTTGGGAAACGACTGTCGCAGAAGGAGGGGCGAGCTGGGTGGTGCCCGGGAGAATTGGTCGGTGCGCTTCCCGGGTCTTCCTGCTTTCCGCCATCGTCAGCAGGCGACGAGAGCAGAGCAGTCGTCATGCTCCCGCCAGGTCCTTCAAGTTCGGAGTCGGCTGGGGGGGACCAGCCCCCAGGCGACCGTTCCAAGCCGGTCCTCAGCAGCGACCGGTCCTTCCTTCCTTTCCCGCAAGAGGAGGGGCGTGCATCGTCTCCCCGGGCTCGCACGGGTTCCACATGCGCCACTCCCGCGTGGCCCCGTCCGCCGCTTTCTCAGCAGCCGCCCAGTCAGGATCCATCACCCGTCGACGCTTCAGCGCGGCCCGGCGCGTGCGGCTATCCTTGCGGATCGGCATTAATACTTGGGGAGAATGGAAATAAAATGAAAGCGAGAATGTGGGGTAAGCCCAATAAAGTACAGAAACTGTAGCTTTTAAATCGTTGGTGAAATGAAAGCGAGAATGTGGGGTAAGCCCTGATTATTAGATTCACGGTTAAACGAAGCTAGCGCACAAGGTTTGCCTGATCTCGCACCTACTTTCCGATACCAAATAGATACTCTATTCAAACTCTCTCTCTCTCTCTCTCTCTCTCTCTCTCTCGCTCTCTAGTTTGGATCACCTGACGGTGGACGCCCACACCTTTTGACTTGTTCTGACGTGTTCTCTCTTTTTCTCCCTCTTTTATACACCCGCCAGCAGAAGAAGCTCGCAGGCCTCCAGAAGATTGTTTTTCCCCTTCTAGCCTCACCACACCAAGCGGCTCCCCCGAGCATTTTCTGTTGCGATTGATGGGCCGAATACCAGCAGAGAAGAACCCAATGAGCTCGCTCCTAGAACATCCCCACCCGCAGAATTGCTTAGCCACTGTGGAGATGCAGATATTGGGCAATGGAAACGTGACGGAAGTCGACGCTGCAGTATTCGAGACTATCGATGAAGAGCCGTCACTCGGGATCACCTCCGCCACAGCTACCGGAGATCGGGCTTCACCCAGCCCCAAGACACCGACTACTCATATCTTCGACATCGAAGCTGGGGCCTTCCTCTCCTGCCCAACGGCCCTCGTAGCTGCCTGCGTACTAGGCTCTGTTTTCCTGTGAAGCCGACTTCCGATACCCCCGACATTCCTCTCGCACCTATGCGTTTCCTGCGTCAAGGGAGACTAGTACCGTGCGGGGCGTCACCTCTATGCGATGCAGGTAGCGTAAACCCTACCAACTGACTGCGTCGTCTAAGAGAAAGTCGTCTCTCTCGCGAAGTAAGAGATCCGGTTATGCTCGTTTCGCTTTGGATTCTCGGTCGGTGGAGCTCACGAAAACGAGCAGCGTCCACATATGTATAAGTCGAACTTTGAGTGCGTGAGCCCCTCCGAAGAAAGGTCCATCAGCTACTTAGCCCGGGTCTCTGGGTCGCGTCCCCCTCCTTCTCTTCGTCGCCTGATCTTGCGTCTTGCTGGTCCGTCTGGGCTGGTCGCTTCGCGCTTCCCCTTCGTCTTGCATCACCTCGTCTCCACTTCGCACGCTGCGCACTTCGTGCCCAGCGTCCACATGCGTGTATTATGCAAACAGGTGATGCTATCAGTGATGAAAGGTGGAGGTGGCAATCGGCTGAGTTTGGGTAAGCCCCCGTCTTTGAACAGATAATTTTGTTTTGGTCTCTCGCAACTGCGTTGCATTCATTGTTCTTTGTTCAGTGCCCGAACATCACTCGACAGATTGGTTCCTCTCAGGAGGTACACGTCCTCCCTTATTCAATCGCTCGGCAAGCGTCGTAGTGTACTGATCTTAGGACAAGTGTTTTTGCGAAGCCTTTTGTTTCGTTTTCCTGCTTTCTGCTGTGCTCACGTGGAGGCACCTGCCCAGCCAGCCACCCCTGCCTTTTGGGAATATCCTTAGTCGAACAAGACGCTAGTCTTAGACGATCTATGAACCGACTTGTGATATGCTGTGGTACAGCGCCTCTCTCTCCCTCACACACAACTGCTGACGCTCTTGCTGCCGCTGAAAGCGCCGACTGCCCTCGTGCCCTCATGAGTTTCCCCCCGATTGCCCCCATTCGAGGTCTTTTCCAAGATCTTGTGCCGGCCAGTCAAGTTTCCTACTCCTGAGCCGGTCCGTCCCTATCTCTTGAAACTGCATCGAAGTGCCTGCCGCTGTTTATCACAGTGAATCATGGTCCACCACGGTCTATCAAGTCCATCTCTAGTCCCTAGAGCTGCATCGAATTGCCCGGTGCTGTAGTCTTCGGTCTATCACGGTCTATCAAGCGGGGATGGACCGGCTCAGTACTCCCCCACTTCTTTTCGCGTCTCTTTTCGGCTGTTCATTCTTTTTTCCGATAACCAGTGACTGCCTCCCTAGAGAGCTTACTTGTTACAGCTATAATGGAACGTGTTGGCAGAGGTTTAACCTGCACTGAAAGGGACATTTACGATTTCGGAGCCACGGTTGCGTATGAAAAGCGGCCAACGAGGTGAGTTATCAAGAAACCACCCCTTGCCCCGAAAAAACGCAAAGCACCTTCTTTGTAGAAATTCCTGACACGAGGACGCCGCCAGTTACAAAGTCTCAAATGAGGAAATGTGCTTTAGCATACACGAAGCAGATAAATCTGGGTTTAGTGTTGGCGGAAGCGTTCAACAAAAAACACTACTAGTAAACCTGAAAAATCCTTGTTTTGTTTCTCCTCTTAGCCTCTCTCGGAAGTATTTTTCGAGAGCTAAGCTTGAACGAACCAACACCAAACCGAAGATCAGTTCACCCGTTCAGTTTACATGTCTGTGCTCCACATGGAGACCCCGGACACGAGAACCAAACAGGCGAAAGGAAAAACTTGACACGTGGACGTGAAGAGAAGGCCCGGGCTTGGCCCTTTCCGACTCAAAGCGAACTGCAAAACAAAGCTTCTCTCCCTCGAATTACTCGTTGCTCCCGCAAACCCGCGAATGGATTTGCGGCGGACACACGAAAGCCATCGGCCGATTCATTATTTCCCCTTACCCTTTCTGCGCGACGTTGAAGGAGACGGGAGTACGAAGCGGCAAGGAAAAGAGTATTCTCGGAGCGTGCCGGTCTGGCAAGCAAATAGTCCTGATATTGTGTCAAATCGAGAGAAGAAGCCCAGTATACACTTATTCTGTGAAGGCAGAGGAGAAGAGAAGGCTGTATGCACTCATCCTGTATGAAGGCAAAGGGATTTGATTTGCCTGTATTCTGTAGTCCACAGACAGCCACCCACGTGACAACCGACAAAGATGCGCCATGCTATTCGCAGACGCGCAGCGACTTCGGACGTGGTCGTCGGTCGTGCACCAAGCGGTTTGTTTCTCCGTTCGGCTTTTTTCGTACTAATAACAATTAGTTGTAAGCACGAAAGAGAACGCTGGCAGCGTCTTTGGGAAAAACTTAGCCTACCGGCAGGCTGCTTACTTCGACGGCTCTGACGCAGACGTCGAAGGAACGTGGGCGTGGGCGGACGGAACTCCGTACGGGACGGAGGAGGACGGGTGCTTGCAAGCCTACTGCGGGTGGAACGCGGGCGAACCCAACGACGTGAACGACGAGCACTCCCGTCGTGAAACTCCCTAGCGGGGAGGATTACAATGAAGCCGGCACGTACAAACAAACATCGCGCCTATTCTTTTTTTGTATAAGCACCTGCTTTGTAGGAAATGCTTGAGGAGACTGCCAGTTGCGATAGATCAAAGGAGGTAAAGGTGCTGTAGCCCCCACGAAACACAGGTAAATGTGAGTTTAGTGGCGGGCGTAAGCGTTCAACAATGCCTTGTAAACACGAAAGAGACCCACTTTGCACGGATTGGAAACGATCGTTTACGAGAATTCGTGATTTTGGCCTGAAAAAAAACGATCGTGAAAAAAAATACGATCGCTTTTTTTCCCGAAGGGGTTTGCTTCGGTGTGTCGAGTGACGAGCAGTTCGAGTAAGGTTTTGTGTATCACGTTATTGCCACGACAGCGCTATGGCACTGGATCGAACAGACAGTCGCGGGTAGGCATCAGATTCGTCTTTGAAGGAGCCCATATCTCGCAACTCGTCGGAACGGTTCGTCGGAGTGCGCCAGAGTCGAAGCATTGCCTCAGGCGAAGGAGTCAAAAATCAAGTTAGTCATGAAGAAGTACATCAATATTGACGAAGAAGAAAGTGCGAGACCAGGGGGAGGAGAAAGGGGTCAGTACAAACATTCAACTAAAACCTGGACGGACGAGCTGGTCAAGAAGCTGGGAATAGCAGAAATTTGTTGGCTTGGTCAAGAGTTGCCACAAGCCGCCACAGCAAAGGAGCGCGGCCGAGGGCATCTTGCAGGAGAAGCCATAGCTGGGAAGTGCAACTGCAGCTAGTGTTCGAGGAAGAGTCCACAAGTAAGTAGGAAAAACACTTTGAAGCAGCAAAGCTTCAGTCTACGCCGCCAGCCTCAGAGTTGAATAGAGAAAGGATACATGTCGATAATCCTTGAGTGGGCATAGAAAGCGCATGATTGCGGAAAAGGACGAGAAAGAGAGCATGTGACTCACCATCCCTGCGAACAGCCTTTTTAAGGAGCGCAACACTTGACAACATCTTGCAGTTTCTGAGGATGAGAATTCCGCAGGCGACGTCAACAGCATCGTGCATAAGAGGGAGAAGGCGTCGGCCGCAGCTGCGGTGGTGACGATCAAACGTCATCATCAGAGATTGCTGACATTGCTTAGCGTGCTGTTCGGGGTTGTTGGCTACATCAAAGGCCATCCGGACGAACTATCACCGTAATGGTAGTTAATTCAAGAAAGTCCGCGAGTGCAGGCGAGAGGCCAAAGATTGGTAGAAAGTGGTCGCCGTTTCCTTTATTTTGGAAGAATCTGACACAAATCTTTGAAAAATGCGTCCTTCATCGAGCAGAAATCCTACTCCGAGCTCACAACGGATACCGTGATACTTGCCGGGAGCCCCCCCTTTTCCCCCAAATTAACCCTGCCCCCCTCCGTCCCCTCAAGTGGGCACGCCCTCAGGATTCGCCGCCGCCCTAGCCGGGGAAATGCACCCGGCAGTGTTGAGCGGGGGAGGCGACGGAGGGGTGGGTATGGCGCTGCAGGGACCGTGCGACGGGGGTCGCGAAGCCGGGGGAAAGGAGAGGCCGCCGCCGCCGCCGCAGCAGCAGCAGCAGGTCACGACTGTGTACAACAGCGTGCTGCGCGCGAAACAGGAGGTAGCCGACGTCTTGGACAACCACATCACAGAGGGGCACCGGTTGAAGCTCGAAGCGACGCTTCTCCGTTGCGCGAAGGAGGAAGTCGAGCAAATCCTCGACGATTTGATCGCCAAAGTGCCCCGGGACAAGGAAGTCGAAGACTTCCTCTATCTGCCCACCGACGACGTTTTGACCCTCCGACACGTCGCGAACGACCTGAAAGTCAAGATCATCGAGTACAAAGACAAGCTCACCACCGCCGAAGCAGCGTACAACGAGCTATTTTCGCGCCTAAACCGCAAGGACGTGGCCATCGACACCCTGCGGCAAACTCTGTACAAAGAGGTCTGCCAGCTGAAGCAGAAGCTCAAGCTTGGGTACGACTCGGGCAGCGCGAACCAGCCGACAGCGCTGGACCTCTTCGACAGGTTCACGTCCATGGAAGTCGAAATCGAAGAGCTGCACCGGTCGTACGCCGTCGTCTTGGAAAAAAGACAGAACGAGCACAACCGCGGGCTCAAGAAGCTGCGCGCGAGGCACCAAGAGACCGTCCGGACGAAGGACAAGCAGCTCCTCGCCGCCCAGCTGGAGTACCGGAACGCGACCCAGCAGCTCACCGCTCACAACCAGCAGCTGTACGAGGACTTGCGGCAGGAGAACGCCCACCTGCGCGACCAAGCGGAGTGCCTCCGCAAGCGAGTCGTCGAGGAGCTCGAGGCGGACTTCGGCCATCGACTCGACGAGTGCTTGACGGAGCTACGCACCGGGCTCACCGCGGAGATCGCGTCCCTGCAAGCCGAGTTGCGCGACGCGAACACCGCGATTTCGAACCTTCAAGACACCAACGACGAGCTCTCGGCGAAGCTCGACCGGATGAAGGATCAATCGGCCGGCAAAGACGCGCTGTTGAAACACGCGATGCTCGAGTACGACGCGTTCGTCACCGACCTCATCTCAGACCACCTCACCGACCAGGCCCACAGGGAGTACCAGTTCAACGTCGTTGCCGGCCAGCTCGCGGAGGAAACAGAGCGTGCCTCGCGTCTCGACGATGAAGTCGACTCTTTAAAGCGAACGGCCGCCGCAGAGCAGGGCCAACTGGCCGCCCGGGCCGACGCGTGGGCCGCGTCGCGCCGCGAGCTGCAGGCAGAGCTCTTCGAAAGCGCGGCCGCCGCCGAGCGGGCGGAGGCGGAGCGCGCGGAGTGGAAGCTGGCGTTCGAGGCATCCGACGCCGGGCTCGCCGTGGCGCGGGCGGCGCTGAAGGCGGCGGAGGACGCGCTGGCGGAGATGGAGCGCGAAGAGCGAGAGCGGCTGCGGGCGGAAGCAGCTGTCGACGGGCGCCGCGCGCCCGCCGCGGCCGAGCCGCGGCGGACGCCGACGCCGGAGCTGCGGCGGTCGCCGCTGCTCCTCGACGAGCCGGCAGCCGCCGACCCGGCGGCGGCCGCCGCCGCCGACGACGCCGCTGCGCAGCGGCAGGCCGGCGCCGCGAGCAAACCGCGCCGGCGGTCCGCGCACAGGGGCGGTCGCAACGGCTCCGAGCCGGGCCCCGCGCGGTCGATGCGCAGCAGGTGCAGATTTTTTGTTGTATTTTTGGCTGCATGCATTGTGTGAAAGAAGCTGAACCGCCCAAGTAGGACCTTCTGATCATGATCGATTGCCCCAATTTGCCACCTGAAACCACGTCCAGGGTTTGGTTCAGGGTAGTGCGTTCAAAGAAAACTCTAGTTTCCCTTTCTACGTTCTCCTACTCCCGCGATTTTGTATGAGCGTTTGCTTATGCTTTGCATTTGTAGGAAAATACTTAGCAGGCCGCCTCTCAAACGAGATAGCGTGCTCACACGAACCTCAGGTAAATCTGGGTTTGTTGCCGGCTTATGCGTTCAACACAAAACGTACGTGTTCAAAGCGTAAGCGCTCGACAAAACTCTACTTTGTGATTTTATTGTTATTGAAAGTATGCCAATACTGCAGGGAATAGTTGACTAGACCTCTTGAGTTTGTGCTAACCACGAATTGGGGAGTCGGGAGAACCTACAAAGCCAAAAGCAGGACCGACCCCCCCGTTCGTGAGAAAAAGCGAAGAATAAAACACCTTTTTTCCATCTATCTAGCTTTGCTGACACGGGGGCCTCAGCCTTCCCCGGGAAGTGGCGTCAGGGTGTATGCTCTTTACGCTGCCTGGGTGCGCCGGCAATGCCGGGATTCACACACCGTCCACGTTTTGCGGCTGGACGGAGGACAGAGGCGATGTTAAACGGCATAGTAGCAGTTTGCTCCAAAGACAGCTGGAATGACGCCAAACCCGTGTACCCTCAGGACGTAGCCTTCGCTCAATGGAAGCTGAAGTTTCCCATCAAGGTGTTAGCCGCCGCCGTAGGCCGCGCAGTCGCGAGGAAGAAGAGGGCCCGCAGCGTTACAAGGCGGCGATCCCCCGCGAGACGAGCTCGCCCGCCGGCCAGAGCGCCCGCTGCAGCACCAACTCCGGTGCCGCCACTCACTGTAGCAGAGCCGCAACCTGCAGCGCGCCTCCGGAGCGACTTACGCCCGCCGTAGCAGTGCGAAGAGAAGTGAGGAGACCGGAAACTCCCCGGAGAGATGGTCTCTGCACTCTAACTCGTCTCTCTCTCTCTCTCTATCTTTGGCAAGAGCTGCAACTCAACTATTCCCACGGCTCACATCGCGTCATCATCATGATCATTAGTTTTGTCGCGCACACACCCACGTGTCACGGCGAACCCACTAGTTCCTGGCTGGATGCGCATGCACACACATTTCTGTCACAGGTCGAACGTCGAGAAGGGAGAGCACCGCGGGCGTTCTGTGTCCCACGTGTTCGTACGCGACAACGTGCGCGCGGGCAATACACGAAGGGGAACGTACAGCGCGTCGTTGATGGCACCAGCAGACACGTCACGATCAGCAAGGCGCGCCGAGGGGACCAACGAAGACCCCGGGAAGCAGCGGGTGACCATCCCGTCGGTGCCGCTGGCGCACAGCGAATCGGACGACGACGACAGCTCGTCGGACAGCTCGGCGCTGCGAACGAGGCGGGCCGCGCCGAAGGCGGCGCGAACCTCGCCGCCGCCGCCGGTCGAGCGAGAGGGAGGGCCCCCCACGCTGCTCTGCGAGAAGTGCAGCGAGCCCATCGACTCCGTCAAGGTGGCGAGGACGCATAGCTCGCGGGCCGGAGTGAGGAGGCGCCCGTCAAAAGGGGGCAAGCCCAGCGCCGAGAAGGTCCCGCGCTTCGGGTTCGACGCCCGCGAAGACGAGGAAGAGGCCCGCTTCGAAGCCGCCGTCTTCCACCTCGCCCTCCAGCGCGCCCTGGCCATGGCCCGCGACGCAACCGGATTCTGCACGGGCGACGCCGTTGAAGTGCGCGTCGACAACGAATGGATCGTCGGCACCATCACCGCCATTGACCCCGTCCCGCCCAGCCACACTCACACCACCCCCGCCGACGACAATTCACCCGACGCCGCACGCCCGCCGACCGAACGGTACCACACGATCCGGGTCGACGAAGCGCTGCCCCCATCGACGCTGATGGAAAAAGAAGAGCTCGTCGACGAAGACTCCCCCAACGCCGCCGCCGCCGCGGCGGAGCCCCCCGCGCCCGCCGGCCCGCGGGAGATCGTCGCGACCCGTGACCGGCTTCGCTTTGCACCCGGCCCGGCGGTGCCCGCGGGGCTGGTCGACGTGTTGCGGGCGAATAAGGGCATGCGGCTCGAGCTGTCAGCGCGGAAGCGGCAGGGCGACCTGCCCGAGGCGCCGGCCGGGCGGACGGACGGCATCGACGACGTGCTGGCGGCAGTCGACGCGCTCGGCGCGGCGCTCGAGGACCAGGCGGACGACGCGGCCAGCTCGCGGCTCGCGAAGGAGATGATGCAGAACCAGCCGCGCTTCGAGAACGCGGGGCGGGTCCTCCGCCGCGAGATCAAGGAGCCCGATGGGCTCGAGCGCAAGTCCGTGTGGGAGCGGGTGGTGGCGCGGGCGGAGATTCTCGCGAAAAGGCTGCTCCTCATCAAGGACAACGCCTTGCGGAACCGCGCGAGGCAGCTGCTGTCTTGCAACCCCCGGCACATGTCGCCGGCGTCGACGGACGCAGACTGGCGGCCGGCCAGCAGCGGGCAGTCGACGCCCTCGCAGATCCGCTTCGCCTTGAAGACCCCAGATGCCTCCGAAAAAGACGAGCTGGCATGGACCCGCCATGCCCTCCACTCCGCCGTCTCGTCGCGCGCCGACGATCCCTCGTCCACCGCCCGCCCGCCGACGCCCCTGCAGCAGCAGCAGCAGCCGCCGCCGCGGCCGCACACGGCGTGCCAGAAGCGGAACTACAACCGGTGCACGTCCGACTACCCGAACCACCACCCGGAGGCGCGTCCGTCGGGCGCCACGTTCTCCCCCGAGTACACGGCTCGGGCCGCGTCGGCCGAGCCGGCGGGCCAGAAATGCGACCGCCTTCTCCGATGGCAGGCGCACGCCCTGTGGGCCTCCCAGTGCAAGACACCCCCCCGGTCCCCGAAGCCGCCTGGCAGCAGCGCCGGAGACCCGGATGCGGTCCTGCCGGCAGACGACTTCCAAGCAGCGCTGCAGCCCGTGCTCGTGTCGCTCGACGGGTTGGAACCGCCGTTCCGCCCGCGGTCCGTCGGCGGTTCGCACACTTCGAGGACTGCGTCCCCGCAGCACATGCCGACGCCGTGGTACCCCCTGCTCGCGCCGAACCGTGCGTTGGGGTCCGAAGGCGCCGAGCACTGCCAGTCGAGCACCATCGAGCTCACCGCCTATCAAACCCCCCACCCGCACTTCGCCCCTCGCTTCGAACCCAGGCAGGAACCGGCGAAGACGTTCTCGAGCGTGATGCACGAGCGGAAGCCCGGCCGCATGATGAGCCCGCGCCCCGCCGGCCCGCAAGAGGACACGTCCGATTTCGTGCTGCAAGGCACGAAGCCCTCGAGACCCGGCGATCCCGCGCCGACAACCCCGAGTGGAACCCCGCGGGCCCCCCCCGACTGTCTCGGGCACGCGGAGGCTGAAACCCTCGCCGAAGAACCCAGTGAATCGCCAGCATCTCACTGCACCGAACCTCGGGCCGCGAAAGGCGAGGTTCAAGTGCACGTGGTCCCGGGCGCTAGAGTCAAAGGGCGGCTTGGCGTTGAGCAGCTGGCGAAGGGCTGCGACAACGCGGACAACTGCGGCGCCTCGCCCGAGGACCCTCGCCTGGAAACCGTCGGCGGCGAGCCGAGGGTGGGCTGCAGGGGCGACCTGAACGCGAAAACGCCGCGGCCGCCGCAAAGCGCGGCCGGCGGAGCCAGCAGGCGCGGCAACCCGCTGCCGGCCGCCGCCGAAAAAGGAGACGATGCAGCCGGCAGCGCTCGGCCGTGTGAGCCCAGGCAGCGGTATGTGGCGAAGTCGGGCCGTGGTGCGGCGTCGCGGTCGTGCTTGTCGACGTCTCTGAAGGTCAAGTCGTACGCGCACCCGTACCAACAAAGCAAACGGGGTGCGACCATGCGTGTGGTGACGGATAACATCAGCCGCCTTGTCTGAAGAGGCGGCGAGCCGAGGGTGGGCTGCAGGGGCGACCTGAACGCGAAAACGCCGTGGCCGCCGCAGAGCGCGGCCTGCAGCGCGGGCAGGCGCGGCAACCCGCCGCCCGCCGGCGCCGAAAAAGGAGACGACGATAACATCAGCCGCCTTGTCTGAAGAGGCGGCGTGCTCTCTTCGCAGCATCAAGAGACGCTGCCGAATAACGTTGCCTTGA
Organism: Diplonema papillatum; assembly: GCA_030068145.1. Classification (NCBI taxonomy): domain Eukaryota; phylum Euglenozoa; class Diplonemea; order Diplonemida; family Diplonemidae; genus Diplonema; species Diplonema papillatum. Next base: position 22,921 of record JAPJBO010000159.1, read on the forward strand.
ATCTCTTGCCAGCGGAGACTACGGCCGCAGCACTGGTCCTTGGCCATGCTCGTCCGTTCTTCACGAGGTCCAGTAGACTGCAGAGGGGTAGTCAGCTTACATCTGTTACACAACAAGCAAAGCAAGTGGCACGCCTGTGCCATTTAATTGAGGACGGTTGCTCCCGCAAAGAAATACGGTAGCTGCTGGCTCAAAGACGTAGTTTGCGTGGCGGTTCTTACGAGGCAGCTATTGACAACCTGATCTGGTTTTGTCCGCGTTCTTCAGAACCAATTAAACAGGCTCCAAAGCCTGCAGTCGGTTATGTTTCCTCTACGTTTCCTCCGTACAATTACAATCTTTCCTCCAACGATTTCACTTACACGAATGACACTCTTATGGATTGTTCCTCGCCTTCCATTCTGTTCTACGCCCAATTCACCATGAAGCCACCGCAAGTGCCAAGTTGATGTTCTGCAAAGGAATATCCATCAGCTTGCCTATTCGTGCTCCGCGACTCTTTCAAGTAAGCGCTAGTTGCGGTCAGTCAAGTGTGTTGTACAAGAAATGCGCTTCCGACACGTTGAGTGTTGTCAGGAATAACGAAGGTAGGGTCGGGTGTTTGTCAATACAGTACCGAGTACGCACAGTGGCCTGAAGGCAAAGCCAAAAAGGGTACGGCCTGCAAGATATCAAAGTGGGCAAGGTTAGTACCGTGGCTAAGATGCTTGGTCAGTCGCAGTCTTAGTGTTTTCGTATCCCCGTCGTCACCGGCACGGGCATGACATAGTGTTTTGAACAAGCGAGGCACTAGGTGGATGCACCGGTGGCCGCATCCCTGCATGCATCGTTGGAAACGACAGGCGCGTGGGCGTTCAGAGTGGGTGCACGGTGTTCAGAGTGAACCTGCCCTTGCGCAACGGCGCGCGGCGCGGCGCACGAAAGTCCGAAGACAAACCCAGCGCCCGAATCCAAGCAATGTTTCTCAGCTAGAGGAAGCAAAAGTCGTACCGTAACAAGGTTGCTGTCGGTGAACCTGCAGCAAGAGGCTGGTGAACGCGTCGAACCCTACTTTAGCCGCGGGGCGGGGGAGGGCAGGGGGCGTAGGGGGTGGTCTGTGTAGATGAAGCGGAAGGAACCGCCCCGACGGCAGCGGGAGCCGGCGGGCCGGCGGGAGCAGGCGCCGGCCGCCCGGAAGGAGGCGGCCAACCCGTACTCAGAGTACTTGGACACGTTGGAGGGCGCGGCGGTGGCGGAGCTGCTCGTGAGGCTGCTGGTGCGGGCGTCGTTCGACGACCCGGCGTGCGTGGTGATAGACGCGCTGATATACCTCGGCCAGGAAGCCGGCGTCACCGCGTCGAACATCGCGAAGTTCATCGACCCCTCCGCCGCGATGCTCGTGAAGGGAATCGAGGACATCCTGCACAACCTCGTGACGAAGACGATCGTCACCCGGCGCGAGGGCCAAGTCGAAAACATCAACAGAAACGGCGTGAAAACGACGTACACCCGTACCGTGTACTACATCGACTACCTCTGGGCGTTCCACCTCGCGGAGGAGCGGTACATCCGGATGAAGGCCACGTTGGACCAGACCAAGGAGGAACCCGTCAGCGAGTACGTCTGCTCCCGCTGCGGGCGGACGTTCGTCGGCGAATTCGCCGTCTTCGACCTCAGCCGCGACCCGACGACCGCGCAGCTGTACTGCAAGACGTGCAACGGCTCCGTCTCCGAGCGCATCATCCAGAAGAACGCTGAAATGGCGCAGGTTCGCAGCGATGCGGCCGGGCTGCTGTCGCTGTTCGAAGCGTTTCTGAAGCACAAGCCGAAGCTATTCGTTCCGAAGAAGGCGGAGAGCGTCTACTCCAGCGGCGAGTTCCTGTCGGCGGCGCAGTACCACGCGTTCCAGGAGCAGGTTGGCATCCAGGCTTTCGAAAGCTCCGTGTGGCAGATGGACGTCGAGGAGAAGGTGAAGAAGCTGCGGACTGCGCAGGCGTCCGCCATCCAAGTGGAGCTCGTGGTGTGTTTTCAATCCTGTTCGGTGCTTTTCCTCTTGTGTTGTTGTTTTATGTGCTCCCTTGCTGCTTCTGGTTGCGTGCGTCGCGAGAAGTCGGAGCCATCGCCCGTTTTGCCCTCGCTTTTCAAGTTCTTGACCGCAGTTTCTCTGCTTGGTCATCTTCAACTCTCATCATGAGCTGAAACCGTCTCGTCTTATACTCGTCTCTCTCTCTCTCTCTCTCTCTCTCTCTCTCTCTCTCTCTCTCTCTCTCTCTCTCTCTCTCTCTCTCTCTCTCTCTCTCTCTCTCTCTCTCTCTCTCTCTCTCTCTCTCTCTCTCGGAAATGTCAGCGCGGTAGCGATGACAGCGAGAACACATATAGGTGGGAGGGGAGAGGCCCTGGGACTGCTAAGGCGTGACAACCCCGCCCCTGTCCCTCCCAGGGAGCCACCCCGAAACTAGCCTGCCCACCTGACGGTGGGGGCCCACCTGACGGTGGAGGCCCACACCCTTTGACTTGTTTTATGTGTTCTCTCTCTCTCTCTCTCTCTCTCTCTCTGAACTTCTTACCTCGGGCTTATTTCGGACCGGCCGCGTTGCTGCCCTCAAACCTCGCACTCGTGTGCTTGCTAACAAGAAAGATAAACGGCAAACCAAGCTAGACCACTAAACTGCACTACTTGTGCCACGAAAGATACAAATCCCGATACCATGCCGCATAAAGAACATGAGTCTGCAAAATAAAACCGCCCGAACAGTACAGTTTTTCGGGAGGGGAGTTGCACCCGGGGCCCCCTCGGGGGTGCCGTTGGCAACACTCGTAACGGTCACGAAAAGATTCTGCTCGGAGCGTCAGCTAGGTTGGTGTCGGTTGGCACCCACTCAACCGACCAGTCCACACCCCGCAGCTCGGTCACAATCGCTGCTATGGCCTGCGAGAACACGTACCCTGTCGCCTTCGTCGTCGTCAGCGCATAATACACCAAAGCGTTATCCGTCTTGAGCAGAACACCGGCGCTTCCTTCCCTTGTCGCCATCCACCTGCGGACGGACCTTAGCGTGGCCCACGCTTCCAGCACGTGTATCGGTTGCCGTTGCTGCTCCGGCGTCCACTTCCATCCCTTCACTTCGCCCGTCTCTTGCAACACGTAACCCCCTCCGGTCTTCGATGCGTCCGCCCACACCGTGTCGATCCAGTCGCTCGGTGGTCGAAGAACCGACACCGGCTCATTCGCCAAAACGTGCTGCACCAGTTTCACGACATCCAACCACGCCCGTCTCCACCACACTGTCCGGTGCGTCCATCCCCTCTTCTGAGCGGCGAGCTCTCTCGCCCTGCGTGACACGAACTGCTTCAGCGACGGGTAGTCGTACTGCGGCACGTTCAACACCCTCATCGCCCAGAACAACGCTCCGAGCAGCTTCCAGGTCGTCTTCAACGTCTGCGTTGCCGGGTCCGCCTTGTACACCCGCCAGAACACTGCCAATTTTCCGATGAACCCTCTCACCAGACACACTGTCTTCGCCGCTAAATCGACACGCATGCCCAACACGTCCGTTTGCTCCGCAGGTTGGTGATCTTCCTCCTTAAAGACCGCCCTGCATTCCCCTGCCTTCCGCTTCAGTACCGCAACGGCATTCGTCACCGTCCGCGCATCCGCCCCGAAAATCAGGAAATTGTCGATGTAAACCATTCCTGACGCTTGCCCAACAAAGGCCTTCATCGCCTGTGTCATGATGACACTCGCTGTCGTTTGCGCCACATACACGCTCCACGCCCACCCCATTGCTAGAACGACGAGCTGGAACACTCCCACCACCGTCCTGATGACGAAGTAGTCTTGCAGCTGAGGCGCTGCAATCTGGAAAAACCAACTGCGGCCGTCCAACTGCGCAACGTACGCGTTCTTGGCAACTGCCTCTTTCACGTCCTTGACCGCCGGCAGCTTCACCTGCGGCGGCTCCTGCATCGCTTCGCCATACACCGACGCATCGACGATCAGGCGGTTCTTGCCGTTTGGCTTCGGCACTGTAAATGCCTTGCATACGTGCCTGACCGCGTTCTCCGTTCGCCGCCTCGCCCTGATGACCCCCATTTCCTCGAGCTGCCGGACCTGTTCTGCTGTCAGCGTCGACTTCGGGCCCGGCAACCTCCTCAACCTTCGTTCGTCCGTCAACATCTCTTCGAAACCCTCTCTGCCCAAAACCCTTCGCACGTCTGACACCTCCGTCCCCGCCTGCCAGCTCTCCACCTTCGCCATGTCCACCGTCGCGGCCACAATCTCGTCCATGGGACCATCTGATCCACCGCCCCCCACCTCTCCAGGGTAGGGTGCCAAATCCGTATACGGGTACCCAGAATCTGCCACGATCCTGAGCACCATCCTCCACTTCGACCTTCGACCCCGCCTCCTGGCGCTGCGCATACCCGTACCGCTTCTAGACTTTCTAGGCGATCCCGGGCGCCCGCGCGCCTTGGCGTCATCCCCTATTGCACATCCTGCAGCCGCCGTACGACGTCCTCCACGCCTGCCCCTCTTTCTCGTCGCTCTGCTGCTCGTTCCAGCCCGAGGTACGTCTCGACGTTCTTGAACTGTCGATGTCCCGTGAGCCGCTGCAGCCTCGCATCGTCCACTCCCATGTCGTCGATCGCATGGGCGTACCCCCGCTTGAACGCGTGGGTTGTCACACCCACTTGCTTCAGCCGCGCGAGCAGGGGCTTGTACGCGACGTTGAACACCGGCCCGTCGATGCTCGACCTTCCGGCGACAAACCTTTCCACGTCCTGCCGAAACACGCCCCTCAAGCACACGTTTCGTCTCGTGGGCCGGTTCTCCGTCTTCGACTCCCTCTGCACCAACGTCAGCTTGAGCACGTCCGCTTCTCTCTGCACGACCTTCAGATCTTCCAGCCGCGACACGCCCTCCCAGCGAAGCCCCAGCAAGTGCTGAACGCAGCAGAACGCCATCTGCTCTGGACTCAGCGCCCTCCGCAACAGTTCCCAGTGCTTCGGTTCCACTGGCACAGCCTGCCTCGTCGGCACATCGGCTCCCAAAGCCGTCAGACCCGCTACGTGCGCCTCCAAGACTCCCAGCCGCACGTGCGGCGCCCATCTCTGGAACACCGACCGAAGGCACAGGGCGTAGTCCCTCTGCGTCGAGGGCCTCACCCCTGCCGATTCTGCCAGGTACACCCCGACCCAGTCGTGCAATCCCGCCCCAGGAAACCTCTTCTTCACCCCGACCAGCTTTTCCAACCGTTGCGCCCACCTGACCATCGTGGTCGCCGCTACTGCGCGCGCCTGCACTGCCTCGAGGTACTCTCGCTGTTGCCTCGTGACGATGCCGTTCCCCTTTGCCCCCAGGCCAAGCTCCGCCAAAGCCTCCATCAGCCTCCCGTAGGCCCTTTCTCTTGCCTGAATCCCCGCCAATCCCGAATGGCGCCCGTCTAACCTGAGTCTCTCTGACACCGCCGCGTTCACCCCTGTTGTTTCCCGTACCCCAAAAACCCGCTCGCTGTCCCCTCGCGACCCCGTACCCCTGTACCCCATTCTCCCTCTTTCCCCGTTGGGAGATCGAACGCCCCCCGCCGCACCTGCCGGTGCCGCCATTGTCCCCAGTACCCTTTCCATTTTCCTTATTCCCGCCTGAAAGGCTGCAGTTACCTGCCCCCGTCCCGAGTTCCCCCCAATTGTCACTTCTTTCCTTTCCCCGTTCCGCCCTGGCGAAAACCCCCCGTCTGGAACCCCGTTCCACCCTGACGAAACCCCCCCGTCGGGTACCCAATCTTCCCCCCGGTTACCGGCTGCACGTACGTGCTCCTGTTCCATTGCCCCGAGCTCTGCGATTTTGTCCCCTTGCTCCTCGCCCGCTGCCTTTCGGCCTCCTTCCACGCCTCCGCCAGCGGCCCGGGCAGGTCCTGTTCTTCCAATGCCTTCTCGAACATGCCCGCATGCCCTCCTTTTACCCCCGTCTCCTCCCCGAACTGGAGCGCCACCAACCGCGCAATCGCCCTGTCCACCACTGCGACCATGTGCACATCTCCAAAGGACCCCCCCACCGGCCTCTCCGGGTCCGAAAAATAATCGAACCCCGTCTCGAGGTTCGCCAGCTGCCCTTTCGCCTGCTCCCGGGCCCCTGGTCTCGCCCCCGTGCAGAGCACCCGCTCGAACCGGGTTTCAAAAACCCTGAGCACTTCCATGCGCGTTGGTCCTGGAAAAATCCCCGGCCATCTCGCCCCCTCCCCGAGGTCCGCGAACCCCAACGCGCGACTCCTCTGCGGCATCCCGCCTGCCGACAGCCCCGTCACCATACCCATCAAACTGCTGAGCATCTGCTTCATCTCCGCGTTCCCCGCCTCCATCATCTGCAGCCGCACATCATGCTCTGCGACCTTCTGCGACGCCTGCCCAAAGGTCTGGGCCGTCTTCTCCTCCAGATCCCTTACCGCCTCCTGCGGCTCGCCTTCCTCCCCGTCTGCCCTTCTCCTCTTCCCTTGCACACTGCCCGGCAGTGCCAGCGGCGACTGCACCGGGGTGCCCGCCCTCGAGCTGCTCGCCGAGGCGGTCGCTTGTAGCGCCGCCAGCGCCCTCTGCCCGCAGGCCTTCTTGTGGGTGGCCAACCCTTTCGGGTCGAACGAGCCCCCACAGTGCGGGCACTCTTCCGCCATGTTTGCGATCGGTCGGGAGGGGAGTTGCTGTGTGCTCCTGCGGTCTTTGTGTTTTTCGTACTTGACCAACAGGTTCACCCCCCCGCACGCCAAGTCCGCCCTTCGGTATAAGTTCGTCCAGAACTTCACTCACTTCGTTCACGAAGTTCTTGATCCCTCTCTCTCTCTCTCTCTCTCTCTCTCTCTCTCTCTCTCTCTCTCTCTCTCTCTCTCTCTCTCTCTCTCTCTCTCTCTCTCTCTCTCTCTCTCTCTCTCTCTCTCTCTCTGAACTTCTTACCTCGGGCTTATTTCGGACCGGCCGCGTTGCTGCCCTCAAACCTCGCACTCGTGTGCTTGCTAACAAGAAAGATAAACGGCAAACCAAGCTAGACCACTAAACTGCACTACTTGTGCCACGAAAGATACAAATCCCGATACCATGCCGCATAAAGAACATGAGACTGCAAAATAAAACCGCCCGAACAGTACAGTTTTTCGGGAGGGGAGTTGCTGTGTGCTCCTGCGGTCTTTGTGTTTTTCGTACTTGACCAACAGGTTCACCCCCCCGCACGCCAAGTCCGCCCTTCGGTATAAGTTCGTCCAGAACTTCACTCACTTCGTTCACGAAGTTCTTGATCCCTCTCTCTCTCTCTCTCTCTCTCCCTTCTTTCGTACTCCACCGCGGTTCCAGCCTCGTTTGCGTTGGCAGTTCTGTGTGTGATTTCCGCAAACAGAGTTTCAGCATCGTGCAAACCTCCCCCCCCTCTCAGGCTGGTGAAAGAGTACGTACAGTAGTGAGCAGAGAAGAGAACGAGTGTAAAGAAGTTGGCGGTAGCAGGCCAGCGGAGGCTCCCGCAAAAAGATTTCTTACTTTTCCTTTGTCCCTCCAAGCCAGCAGCTCCAATAACAACGACCCCCCTCTCAGGCCGAGACCATGGAGCAGCGAAAGCGGCGCGAGGTCGAAGAGAACAAGCGGAAGCGGCAAAAGAACGCGCGCGACCCGCCTTGGCTGCGAGACGCTGCCGACGAGCCCGACGCCGACGCGGCCGCCCCGCCGCCCGAAGCCGACGCGCCGAAGCCGGCGGGGCTGAAGCGAATCGGCGGCACCGCGTTCGTCGGCCCGACTCGGTTCAACCCGGATGCCTACTGCTTCTACTTGAGGGATCTCGGGGGCGAGCTCAGGCACGTTGAAAAGGCTGCCGACGATGACTTTGTGCCTGTCAGCCAGTACCTGGCCGAGGCCGCCTGGCCTAAATACGCTGAATAGCTGTGCACTCTGAGCAGCATTCAACCGTCCTTCGGTGGTGTTTCAGTTACTATTCCTCGTGATTGGAAGGTACTTGGCAACACGGCGCCGGAGACGGGCGTTGGCTGCGTCGGTTCGACACGGATGCATACTGCTTCTGCACGAGAAATCCTGCGGGCAAGCTTAGGCACGTTGAAATGACTGCCGACGATGACTTCGTGTCAAGCATTACTTGGTCGAGGCGCGCTTTGCTGATGTACCCAAATAGCCTTACACTCCACAAGAGATAGCATCTCTCTCTTGTATCGCGGTATTGATGAGCGGTCCCTGCCCTCGACCGTCCTTGGGTGGCGATTGGGAATGGTGCAAAACGTGTGTGCTGCTTCTACCCAAGCTCTTGAAGGCGAGCTCAGGCCCCTTTCGAATAGTCTGCCGACGACTTGTGGCACAGGATTCTTGCTCCCGCAACCTGGCCAGCACGCGCTCACCCATTCAGTCACCCCGCAGACTGCCGCAACAGCATCTGCATTCTAGCTTAAACACATGCTATCTCATCCTCGTATCCTCACGGACTTGCCCAGCGGACGTCTACTGAGACCACCCGATCCCATTGGTGCAGCTGGGCTCATTTTCTTGCGCGCCTTTCGATTCTCGTGAGACATTGATCGATTTGTTGAAGAGAGACACAACGAAGAAGTCCAAGGTCGGAAGGAGTTGACTTCTGACGAAACGATCATGTGTGACCGTTCAAGGTCGTGGGCCATGCCTTGAAACACGAAAACAGTGTATGACCTCCATCATTACCCTGCAGAAAGCCTGGAGAAATTAAAGGATCTACGCAAGATCGTAACTCCTTTACTTGACTGTAGCTTCTGTTTCGCTACCACGACCGAGATTTGCCCTCGTCTGCGTCGTCAGCCACAATAGACGCGACACCATGCCAGCTCTCCCACTGGTGGTAGAAAGCCGATCCAAAAGAAGCACCGTACCCGCACCCCTAATGTGGGCTGAGCCTGTCGCTAAACAAAGAGAGACGGAAAACAAAGCCGCCCGAGAGGGCAAATTGGCTGAGTACATCGAGCACCCCCTGTAAAAGAGAGCGAGCTAGGTGGCATACTTTGGCCAAAGCGCGTCATCCAAACGTTCTTTAGCTTTTTGTTGAACGCATACGCCCGCCACTAAACCCAGATTTACCTGTGTTTCGTAGCACATTTACCTCCTTTGATCTATCGCAACTGGCAGTCTCCTCAAGCATTTCCTACAAAGCAGGTGCTTATACAAAGAAAAAAACACAAAGGTTGCACGACGCCAAATTGATCGTCCCTCGGGGTCGACGGCAACACAGAAGGAACCTCCCCAGCCGGGCCACGAGAGACCTCGCGTCGAATGCGGCCTGTGCTAACGAACTTGTACGACCTGCTCGATGTCCGGCCCAGTGCCGGGGCCGATGAGCTGCTGAGGGGGTATAAGAAGATGGCGATCCGGTTTCATCCTGGGAGGAGCACGCGGGCGGATGCCCACGGGGCGGCGAGGGACAGCGAACTGTTTGACAGGGTCGGCCGGGCGTACGAGGTGCTGCGCGACCCGAAGAAGCGCAGGCACTACGACAAGACGGGGGAAGAGAGGGCCGTGGGCTCCGGGCCTCCTCTCAACGCGCACGAGCTTTTCAGCGAGGTGTACGGGGGAGTGAAGGCGAAAGGCCGAACGAAGACGGGCGACACTGTGGTCGAGCTTGCAGTGTCGCTCGAAGCGTTTTACAACGGCAGGATGTCGAAGGTGAAGGTGTGGAGGCAGCGGGCGTGCAGAAAGTGCGCGGGGAGGGGCACCAAGGAGGACAGCAACAGCGGGCGCTGCGCGGACTGCGTGGGGAAAGGGTACCTGACGCTCACGAAGCAACTCGACCGGGAGCACGTCCAGCAGGTGACGGCGCAGTGCCCGACGTGCGCCGGGAAAGGGCAGGTCACGCACCCTTATGACTACTGCACGGAGTGCAAGGGGGAGTGCCGGGCGAGCGATCAACGGACGCTCACGTTGCACGTCGAAAAGGGGATGTGCGAAGGGGACCACTTCACGTTTCAAGGAGAGGGTGACGAGGACCCCGGGAAGCAGCTACCCGGCGACTTGGTGATTTTTTTGACCGAGAACAAGCACGAGGTGTTCAACCGGAGAAACAACCATCTCCTCATGTCTCACGAACTCACGCTAGTCGAGAGCCTCACGGGGTTTCACCTGGTCGTGAACCACTTAGACGGGAGGCAGCTAGTCATTCAACCGCCGAGAGGCGTGGTTGTCTCGCCCAACCAGCTCTGGCAAGTCGACAACGAGGGCATGCCGTTTCCGGACGACCAGTCGAGGCACGGGCATCTCATCATCTGCTTCTCGGTTCTTTTCCCGGAGCGGCTGCCGGCGAACATCACGAATCACTTGTCCTTGTTGCTCGGCGCACCTCGGCCGCCCCTTCTGGACGAGGGCTTCGAGGCGCGCACGCTCACCCTCGCTGACAGGTCGGTTTTCACGGAGCAGGACAACCCGACGAAGAAGCAGAGCGAGGAATACACACCCGGCATCCGGACGGCCACTTGCTCGCACCAGTAGTTGTGTCCCATCGCCGTCGTCAAGGCTTCCGCGGGAGTTGCAATGTCCTCTTCTGGCGCCTTCCGCAGATCCCTGGCCGATCGAGAGGTTCCCCACGCGTTCCCTTGTACTCTATATAGAGATACGTATGAGGACGCACATGCAGTGGTGTAGCTAGGACTGAGTGTGCACAGCGCGTCATGTCTACGAGGACAGCCAGGAGCACGTGACCCGCTTTGGCTTTGGCATTGCACGCTGTACGTATACCCCCGAGAGGCTTTTCGGCGCTTCGAGGCCGAATGCATGCATCCCATCTCGTTTCGCTTTTCGGTACTAGCCTCCAGAGAGGAACAGCGGAGTGACCCAGCTGTGCACTGGTCCTGAAGTGTTGCTCTCCTGATGCCCACCCTCTTAGAAACCGCCCTCTCGCCGCGGCATTTTGTCGCGAGCCCGCTGCCGTTGTGTTTCATGCGGCTTGTACGCAAACCCTCCTAGCCCTCTTTAGAACTGGTGTTGTAGACCCTGCCGCATAATCTTTCACCTTCGTTGCTTCCCGCAGGCTCGCATGCGTACAGTGGACCGTTCTAACACAGAAAAGGTCGCGTTGTCTGAAGAGCACAATTCCGCTGGTACATACAGCACGCACACGTGGTGACACTTGCTGCGGAAGAATGTAAGCTCCCGTGTGCGAGCGTACCGAAAGCTTGCATTGACGTTGAGACGTGCGTGCAGCGCTTTCTTGGCCTCATCATGTGTTGACCCTCGCCTGTACTCATGGGTCGCCAGACCCGGCGACTCGCGGCGAATGGCGCACTTGCTTTGTAGAAAATTCTCGAGGAGGCTGCCAGTAGCAACAAGCTAAAAGGAGGAAGTGTCCTGTTGCCCTGCATGCCAAGCGCTAGCAGGCGCAAGCGCTCAACGGAAAAGACCCACTTGTAGGTGCACTGTTCCTCATCTCGAGCTTCCGTGGGAATATAATAAGCACTAGGTGGCCCCTCCGTATTTCTTGGACGCTGCTTACCGGCTAGCCCGTGAAGAAAGTGCATGCCGATCCGTGTACTTCAAAGTTCCCAGTGCTTAACGGCAAACCCGGATACGGAAAAGGAGAGGGCTCACCCAGCCCAATGTCCTGGACGGGAGCCCAGCTGCCGGACAGAAGCGGAAGCCGAAGACGGCCACGCCCGATACGGGGGCACAACGAAGGAAGAAGAAGATCCCGAAAACGGGAAAATCGCAGAGGCGCCCGACGGCCTCAGGCACACCCGTGCTCTCGAACGGTGGAAACGAGCGTGCCCGCTCGCTCTTGGACTCGGACAGTGAATCAGACTCGCCAAATCACCTAGCCCCGTTTACTACACCGCAAGTACTCGACCTTGATGACGCAATGGCAGGCGATGATGACATCATTTAGTAACCTAGCCCGTGAGAAAAGTGCACGCTGATCCGTTTGGTCCGTGTACTCAAAAGTTCCCAGTGCTTTATCAACGGCTTTATCACCTGGGCGGCCCTGAGATTCCCCCCCCTCAGGTAACACCACTGTACCTTTAGCCATACTTCAACCTTCTTTCTCAAACACGCGCTTCCAGATCCCTCGGACCCCAGCTCTAGAAAGTAAGAACAAATGAGCAAACAAGGCACGACGGTGAACGCCTTCGGCCACGGGACGAACGACGGCGTCGAGAGATGCCACGGGTGCCACCTGGAGTTCGAGCCGGGCGAGAAGATCATGGAGTCGATGGGAAGTGACTGGCACTCGCACTGCTTCCGCTGCTACAACTGCGCCCAGCCCTTCGAAAAAGACAAAAGCGGCGAATACGTGTTCGCCCTTCATGCCTGCAAGGACGGCGTGGACAGGCCCATGCACGAGAAGTGCTCGCAGCACTACCTCGACCAGAAGACGAAGAAAACCGTGACCGGCGGCTTCAAGGAGGAGAAGACCACCACCAATCACATCGCCTCGGCTTGCGCGGGTTGCGGAAAAGAAGTCAAAGGACAGTCAAAGAACGTCCCCTGGAAGGGCGCAATCGCCAAGTATCACCTGACGTGCTTCAAGGTCTGAGCTTTCTCTTGCTTCTCGCACATTACCATCCTCCAGCTGCCGCTTCGCGCCTATTCAATCGATCTGAGGCGGAAAGACCAGTCGCACCTCAAAACTGCACCCACTGGATACTCCCACTACTTGTTTCTTACATTTTCCGGGACAACGACTCTCGAAGCTCCGTTCGCGGAGTGCCACAGGAACGGGTTCTGTCTGGGGAGAAAGAACTGACCAGACATACAGGGGAAGCTTCCACTAGAACTGGCCAGCCCGTGCTTCCTACATCATCGTATCACCGTACTCTGCAACTGTGCAAACCCGGGCCGCCCTTTGCCCACGTTTTGTGTCTGACAAAGAATTTGAAATGAACGATTGCCGATCGATGGCCGCGTACAGGAAAACAGGTTGCAGGAAGCGTGCGCACCAAAGAACGCAGATCCGTTTTTTTTTGTTCACCGGGCAAAGTGACCAGCACCGGTGCTGAGGACTCCCCCTACCGTCGCCGGAAACACAACAACCACAACGAACGCAGTGCGGAACGTGTGGCGAGGGCATCCGCGACAATGACAAGTTCCACGACGACGCTCCTAGCGGAAAGCCCCAGTGCATGCGCTGTGGGGGATCGTGGAAGCCGGCCGATGGCAGGTAGTCCACGTGCTCAGTTCTTGAGCTCATTCCGCAGAGGTGTCAAAGTAGTATCTCGCTTTTGACTGGTAGCCGGAGGGCAACAGCTGCGTTGCTCGTCAAGTGGGACAGGCTACAACGAAGTCTCTCGATCAAAGTTACCGGGAACATCGTCTGATCGCTTTCCTGATGTGAAGAAGCTTGTCAGCTTCCGTTCTTGATCGCAGAGCGGCCTAGTGCTGTACGCAGGTTCCATTGCGAAATCTTTCACGCAAGCTATAAGGAACCCAGCGTCAGTAGTGTAGCATGAATACTGACGGCTATGCAGGCTGGTTTCACTACCAACCGACGGAGCAATGCGCTCCCTTTTACGACGAAGACTTGATGCCAACATCAAGCAGATTTCCCTCCCCCGCATGCGACATGGCGAGCGCACGATTCCTCCTTGTGGTTCAGTCCACGGTTCTCCTGCCGGTTTATTTTTCTTGCACGCGGCATACGTGCCTCTGGTACACCACGGGTACACCACGGGTACACCACGGGTACACCACGGGTACACCACGGGTACACCACGCCGTTCTGTTTCCGACATTTGTTCTTGAAATCCATATTAGTCTCGTGTTGACAGCAGGGCTTATACATAAAGGTATTCTGTTAATTATCATGAAGAAGTCACCGTTGAAAGCCAGCATCTTCAGGTCTCGTAGGGAACGAGGAGAGCAGGGGGTCGCTCGGGAAAAAGCGCAATGGCGGTCATCCCGCTCTCCACAGGATGCAAGTGGGAGAGTTTGCCCAGCAGTGTCTCAGGCTTGTGTTCAGCATACGCGCACGCGATCCGGAGTTCTGGGCAAACAAGTTTGGGACATCACGACGAAAATTCAAAAGATTGACCATCCTCTTCAAGGTGGGTATACTGGAAGGCTCTCAAACTCGTTTAATGCGTCAGCGTAGTGCTCGTGCAGCCTAGGACATTTGGGAGCAACACAGACCTGCTATTGGCTCGCTCTTCCGCGCGCAGTCCCCTAAAGAAGGAGTGCGCATCTCGGGTAAGCACAAGTGCGTGATGGACTTCGGTGGAGGGAGCTGACGCACTCAAAACTCTACGCACACGGAGTTGTAGGATAACGGCCACCACATTAGCAAGCCACCTTAGTTTGCGCGAAAGGCTCCAACAACAACGAAGCAAAGGCGAACGGGGGAGGCTGGGGAGGGGGTAGCTTGGAGTGACGGGCGGGCGACGCTGGTTTGCGTCATGTTTTGCGGTGAGTGTGGGGAGCCGGTGAGCTCGGATACGTGCTGTAAGAAGAAGCGGCAGGCGGCGCTGTCGCAGACGCTGCCAACGCCGCTGGCCGCGCCGGCCCGGACCGCGCACGTGCCCGTTCCGGTGTTCGCGAGAGACGCGAATCAGGAAGAGATCGACTCCGACCACGAAGAAGAGGACGAAGAGCTCTACGTGAAGGGCCAACCGGTTTCGACGCTGCACGGGAAGGGGACGATCCTCTCGAGAATGGAAGGCGGCGGGGTGCTCGCGTGGTTTGTGAAGCTCGACAAGGGCGGAATCCGGCTCATGGACGCCGACGACCTGTTCAACACCCCCCCTGCATCGACCGCCAAGGTTATCCACGCAGTGGAATCCCCCTTGTCCATCGCAGGCAAGCGAAAGAGAGACGCCTCGGACACCTCGCCCGTCATCGGCCACAGCCCAGTCGGCCGCTTCGCACCTCCCGCCCGCAGGCCGCTCGGCGCCCCGGTGCCGGTGGCGCGGGGCGCGGTGCCGTACAAAATGGAGCTCCGGACAGCGCCGAGGATCATCAAATCGAAGCTTCCGACCACTCTTTCAGGGCACACGGGCGTGGTCAACAAGTGGTTCGAAGAAAAGGGGTACGGCTTCGTCTCCGCGCGGGACGGCCTGCCCGACATCTGGGTGAGTCGCAAGGTCTGCGAGGGCGGCTACCTTGTCCCAGGTGTGTGCATCCTTTTTCAACTTCGCTGCACTGCTCCAGTGTCTCAGCTCAGTAGCTCCTGCGCACAGCACACCGCGGCAGTGTTCGCGCTGAGGACAAAAGCGGCTGATGTCGAACGTCTCCAGGTCCACGGACACCCCAGCAAACATGTTTCGGCACGAGTTTTGCCCAATTTTTGTTTGTGCGATTTGACCTGTACGCGTTCAGGGTTAAACCGCTGCCAACGTTCCTTTTTAGCTGTAACAAGTATGCTCACTAAGGTGGTTACTGGTTATCGCAAAAAGAAATTCCTTGCAAAACTGACCGGCTGATAATCAGCCGATTTTTTTTTAATAGTACATCTGTACTGACGGGAACATTTCCGGAACAACGGTTGCACATGAAGGAGAAAACGAAGCCAACGAAAAAGTGCTAATACAGGAAACCCCCCCCAGAGAGGTTTATACCCTGTACACGCGAAGAACAAGAAACTTTTGCTTTGTCATTTTCATCACCTTTGGTCAGTTGATGCTGATCGTCCGTTGCTTCGTTTATCAGTGCAAGCCCCAACTCCGGAAATGTTCTTTTTGGAAGGTCTGATCGGCGGTTTTGCGACAACATCTTGGTTCACAGCTTGCCCGGTTTGTGCGTCAAGCTGATTCCGCTCCAGCCAAAGCCTACCGTTACACTGTTGAAAATCAGCTGATTTTGCGCGAGAGTCTGCCGGTAAGAAAAAAAGCTTCGAAATTTAATCAGCCGGCAAGCCGGCTGATCGCCCGCACAGATCTGCACTGCAAGTGAAAAAAAGAGGAGACAACAGAGGGTCGGAGACGTGTATCTCTAACGGCTCTCATTTTCTTCGAAAGCCTGATGCTTAGCAGCAAATAGTGCATGATAGGCATTGCGCCGCCTTCGCGTTGAACATGGATTACTCCCCAATTGCTCAGACACGGTTGTAGGGACTGTCGAAGCATAGGTGGCCCTGGCTGTGACGAGCAACGACAGCCGCCTGGCGAGCCAGACTCTCACCGCTGTCTTGCCGCTGCAGTGCCAACTCCGGCGCCGCTCACTGTCGCAGAGCCGCAACCTGCAGCGCGCCTCCGGAGCGACGTACGCCCGCCGTAGCAGCACGAAGAGAAGTGAGGAGACCGGAAACTCTTCGGAGAGATGGTCCCTGCACTCTAACTCGTCTCTCTCTCTCTCTCTCTCTCGACTGGTGATGGCCCGCGACTCGTGTCCGTGACTTGAAGGACCGAAACACGGCGCGAGGTAGGACCGGCGCAGGTTGAGCACTCTCCAAGCAGGTTCCTGCAAATTCCCACACCCCGGTACACCTGGAGTATCAAACATACCTTTCAATCTGAAACCACAGGGCAAGAGGTGATGGTTGACGCGGAAGACAGCGGACACATGAGCGGGCGCCTCGTGTGCACGGCGATCAGTGGCGTGGGGCTGCGGAGGAAGAGAGGCCACGACTAAGGAGCACAATATCCAGTGCAAGCAAAAGTCTCGCTTTTTATCTGCGCTTATTTACGTGCGATTCGCATTCGGTGCTCGCCTTCTCGAAGGAAATGAAGGCTGCACACCGACTTCCTTCGCCGAAGCCGAAATCCGCGATCCTTGCTTTGCTTGCATTCTATGGCGACGAGCAGAAGGAAAACTCGATCTCCCGTAGCTCCCTGCTGCCAGTGCTTGCGTGGCGTTAGTGGCTTCGTCGCCTAAACGGCTCCACAGTATCCGCTGCTTCTCGACCGCGAGCTAGCGAAGGAAGAAGGCTACCACCTCTCCAAGGCAGGCAGCCGGAGGGGGCCTCGTTTCTTTGCCTGGTATAGGGGATAAAAAACTATCTCCACCACCTGCAAGCCGGCGGCACCACTTGCCCGCACCTTCTTCGCGTAACACCCACATGGGAATGGGGCCTTTCCGGTCACCGGGAAAATAGCCTGCTAAGGAAATCCCTTCGAAGCGTCAATCTGGCGCGCGTTGGAAAAAGGTTTAGTCTGAATGCATATCGTGCAGGCTAAAAAGACGTAGGCAGCGTGTGTTGGTGGTTGGTTCAGAGTTCCTCACCTGATGAAAATGGCACACAGGGTAAATACAAGTGGGAAACCGATCAACCGGCACGCACAAACGAAAAGAATAGCCTGTCTTTTTTCGATAGATCGCCGATCTCACGGCGCAGTGCAGATATGAGTATTCCAAACGGCCGCTTGGAAGTCGCACCCCCTATTTTACAACGTCGGGAGTTCCTCGAAGCTGGCGAAGCGGCCAAAACACGTCCAACGACGATGCTCCGCCAGGCGCGCTTGGCCTCGACATTGCAGGCCCATCATACCCGACTGCACACGTCTTTCTGTGGATGCCTGTAGGACATGCACAAAAGGTACACGGTTAAGTCCAGCCTCAGAAGAAGCTGGAGTTAAAGCTGGAGTTAAAAAGCGGGTGTCACACCCGCTTTTCGGGTGTGGATTTACACACATTTTGGTTGTGGCACGCCTGCTTTTCGGGTGTGGCTCGGGCATACCCTCTTTAACTCCAGCTTCTGAGGCTGGACCTCACCGTGTAGAGGCACGCAAGTCGGTAGAGTTTTTCCCTCCGGACATTCAGGGCCCCCACACACGCACTCGAAACCCATAACTTGGGCGGTTCGATGCGACGAGTCTGACTTGGCTGGTTGTAAACAAGGTCGCTGCGCTCTTGTTTACGCAGTACCGGCATGAAAAAGAAAAGTAACGAACAAAAGCCCTGATATTATCCGTGGGAGAACAAACGCTCGGTCAGCGGCCCAGACGCCGCCTTTGTTTCTGCCTTCGCGTTTCCGCGTTTTTTCTTCTCTCGAAAGAGCATCTGCTCGGTGGGAAATACTCGAGGAGACCGCCGGTTGCAAACCAAAACGGATGACATGGGTGCAGCCCCGCACAGGTATTCACAGGAAATCCTGGGTTTTGGGTGCTGTCGGTGCAAGTTGTTTTCACTCCGCACCTCTAGCTTCCGTCGGAACAAAGCACCGGGCGGCGCTTCCGAGTATTTTTTCTTCGACTTTGCCATCTTCTTCTGTATCTTCTCGTTGGCGGAGGCTGTTCCCTGATTTTCTGTCTTTCTCCTTCTGTTGCTTTGTTTTTGCTGACCACCGGGTGTTGTGGGTTGACTACCGCGAGAGAACGCAAATGAACCCATGGGGGGTGTGGCGCTGCTACAACACAGGAAGGTGTCAAATCAAGTCGCAAATCAATCCTGGTAGTGCGCCTATACTCATCAGCTTTGCTGTGAGAGCACTGCACGCGAGTCTGCACTAAACGTGTCCTTTTGCTGAATGCTTAAGCTCCCCTTTGGACAAAACTTTCTCGAGCATCGTGAAGTTCCTTCTCTACGTCTCAGAATTCACATGAGGCAATGCTCCCAAAATCCAAACCTGAAACGGTAACATACCCAGTTTCACTGGAGTGCCCGTTCCCGGCGAGCTACGAGGGAACGAACCTGAAAGAGTGCCAACGCTACTCTTACTATAACGTACATTTAAAAGATAAGCCGGCGATGGGTAATCCCCAGAGCGCCACTGGCCAACCCGGATCCCCTGCACCTCCCACACGCAGTGCCGGAGGCGACGAAGAATGCCCCCAAGTGCGCTACCCATCACAAAGGGAAGTGCACAGTCTGTCGCGCACTCGGACACCACCACGGCCCTACGGTGGAGGCATGTTGCCGACACCACCACGCCGACAACGACGGCTTACCTCCGGCCGTCTGCGACCGGCACCGCATGACGAGATGCGTGGAGTGCAACACGCCAACAGCGTGCTGCAAGGCCGGCCACCATGACTGCCGCAAACACGCCCGCGGTCCGTGTGACGACTGCCGCGGCTTACCGACGCTAGCGGAACGGCGGCCGTCAGCCTGCTGCAAAAAGGGCCACCACGTGCCAGCGCCCCCGAAGCCAGCCCCCGCTAAGCCGAAGCCAACAACGCCGCGGAAGAAGGGCCGACAGAAGCCGACGACACCACCGCGCATGAAGAGGACGCGTCAAGCGTCCCCAAAGGCGGCCAAGATGGCGAAAAAGCACGCTCCGACCGAGCCGGCCCGAGCGACACCACCAAGGAAGGGGCAGAAAAGAGCCCGACTCCCGACACCACCGAATGACCCGGCGGGAAAACCCGGAAAAAAGCACGCGGCGCGAAAGCGCAACATTTCGAGAATGGAGCTGGATATCACCAGCCCTGCCACCTCGACTTCATCCTCATCCATGTCAGGATCGCCCCCTCGAGCGACTGCTTCGGCAGGACAGCCGGCGCGAAAGCGCAACAAACGAAGAATGGAGCTGGATATCACCAGCCTATTGTCACCGTCCTCGTCCGCTTTGAGATCGTCCTCGGACGACGTATTCAAATAACCCTAGCCTATGACAAATGCAAGCTTACCCCTGTGGTACCTGCATTTCAAGTTCACACTGCTTAACGTGGGCGGCCCTGAGATTACCCCCTCAGGTGACACCACTTTATCTTTAGCCATACTTCAACCTTCTTCGCACACCGCCATAATTGTCGGGCACGGGTAGAATATGTGACCCACTTTGGCAGACTTTTGCTGAGTGGTGTGCGTGTGTTTCGGACCCGTTTTCCCTGCACGGAAGTACGACCACGCTCAGCTTCCACAAGGTCACGGCCCCGGGCTGAAGTGGGGGTCCCTGAACGTGTCACTTCTTTCCGCGTGGTGCTTCGAGCAGCAGCTGTCTGTGTGCTTCTGTTGTCATTCGTTCGAAACATTTTGGAAACTGATAATAAACCCAGGCACAAACATGCAAGCATAACTACGGGTGGGGCAGGTGTCAAAAAAGCAGTGAATCGCGTCGAAAGCGCCACAGCCGTATTCTCACTACTAGAAGACACCTGCAGAGCACCAAGACGGCAGTCGCCGTACCGACAGGAGGGTTGCGGGAGGGACGGAAGGGGCACGCGTAGGACAATGGCGGGCAGGGCCGTGCCCGTTGTCATTGTGTTCTGCCTCGTAGCGCTGGGGTTGATAATCCTCCTATGGTTCTGCATGCGGAGGCTCCGGCAGCCGCCGGCGGAACGCGGGCGAGAAGCGAGGTGCTCCGAGGTGTCAGCTTTTTTTGTTGCTCGCTCCCTTTCATTCTTCCCACGGCTACGAGTGTGACTGCCTCGGCAAACTATTGACGTCATACTCCCGGCTGAGAGTCTCGCGAAGCCTCGGCGAACCAGATCTGTTATTAAGCCGGTCCTTCCGTCCATACTCCTGATAGACCGTAATTCATCGCGGTATAGCGTGAAACACCAATTCTATGCAGCTCCAGGAGATAGCTATGCAGTGTGATATATGTCTTCCTCTTGACTGCCGTGATAGACAGCGTCAGGTAATGCGATGCAGTTTCAGGGGACAGGGGTGGACTAGCTTTGCCGTAGTCTCGGATAATGGTTCACGTTTGCCCTACAAATGTATCGCGAATGCTAGATATACGCAGGAAGCGTGTGACCAGAATTTCATCGACAAAATGCACACAGATGCTGTTGCCGGGAGCACCATGCTTCACCGGTGAAGCTGGCGACGTGTATCGAGTTTCGTACCTGCTCTTGAACGCAGCCAACACCGGCAATGTGGACATCGATTACCCGAAGTGGGAGCCTAACACGGTCTGCCTTGTCTTTTGCCCAGCACCGGGCATAACTGTTGGACTTCGGGTCCAGGTTCAATAATTCTGTCTTCACCGCGGCCCTGGGTCAAAGTGGAGTTCCTGCCCACGTCAAATTGTTCGCGTTAGGTACCCGATTATCCGCAGGACCTTCTTGATCTCCTCTTTGTCTCCACGCTGCAAAAAGGTGCCAAAGCGACAGCAGAACGACCATGTCTACATCCCCCGTCACTACTCGACTCTTAGCCTCGTGTGGGTCAACTTAGACTCAAGTACCGCAACTTTGAACCTCAAGAAACACTGGACTACGACGGTCAACTATAGTGAAGTCTCAAGCCTGTTCGTGACCTTGTGCAGTCAGCTAGCTGTTTGTCCCTTGGAAGTTCAATAGGTGGCCAGTCCTTGGCTGGCGGTATGGTCGGCCCCATACCTCCAAGACCTTGCGGGCACCAGCCCAAGAGGAACAAACAAGTGCAGGGAGAAAGGCACTCCAAAGGGTGACTCTTCGTGCAGTTCTTTTCGTGCCACCTTTACTCGGTAACGTGACAACTGCGGGCAGGGCAGCGGAGCAAACAAGTGTAGGAGGAAGGCACTCCAAAGGGGGACTCTTCGTGCAGTTCTTTTCGTGCCACCTTTACTCGGTAACGTGACAACAGGACCGATCGGAGATACTCGCTGCATACCGGTTGGCGCACCTGACCGTCGGCATCACAGGGCGAGGGAGGGCGCAGATAGCAAATGCCTCGAGTGGGAAAACGATCCGAGATGAGAGGGAGACGGAGGGAATCTACCGCGAGTACCTCCAGCGAGTCGTGTGCGCGTATGCTTCCAGCACGAAGCGCTGCCTTGACACCGCGGGGGAACTGCTCAAGGTCTGCGTTTACGTTCAATAGTACCTCAACCCTATTTCTCACCTGGACGGCCCGCTGTCAAAAAAGACAGAAAATACTCGGGGGACTGCTTTGTGCTCATTTCGAAGGAGGCTAGAGGGGGAGAAAACAATACAACGACAAAGTGGGTCTTTTTTGTTGAACGCTTACGCCCGCCACTGAACCCAGATTTACCTGTGTTTTGTGTGGGCTACAGCACATTTACCTCCTTTGATCTATCGCAAGTGGCAGTCTCCTCAAGCATTTTCATTCATTTTAAACAGGTGCTTACAATGTTCGCTCTTAGGAAAAAAGCGGCTGATTTCAGCCGGAAAAAAAAGTTCTTGAAAAACCGACCGGCTGGTAATCAGCCGGCTGATTTTTGGAAGGTCTTGCCGATCAGACGGTTTTTGCAACATCATCTTGATTCCCATCGTACCCGGTTTGTGCGCCCAGCGGATTCCACTCGCCTACACTGTCGAAAATCGGCTGATTTTGTGCGAGTCTGCCGGTAAAAAAAAAAGGGCTCGAAATTTAATCAGCCGGCAAGCCGGCTGATCGCGCGCACACTGGGTGCTTATACAAGAAAACTCGATAAGTCTTTGGCGAATGCAGGTCCCCGTCGTCGCTACGTAGAGCGTATGCGGAGGCAAGCTTCTCAACCATCATCTCACATTGCATGTTTGGTTCAAGGTGAATCAGAAGCTCGAGCGAATCAGGGTACGGGGGCGTGGGAAAGGTGGCGAAAAGTGTCGCCACCTACTTGCTGGTGCACCGTGCACAAAAATAATGTAATTGATTCCTCAGAGAAGGGCCTCACACGTCGACACGGAGGCCAACTGCTCTGCCGCCGAGTCCTGCCTGTCCTGGCTGTCAGTACTCAAAATAAGAAATGAGGGCGCGCGCACAAGATGGTAAATTTGTTGCATTAGTGTGTGTGTGTGGGCCTTTGAAGCGTGGATGATGCCTCTCGCGCTGCTCCCCTTGAGGTTCCTGGCTCATGCCAAAGCGCCGCCGCCCGGTTGCGGCATCAGGCGTGGGCCAGGGCCAGGGAGGCTGTTCGGAGGGGTCACCAC
The DNA here is from genome assembly GCA_030068145.1 of Diplonema papillatum. NCBI lineage: Eukaryota > Euglenozoa > Diplonemea > Diplonemida > Diplonemidae > Diplonema > Diplonema papillatum. The sequence goes on from JAPJBO010000159.1 coordinate 45,558, forward strand.
CCACCGTTCGCGGGCTTCGTTACTTCACTGCCCCCGGCTCTCCCCGGCCTTCGCCATCCCGGGGGAGGGTTCCATGGCCATTCCCCCCGCGTGGGGAACGGACTGATGCTGTGCCGCGGGTTCTTCCGCGCGTTCTCGCGACGTCGCCGCTGTCGATGTCGCTGCCGTTGTTGCTGCCGCTGCAGCCGCTGTCGGGCGGTTGGTTGACGATCCCGGTCTGCACCCCGCCCGTTGCGCGTCGGCTTCGATCGTAAACACTCCGCACACACTTTGTTGCATTAGTGTGATTGTCAGGCCTTCGACTACCCTGAGCAACGCACTATTACACAAGATAAACGAATTAGCTGCAAAGCTACGGTGAGACCCGCGCCTACACGAACTGACCCGTCCTAAATTTGCTAAACGACCTGAGCTCGATTCCGCTCTACAACGCAGACTCTCCACGCCACAGATTGTTTGTATTCTACAGGATAGCCGGTAATTCTGGCGTTTTTTATTCTGCCGGGATTTGCCTGTCCGCCAGAATTAAAAACGCCACAATCAACGCCGCCGCAAATAAAAGCGCCAGGTTGCCCCTTCGTTCGTTCTGCAAGCCTGCCGGCAAAGAGCGTCTTCTGCTCCCTGAATCCAAACTGATACGCAAAGGTTGGATACGTATCGAAGCTCACACCTCGGGATACACCGCAGAGATGGCGCATGAAGGAGGAGCAGTTGATGAAGGACTTGACTGTGCTCAACGCGAATCAGGACAGGAAGAATGGGTAGCTTCTTCGTGCCATCTGGAACTATGTGCCTACCATCCACTACGGCCAGTTGTGCATGTGCAAGGCCCGCCCGCTAGCATATACGTTCCTCCAGCTCCTCGGAACCAAATAAACAAACAAAAAGGCCGAAAATTCGGAATACCCTGGATCCGCCAGAAATAGAAACGCCACCATTAAACGCCAGAATTACTGTCCGTCCTGTAACCCAAACCGATTATTATGCTTGACAACGCTCGACCTTTGCTCGATGGATGCTCTACAAGGCTCGACAACGTTCGATCGAGCAGGGGGTGAATTTGCTCAATCCCGCAAGGTCATCCGCAACCTTTAAAACCCCCTGGATTATCAAGCGAACCTTCACCCTGCAACAAACACGTAGATCGGACCCGCGTATACGAAAACAGAGAAGATCGCGCCTCGGTGCCCAGGGCGCATTGTGCCCGTTGAAACGCTGTCGCAGTACGGTGCACTGATAGAAGACAACGACGGGAAGCTGGCCGCCGGAAAGATTCCGAAGGATTACATGCAGGTGGAAGATGCGATAGCAGCTGTTGGCACCACCGAGTGCGACCTGCAAGCTTTGTACGCGGAGCGGCCGCCCACGTACGAAAAGTCCACGCGCAGCGCGTTGAGAACGTACATATCGAGCGCCGCTTTCTTCGTGACCAAGGACCTCCTCACCGACAACCGCAGCGCCCTGCACCAAGCCAAGAGTGATGACCAGGACGATGTCGTGCTCATCGTGGGTCAGAGTCCTTACATCAATGCGCTCGCTGTCCACCTAGCGGACCTGATGGGGCACTCCGTCTCGAAACGGCGGGAGTTGGAAGAGGTCAACCTCGGCGACTTAGACGGCTTCTACGTGACTCGCGACCCGAAGCAAACCAAGGCACTCGACTTCGACGACCAAGACGCAGCAGTAGCCGAGTACCTTGCTCTCCACGAGACGGGTGACAACTTCGCCCCGACGATCGTTGCGGCCACGACGAGAGGCCTCGGGGCTAAGAAAGTGTCCGTGGCTCCATACTGAGCCCTGCACACAGTCCAGCCTCGGCCTATGTTTAAGCAACAGAGGGGACGGGCCCCAAGGGGGTGCCGAGGCATACCCGAAAGCGGGGGTTGTGCCTACAACACGTGGACGTACACACCCGGAAGGGGTAATACGTTTGAGATGTCCTACGGACCTGGTCGATTTTCCAAGCTTTCGATTGCAAAGCTGCCTGCTTCATTGGACAAGCTTCCGATTCGGTGGCTTAGGCCCGTGGAAGCTTGCTCGAGTTTCCCGAATGCACCATCAATTCAAATGGGACCAGGGACCGCCATGAAGGCTATTGTCGCCGTCGCGAAGCCTGCGAATACACCAGAAACAATCCGCGATGCCAACCAGGGACAAAGCTCGTAGTGGTGTCCACGTGTGACTTCGACTTCCGCTTGGACACTTGCCTTAGCCAGCCCGTAGCTTTCCTTGGTTTCACGCGTAAACGTGAAGCGCGAGATTCAACGCGGCTTTGAATTCGATGGTACTTGCTCAGGCACTCGTGCTGTGGCTTCTTGCAGCCCGGCTTCCACTCGGTGGCGGTCCTGAAAGCGGCATTACTGACGCCCACGCCGTCCACCTCGGTGAGCACTTCATCTCGTCGGATAGCAAACCGACTGTGTGATCTTAGATGCTTAGTAGGCACAAAGCGCCAACATACACACAACTTGATCTGTTGTCACCCCGCCCCCCCTCTCCCCGCAATAGTACGCGAAACGAATGCCCACCACAACGTGAACGTGAGCCCACGAAGGTGAGCGCAGTAGCTGAAGAGTTACCCCGCTTCCCCTTTGCTTGATTACATGCCGCAGTCAATCGTTGTCCGTTGTTTGTACTTACCTTCCTGCTGTCATCTTGTACGAGACCCGCGCGGGAGACATGACAATTCCAGGAGGAACCTAAAAGCAAGGTAGGAGAACCTCGACTCCGTGAATCGATATGCAAGTAAAACGCAACTTACCACGGCAAGAACAAAACACAAAAAGACGGAACCGCAAACCGCACCGCCGTACACCCAGAACACTCAATCCGGTTACCAGGGCTGGGCGCGCAGCTGAATTTGAAAGCAGTTGCGGTACACACCGGCTTCAACGATGCTGGGCACTACCGCATCCACGCCTACAACGCTATCGCAGACACCAACCAGCGGTGGACGTGTTTTGACGGTTTACAAACGTGCAGTACGGCGACACCCTGCTTCTCCGACAACGAGACCTACCTATGCGTCTACCAGCCCGTGGACGATCACACAAACGAAGCCCCATCTGTGGTTCCCTTACCTTCCGACGACCAACGCGCACGACTAGCAGACTCGACGCGAAGCCTTACGAGGAGACGAAAAATCCCAAAACCCAAGCACCGCAGAATCCCTGCAACCCACTACGGAACCAGAATCTAACGACGAAGATGAACTCCAGTGCCCGCACTGCCTCACGCGCACGACGGAAACAGGGGAGAAGTTCGAAGGTTTCCAAGGCCTCCGAACCCACCAACGACGATGCAAGAACAAACACGCTCACCAGCACGGACGAAATCGACGTTGTCAAACACTGCGCTTAAAGAGAAAGATGTCCTTTTTGTCACAGCGACGGACGAACCGCGGGGAAACCGCTTTTCAACAGTCTACGACACCATAAACCGTGGTGCAAAAAGAGGCATCAAAAACTGAGATATGCTATGATGATCGGAGTCCTTGGAGTCGACAGTAGACTTGCGTCTATCTGACGATGGAAGCGGGAATGGCACAGGGCTTCCTTCCACCACCTCAGCGCGTCTCGCAGACGTGCACCCAACTTTGCGACGTTCACCTTCGAATACTGTCGTGTTCGAATAGGGTGAGCGAATGGCCGGCCGATCGAACCACTCATACTCTGTTGGACAAAACCGAGTTGTTTAACAAGTTTCGCGGCCTGCGATGAGGAGAGACTATCCTCATCGAGAATGGCGTCGATGGCACCCCGCAACTTACTTGCTCTCTCCTCTGTTATTGAAAGCGAGAAGACGGAGCTCGAAACGTCAACAAGTACGCCTAGGTACGGAAGAACCTGTCCCGTACGCTTTTTCGCATCTTTGAATATCAGAAAGAGTCCTTCAGCCGAATAAACCACAGGTACCCAGTGTACCCAGAGTGCCTAGGCTGTGGCGAGCAACGAACAGCCCAACATTTACCGCCCTTTCAAAAAAAACTATCAGCTCAATAAGTCCCTCTAGCACACAACTACGTAATAGAAGACACAGATAACAATCAGACTGCCGCCAAGGCAACAACTACCAGGACACTAGACCGATACGGGCTACATGGCAACCCCTGCTAAACATGTATGCACGTGGGGGGCCCGAGATCGCTTTCATCGCGAACGTGAACTCGGTGTCGGTCACAAGAGCTATGGACTTGGCAAAGCACATAGGAAAAAAGAGCGCGCTAAAGTAAGTCGAATAGTCGGCAATAGGCAGCAAAGATATACACACAAACATACTATACCTTAAAGGAACCTTTATGACTACGGTCACCCGGAGACTATAAAACCCCGGATCCCTAAGCGAACTTGCACTCTAAAAAGTCTTTACCTGCTGGACACAGAGACTTGTAGCTGGTGAGCTGGATTTGCACAATATGACTGCGCGAACCACCTTACTCAGGCAATCCACAAGCGGATACCGCGACAGCAGTAAAAAATAGTTCGCGTGGAATGGGTTTTCAAATACTACCGTTGACCCAACGAGCAGCTTCTGGGGGAAGGAGAGCGAAGATCGTACCTCGATTTTCCTCGCCTCGCTTCCGAGGACGGTTGTCGTCCGACAGAAGGAAGGGCAAGAAAAGAGTGGTCAGAAAAGCTGTGTTGTCTTGAATCACTCCGCCCTGAGATGACACTCCGTTGAATCCTCCCCCCGCGCAGGCTTTACACACAACGGGAAAACACTGCAGCGAACGAGCACTTAATAAGTAACCCGAGTCCACGGCGCGCTACATAGTCCGCAGAGCGGTTGAGCGCGAAGAGGCGAGAAGCAGCGGATGCCCGAAGAAGATGCGCGCGGCAAGAGTTTCGAGACCGCGTCCCCGCCGAAGCAGCGGCTGCTCCTAGTTCTGCACCAGCTGCCGGTCGCGACCGACGCTGCCGGCGGTCTGGTGCCGACGCTGCAGGGCGCCGCATCCGCCCTCAGCGACGAGTACGACGTGGTGTGGATCGGGTTTCCGAACCCGAACGTCGACCCGAGCAACCTGTGGGGCAAGGTCCGGGTGGAGGTGAAGATCGCGCCCCGGCTGCACAAGGAGTTCTACCGGTTCACCAGCACGGTCTTGTGGCCGGTGTTCCACCAGAAGGAGCGGCAGGACTTCGAGCCCGAGAGCTTCGAGCCTTACCGCGAATTCACCGAGCAGCTGGCGGACGCCGTCGCCGCCGAATACAGGCCCGGCGACCTGATCTGGGTGCAGGACTACCACTTGATTCTCTTACCGACCGCCCTCCGCGAACGGAAGAAGACGGCGCGGGCTCGGATCGCTTATTTCCTGCACATCCCGTTCCCCATCTTCGAGTTCTACCGGAAGCTGCCGTGGAAGCGGCTCCTCCTGCGCGGCGTGCTGGGTGCGGACCTGATCGGTCTCCAGACGTACGACTACGCGGAGAACCTCTCGATCGCCGTCACGCGGGTTCTTGGCATCGACACGAAGTCCAACCAGATCACGTTCGAATCGCGGCGGGTCACTATCAGCATCAGCCCCATCGGCCTGCACATGGGCAGGGTTCAGGAGGCCGTGGCGTCCGACTTGGTCAAAACAAAAATTGCTGAATGGGGCAAGTGGCTGGAGAACCGCCAAGTCATCGTCGGCGTGGACCGAATGGACGCCATAAAGGGAATCCCGCAAAAGCTCCAGGTTTGCTCTCTTGCTCGCATGTTTTTATAATATTATGGGAACGCGTCAGTTAGACTTTGGCGGACAGTGTCCGGCATGGGGAGGGTGTCGGACCTTATAAATTTTTGTAGGAAAAGAAACTTGTTTCTTTGAAGACTAATAATAGTCCGAACGACAGGTTTGCCGCTCCAATCCGTCCAGAGAAACAAAGTAGCTTGCTTCCCCTCCCTCCCTTCCCACTGGCTTCATTTTTCTTCGGAGTTCCCGTGGCACCACTTCATGTGGTCAGCAGCAAGATTAGCAGCTTTCTGGCTTCACCTTTTGCTCCAACCATACGGCGCGCGGCAAGCAGGGCAGGAGCGGTGGACGAGAGTGACAGACACAAGCATAGGAGTGAGCATTTTATTTATGGTTTTGCCGTGCCGCCATATGTCCGCTACCGGGATTAAAAGCCTATAGGACAAAAGGGGGGGGGTCAGCCGGCTGATGGATGGATGGATGGTTCTTAACAAGATGCCAGGGGGGGGGGGGGTTCTCCGCTACACGGTGCAGTAGTAAAGGCTTTCACTAGTAAATTTACTAGTGGTTTTACAAGTGAAAATGGTTTACAAGTGCCACTAGTAAATTTTACAAGTGCACTTGTAAAATTTACAAGTGCACTAGTAAAATTTACAAGTGATTTCAGGTGTTTTGGCAGGTGTTTTGGGGTGAAACAAGAAGAGACTGTGGCAAGTGAAGCACACATTCAGAAGAACCGGCTTCTTTTTCACCTAACTCGTCAAAATGGGGCTGGGAGAGCAGAGCAAAGTGACAACCCAGTGCTTGAGAGCCCCGCGCGTAGGCAGACCGCGTCAATCCAGGTTTCCCCCACTCCAAGGCAAACGTGAACACTCGAACCCGACCCCCCTGTGGCTCGATGCGGTGGGAACACAGGACAATAACATCGGAAGAGACGGACCGCGAGGGAGGAGGCGTCCTTGTCCTCTCAGAGCAGAGTCGTGCACAGGTACGTCCTGGTACCAGAAATAGAGTTGCACGGCAAAAGACGCTCTGGTATCTTGCGTTTGGCCCAGGAGGTTACGAATATCTCTGCCTGCGTGCGACAGGCTTGGCATCCATTTTTTGGACTGAGTCGTGGGCAACAGTGCGGTCAACTCTGAAAGGCAAATACCGTAAACGGAAATAAGTTGGACCGGACAAAATGGTCCAACTCTCCTATTTTGGGCTCTGGTGGTCCAGCTTTTGTCCGGCCAACTTTTTTCGGGGGGTTCTGTGTACTTCGTGCAGTTTTGCGGCTGACCAGCACTCGCTCCACTCCGTAGTCGCGCATGGGGCCAGGAGTTCCCGAACAGTGCGCGGCGCTGCGTAACCCGCTGAGTTCCCTCCAGCAACTCGCAACGAAGCACCCTGGCCATGGTCCAGCCATTGGTCGCCATAGCCCTGTGGTGGAATCACAAGATCTTCCTTGCGTGGAAGGATGTTTGATCGCGACCGGTTGCGGTTGGTCAGTGCCGAAGGTGGACCAAGATGCGTCCACCGTCTGTCCCATTGCTTTGGTAGAGTGCAAACGCAAAAATGCAGAGTGCAAACGAAGTGGCTCGAGGTTGAAGGAAAAAGTATGAGCCGCCAATAAACGACGATCTTGGTACGCTCAAGAAGAAACCCAACGCATCTCTCGCGCCTGACTACCCATTTGTCAAGGGACATTTTTTTACCTCATGCCCATCGACCCAACCCCGCCTTAGTGGATACGCGCCTGGCGGTCAACTCTGAAAGGCAAATACCGTAACATGCAGGGTCAAAACCTTGTGTCTTTTTAAAACGCTCCCGCGGAGCCGTGGCCCCCAAAAAAAATTTTTGGAAAAAAAAAAAATTGCTCAACTTCCTCAAAAATTGCCGCAGTTTTTGTTCCAAAATTTTTAAATTCAAGAAAACCCAATTTTTTTCCGGAAATTTTTTTTTGGCCATTTCCAAAAAGACACAAGGTTTTGACCCTGCATGGTAAACGGAAATATGTTGGACCGGACAAAATGGTCCAGTTGCCTTGGTCGTCCGCGGTCCAACTTTTGTCCGGTCCAACATATTTTCGGTCCAACATATTTCCTTTCCTCCACGGGGGGTTTCGAGGACTGGAGAATTCTTGTCACACGAGGGTGCTAGGGGAAGTTGTTTGGGCTGTTGCTGTGAGATTAGTACTTCTTGGGGTTTGGTGGTTGCTTGGTCGGGTCGGGGTGTTGGGAACGAACGCAGTGTGCCTTCTGCTTCATTTTATTGTCGTTGATTCTTGGGGTGTTGCTGCCGCTGCCGTGCTTGCGTTCTCACCTTCTTCCTATGCTTGTAGGGCCCATGTTGCCCTTTCAGCGCACTTGTCTCCCGGGCAGCTGGCACGCGTAGAGCCCCACTCCGGATTACCGCGTGGTTCCCTTCGCATAGGCGTCCAGGGCCTGCATTCGGGTGGATGCCCGAACACCGGCCTTTGGTCCGCCTCCGGCTGAAACCATCCAAGGTGCGCTGTGTCGCCCGCTGTCAGAATGTGTTGAGAGGTGGCCTTTTCGTTGCACCCTCCTAAACCACATCTCCGTTGTGCCGTTTTGTAGAATCGATTGCCTCACTAGCGCATTGCTCCGCTGGACCTCCGGAGTTGGTGCAGCGTCTTGATGCTGCTCTGGGGCGCGTTTAGTCGCTCTTGGAGTCTGCGGTTCCTCTGATGCTCGAGGGTCCCCCGTGCAAACCTGCCGATCTCTTCCACCGGCGGCATCTTGGGCGCATACATATTGGAGGCCTGCATCATGGTAGACCGATCCACGTCAAAGACGCTTCGTCCGTTCAGCACTCTTCCTGCTGCCTCGTCCGCTTTTTCATGTTTACGAAACCTCACACTGACTATTATGGTCGAGCCCGAGTGTTTCATTGATGGGCTGTGTGGAACTCCTTACTGCGGCAACAACAATGTCAAGATCCCTGCTTGGGCAAAGCCTCCGTGCCGAAGCGTGTTGGGAAGTGGCAGGCAAGCTCGGACCGACTGGAAGTAGTAGCAACAGTCAGGTGGCCGCTTCTGCCCAGGGTTCCCCGCTCCCCGCTCACGTCGCCATTGTAGAGTGTGTTCCACTGTTGTGAATTTGGCACGACACCACTCACAGAGCGTCTCTCTTGCCTCCGTTTCTTCTCATTTTGTAGACGCTTTTCCTCAACAAAAGTCTCAGGGGAAAGGGGCTGGACAGTGCGTACAGTTCCAGTTGGGTGCGCGCTGCTCCTCTCATCCTTTTTCAACGGCGCGGCTGTCTCAGGGGAGATGATTCCCATCAAGGCTCCCAACAACCCTGCCCAACTCAGTCCGAGGGGTAGTGCACATCGACCACACCTCCCCAGTTTTCGATCTCGCAATTTTTCACGCAAAACCCCCTACAAATCATTGTTTTGGATTGAAAAACACCTGAATTCACTTGTAATTTTTGCTAGTGCACTAGTAAAATTTACAAGTGCACTAGTAAAATTTACTAGTGCACTTGTAAATTTTACTAGTAAAAGTGTAAATTTTACTAGTAAAATTTTTTACTACTAAATTTACTAGTAAAAGGGTCATTTTACAAGTTTACTACTGCACCGTGTATGCCGGCAGTGTCCGCCAAAGTCTAACTGACACGTTCCCTATATGGCTTAAACCCCCAGCGATCCATCCCCCCACCGCATAGCTGAACATCACGAGTAAGCAAAAGGCCGAATGATGACAATCGGTAGGCCCATGCGGGATCGTTGGAAACACAAGAAAGAAAAGAAGAAAGGGTCTCACTTTAGAACGCATACCCAACGATCAATGCAGGCTTTCGAACGGATGCTTCAGGATAATCCAGACCTTGTGGGCAAGGTCGTTCTGGTCCAGGTGGCAATGCCTTCGCGAGAAGACGTTACGGAGAACGTGCGACTACGACGCGAGGTCGAAGAAATGGTATGTCACTGGCAGTTTATCCAAAAGCGCGACCCTCTATCCCATTCCTCCTGACGCCGCACAGGCGGGCGGGGGGACGGCCGGTAGACCTGGCAAGAAGACTTGTTCTTCCCCGTCACCTTCAGGTAGCTCTGTTATGTTTGCTGAGCATCGAGGGAACGAAGCAGTAAGAGTGCCAACGCTACTCTTTCTACAATGTAGTCTATTCATGATAACCAACTACATATAAAAGGTGTCACGGGATAAGCCGGCGCTTAACGGCTTTATCACGTGGGCGGCCCTGGGATTACCCCCTCAGGTGACACCTCAACGCTCTTGCCGGACGCTTGCACCAGGCACTGCGCAAAGCGTATCTTGGACGTTGGGAGGTTTTGGTGAGGAGTTTCACTCGCCCTCGTTAGTAGTTGAGCGACTCGATCTTATACCTCAACCCTTCTGGACAGGTAGGGCGAATTAATTCGAAGTACAGCAAATTGGGGCAAGCTACCGTGCATTACCGCTTCGCGCACTTAGACTTTCCGAAGATCGTGGCTCTCTTCAGCATTGCTGACGTTTGTCTGGTGATGAGCCTCAAGGATGGGCTCAATCTCGTGTCGCAAGAGTTTGTCGCCTGTCAGCTCGAGAACAAGGGCGTCCTCGTCCTCAGCGAATTCGCCGGTGCTGCTAGGTATGCTTAGCTTTTGTATGCGCTTCGTGTACGTGTAAACCCCTGTGTGATTTAGCACAAAACGTGCAAACGGGCATTATGTGGCTCTGCAACCACATGTTTGGAGGCAACGAAAGACCTGAAAGTCGACGCAAACGCACAGGTGCCTCGCGGCCGCGATCCGTGTAAATCCGTGGGACGTGGACCACGTAGCTAAGGCAATTAAACGCAGCCTTGAGATGGGAGCCGAAGAGCGAGCTGATAGGTGTGCAACTTGACCGATTCGTGCGTTTTCTTTTTTGTATAAGCACCTGCTTTGTAGGAAATGCTTGAGGAGACTGCCAGTTGCGATAGATCAAAGGAGGTAAATGTGCTGTAGCCCACACGAAACACAGGTAAATCTGGGTTTAGTGGCGGGGGTAAGCGTTCAACAAAAAAGACCCACTTTGTAGTTGTATTGTTTTCTCCCCCTCTACTCTAGCCTCCTTCGAAATGAGCACAAGGCAGTCCCTCGAGTATTTTGAGACAGCACCTGTGTTGCAGGAAGTCCTCGACGAGGCCGGTTGCAAATTGCATACGAGAAATATGGGTTGTAGCCCACACGAAGTAGTGCTGGGCGCACGCGTTCTTATATGAGAAGAAGAAGAAAAGGGCCGCTCCTGGTCCAGGAACGTGACGGTCAACCACAGCTTGCAAAGCTTGAGTCGGAGGCAGCACAGTGCCACAACCCCGTCCGCTTTGCCCTGTGGCTGACCGTCTCGACGAGCTTGTGTTCAGCGCAAGCGCCAAGCCCCAAGGTGCGCCACGCCTTGATGCCTTAGTTTGGGAAATCGGCAGCCACTTGACCCGCAGGCCCGTGGCTCTGCAGTACCGCCGAACACGTGAAGCTTGGCTCCCGTGTAGCAGGCTTTCCCTGGTACCTACTACCTTATATGAGACAATGACCGTGTTCTCCCCTCTAGCCTCCGTCAAAAAAAGCACCGGGCGGCCCCTTTGGCAGTATTTCTTGAACAGGCAGAGAGGAGGCGGTGGCGAGCAGACAAGGATGACATGCGACTGCTGTGCAGCCTCGCACGAACATACAGACAAGGAAGAACAACCCACCCGCAGGCACCGGAGCATGTACAACTACGTGGTCAGCCACGACGCGGAGTACTGGGGACGCAAGTTCCTGGACATGCTGGTGGGGCTGCCCATGGACGAGCGCCTCGGGGCGGAGATGGTGTCCGAGATGGTCGGGACCTTCGCGCGGAGCAAGGAGCGGGTCATCTTCACCTCGGCCGACTCGATGGCGTACATGGACACCCGCCTGGCCCTCGAAAGCATTGCCGGCGAAGGCGTCCCGGTCGTCGTGTTCGACTCGCAGAGCTCGAAGGAGCTGCTCGCCAGCTGCGGCGAGTTCCCCAAAGTGCTGCCAGTGTACCTCATCGCCGAATACGGCTGCTTCTGGAAGCCTCCCGACGGGGCTTGGGACTGGTTCGTCGAGCCCACGGTGCCGCTGCGGTGGCTGGAGGAGGCTAAGAGCGTCATGAAGTGGTTCGTCAAAGCAACCCCTGGAAGCGAGTACGACCAAACCCGGACTTGCGTGCTTCGTTGGTCCTGGCAGGCGTCGGACCCCTCTTACGGCGAGATGCAAGCGAGGGAGCTCTACATGCAGCTCTCCGAGATGACCACGCAGGAGCTCGCCTTCACCGTGCAGCTGTCCTCCGAAAACAAGACGATCGACGTCGTGCCCCAAGGCCACGCCGCGCACGCCATCCTGAAGATACTCAAAATTCTGGACCGCCCCATCGACTGGGCGCTCTTCGTCGACGTCCCGTCGCCGCCGGGGTTCGCCAGCGACCCGTCCAAGAACGTGTACAACTGCCACGTCGGCGACGAAATCGCGCCGTTCACCATTCACCTCGAGTCGCACGCCGCCCTTCACTCGTTCTTAATCGGACTCCGACCGTCATAAACTCGTTTCGGTTCTACATGCGTGGCACCCGCGCGCACAACCCTCCAGACAAGAACCGACCTGGGTCCGGAATTTCGGGAACAACGAATTTCAACTGGTTACCACTGAGCGCCAGTGCGAGGAGGCGGGGATGTTTCATAGAAAAAAAAAGAAGAAAAAAAAGACGAAAGTGGGAAAATCCGTATTGCAACTGCAAGAAAAGAGACCCGCTGCTAAACTTTAGCATTTTTCCACTCCGTTGCAGATTTATCCCATACTTGGGACCACTCAGGGTAAGTCACTGCTTCGGAATACCTACCGCCCTCTGTCCCAACGAAGGTGCAACCAATCACAATGTTTCGTATTTCACAACCTCCTGCTTGGAGTTTTTAAAATATGCGGACTTACCACACCAAACCAGCTTACCTTGACCCCGGAAGGTTTGCGTACGCTGTTCATTTCTTTGTGGCGCAGTCCGTGGAGGCTGCAAGTGTATGCTTGAGAGTCAGTCCGACTTGAAGTTAGAAGAAGAGCCAGAATATTCTTCTTCATTCTCGTAGTCATTTGTAGTTGAGGGAAGACTTCTGGAACAACGGCTGCACATCAAACGGAAAAGCCCGACGGAAAGAAAGTGCTATTCCAGGAACCCAAAGACCTGTAGCTTATCATGCTCATCACCATTGCACTGATGACTTGGTGCTGATCGTCCGTTACTTCGTTCATCAGTGCAAGGCCCAACTTCGGTAATTTCCCTGTGAGTCAGCACATAATGCTCCGTCGTGGTGACTGCCTTTCGAGTATTGCGAAGCAGGGGCCTGTCCAGGAACCAGACGATGACATACCTTGCAGGTTCATTGCTGGGAAGGGCTATGCCGTTCTGCTGGATATCACTACCCAACCCCCTTTCAACGATTCTTCAACGACAACCACGGCCCACCGTACCTCCAATGATGTCTTTCCAGACATCACTACAGGCAACCCAGCCAGCGTACTCGGCGGTCCACAGTGGTTGGAACAAGAGAGGTCAGGTAGGGGGTTTCACGAGTTATCCAGCGAGAATCGTGTAGACCCGCTGAGACTTGTACGAACATACGACATGCAGATAAAGGCCGAAACGACGGTATTCACGACACTTTCTCTCTAGGTACCACCTTAACAATACGTCAATACGTTGCGGATCAAAGAGTTTCCAACCGACTTTGGAGTGTCTAGCGAACTCAGGAAGACCTGATGTGCCTCGTGCAGACTTGAGAAACCAGACCAAATTGCCTGGTGGTAAAACTATCATCTTACGTCATGAACGTTGTCTTGCCGCGGGGTTTTCTAGATTTCGCACCTCCATTGGGCTCTCGCTTGGCCATCTCGCAAACCCCTCGCAACGCTTCATCGTCGTGTATGAGACTAAGTTTCGTAACTATATTGCCTACTCCCGCAAGCTCTGGTACAACAATTTCCCCCTCACAATCGCGCCTCCATCCCGCTCGCTCGCTTTCCGGGTCCAGGGCGCGTCGTGAGAGATTATGCCATTACCGAAGATCATTGATCGATGGTTCGTTGGGATTTCTTTCGCAAAAATCCGTTTTCACATTTCTTTTCCGCACCTGCTTCGCAGGAAATATTCGAGGAGACCAGAAGATTACAGGCGAAAACCTCCCACCACGAGCAACAAATGTCCAGGTTTCAAAGAAGGACGTGCTGTAGCCCACACGAAAGACAGGTAAAATATGAGGTTCGTGCCGGGTGTAGTCAACAGATAAGGCCCACTTCTTGTAGTTGCACTGTGTCTCTTCCTTTATCCGTCGAAACAAGCATCGGGCGGCCCCTCGAGTATTATCTGCAGCCGCAGCCAGACCGCGCGCGATCCCACCACGAAGCGCGCAACAGAGGAGAGGATACCGTTGGTAAACGCAGCCATTACATGCCGCGCGACACCCTGCTATCAGAAGAAAAGTCATGTTGCGCAAGACCGGTCTAGGCGCGCAGGAGAGGAGAGAATACCGCTGGTGAACGGACAGCTATTACATGCCGCCGGCACTCGCTATTGGAAGTCATTTTGCGCAAAAGACCGGTCTAGGCGCGCAGGAGAGGAGAGAATACCGCTGGTGAACGGACAGCTATTACATGCCGCCGGCACTCGCTATTGGAGTCATTTTGCGCAAAAGACCGGTCTAGCCAACGTATTTCAAGCTCAGCAAGCTGCAATGCCCCGGATGATGCTGCAGTCGTTTCTTTTTGAAGGAAGGGTTGACCCTTGAAACGCTTCACGCGAGGACAGGGTTAACTATCCTGGAAAGCTGCATTTTCTTCGTGTAGTAGGGTGCCTTGTGGATGTGCGTGGAAAGAACAGGGGAGATCTCATTCCCTTATATCGGGCCGTACCGTTTACCGCATGAGGTCTCCTAGGCTAAAAAAGTGCCCTTCAATCTTTTTGCGAAGACTGGTTGTTGAGAGTTCTAAAACCCCGCACAAGGGTGAGCATACGACGGGCAGACGATCAAACGGCGCGCGCAAAAACACAAGTGCGGGTTTGGCGGCTGAGAGCGCCCGAAAGCCTACCCGCGCGCGAAAGAAGAAGCGAACTGTCTACCCTTTCCCCTCCGTCTATCCGGTCGACGTAACGTGCCCACCCGGCCTTTCAGAGGAAAAAAAAATGGTTCGCAAAAACACGCTTGGACCCCCACCTGCAAGACTGCGGGCCCGTCCCCAAATTTCGACTTCTTTAGAAGTTTAGAAGACTTGCGGGCATACTGTTGGCCTTGTGTGGGGGAGCCACCGAAGCGAGTTCCAACACGTGGCACATGCGGGATGACACGACCCGCCTCCAGCGGGTCGTGTCATCCCGCATGTAGAGCGAAAATCCATACTGCTCGTGCTTTGTCAGGATTTTGCTACTTTTTTGCGATAACCAGAAACCACCTTAGTGAGCATACTTGTACAGCTAAAAAGGAACGTAGGCAGCGGTTTAATCTGAACGCGTACAGGTCAAATCGCACAAACAAAAAATTGGGCGCTCGTGCCGAAACATATTTACTAAAATGTCCTAGTCCCCGGGGACTAGGAGACACTGGGATCCTAGGGTGTGGTGTCTTTGACCTACCACAGAACGTGTCTCTCACCAGTAGTCGTCGGGGCTGACAGCCTTCAACACCGGGGGCCGTACCGTTAACCGCAATAGGTCTTCTAGGCTAAAAGCCTCTGGCCGACAGAACAATGTAGGTAAGAGGAAAGAAAATACTCGAGGAGCTGCCTTGTGCTTACTTCGAAGGAGGCTAGAGGGGGAGAAACAATACAACTACAATTTGTATAAGCACCTGCTTTGCAGGAAATACTTGAGGAGACTGCCAGTTGCAAAATCTCGAAGGTGTTGTGTGGTACTCATCGGCATGCCACTATCGCAACAATATTCCAATCTCGAAGGAAGTAAACGTGCTGTAGCCCACACGAAATACAGGTTAATCTGGGTTTGGTGGGTAAGCGTTCAAAAAAGACCCACATTCCCTCCAGCGTCCTTCGAAGTAAGCACAAGGCATCCCCTCGAGTATTTCTAGTCCGCACCCGCACCCTCTCCCGCTCCGCCCGCATTTTGCCAGGCGGGGGTCCAAGTACGCAAAGAACCCTTCCTGTCCGCCCTTTTTCTGACACCGTTCACACGCCTGAAGCGACGAGCGACCATGTAAGTGGTCGTATAACAACCGTTAGCGAACGTCTCAAACGAAAAGACCCGCATTCCCCTTTCGGTTCTCCTTTTCTTCAGCGCAAAGCCCGGCCCGTTCCCTCCTGATAGAGCGTTGTACCGTCAGCGACAGCCCCGGGGTGATTCTTTGCAGCTTCAGGGACTCGACGCACGCGGGTCGTGTCGTGTAGGGGTTCTGCTGCATATAAAATTTGTTAAGCAGGACACCTGCTTGTATTTGGCAGGATTATCATGTCCACGCCCTGAGATTGAGAGCAAAGCCGATAATCAACGTCAGTATCAACCATCAGGAAACTATAGAAACTCGAAGGCAGAGCGGGCACGTCAACTTGTGGTTGATCGTCAAAATCGTCCCTTTCCCTTGCAACACCCACCGAAAGAGCTTTTCACGGGTTTGCGGGCATGGACGAAGAGGAGTCAACGAAGTTCCTATGGTTCCGGTTTCTGCCTGGGCGCTATCCGTTCGGGAGCGGCGACTTGGCTGATCGAGTCTTCCGAGCTCGGGAGAGCTGCTGCCCTCCTCGGGTTTGCGGCAGCGACAATGAGAAGCCGTGGAAAACGCCATTCCACGTGACATTCTTCAATGCTGCCGTCAACCTGTTCCTTGACTTGTTCTCGGCTTTCGCGGTGTGCATTCTCTTTCCCCCCCCGCGAGGCCAGCGCGCAGCCAGAACTTCCGCTTGCGCCCGCATCAAGACAGGGCCACATACACCCGCCGTAGTAGTACGGGGTAGTTGGTGGTTGGTGGAGTGATTTGTCAGGTTGATTCCGTTAACGAACGAGATCTCGACCCTTAAATAGGTGGGCGTGTCGTTGTAGGGGGTGTCTTTTGGCATCGGCGGTTTGCTGCTTACCTGAGACGCGCACTACTTCTTAAGGGGACTGCGCGCGACTTATAGCGCGCGGAAGAGCGGGCCAATAGCAGGTCTGTGATGCTCCTAAATGTCCTAGGCGCATGTCATCCTGTAAACTCCTGTTACGTCCGCAACGATGAAGTGCACGGCGAACCCTTGCCATGTGGTCGACCCGCCACCACAAATACCACGGTCGCTGCAGCTCAAAACTTGCGCACTATGCGGAACTCTGCTTGGGCAGTTTTCATGTAGTGTGGGTCCAACGACCGCACGCAAAAATGCTCCTCCTGAACCACGTCATCCCCTTTTTTGTTCTTCGCTTACACCACCGTGTGTTGTTGTGCTCACTCAGGACTTTGACCTGTTGTTGTAGCAGGGCAGGTGCGCTCATGTCGAAATAATCAGCCCCGAGCTGGTGCTCGCACCATGTTTCCATTAGGATCAATGTTTGCTGTTGTGAGCGGATGCCACGAAACTCTCTCGCCTCCGTCTGGAAGGGATTAAACGGAGAGTACCGGACACAATGCAACAAGTCAAGGCAACTCACTCAGGTGATGGCGAAGTACGTGCTGACGCCTGAGACGGTGTTCGCGGTACATAACGCGGTGTGGAGCGTGATTCTGTACAACTGGTACGCCAGCGACTTGGCGGCCAATATGACGTGGACGCTCGTGTCGTTCGCGATCGTGTTCCCGATGACGCTGAGCATCACGAGGGCGTTCGTTCGGAGAGACGCTGCGCTCTCGTCGCTGTCAAATATCAGAGCCCTGATGTGCAACATCCTCATCGCGCACTGCATGTGGAACTGGGTCGGATCCGGGAAGAAGTACGACGGGAGGACCGCGCCTCCGGTGACCCCATTGGACAAGGAGGACAACACCATAGCCGCGTCGCACCGAAAGGACGTGCTCGCGCTACTGGGGCGCGTGATCGACGCCATGCGGAGCTACTTGCTGGTGCCAAGGAAGGGGCGAGCGCGGCACTTTTACACAGTCCCCGGATACCGAGAGGCACGCTGGGTGACGTGGGCCGAAGAAGAAGGCGGGGAGCGAGCGACGAAGCTGATCTTGCGCTTGCACGGCGCAACCGAGGTGCTGAAGGCTGCCGGGCTGCCCGCGAACGAGGCTTCTAGGATCAACCAGTACGTTTATTTCGTCTCGAGGGAGTGGGAGAACCTCCGGGCCGTGAAGGAGTACCGGACGCCCATGGCGATGCGGTCTTTCACCCGGGTTGTGGTGCACACACTGCCGATCCTGTACGCGCCGTATTTCTTGTACCTGGCCAAGGGTGCGAGCGGGGAGGCGGAAAACATCGAGTTCGCCTGCGTGTTTGCGGGCGTGATGGCCGTGTTTATGTGCGGGTTGCTGATGGTGCAGACGTCGCTTGAGGATCCGTTCGATGCGAGGAGCATTGACACGGTGAAGGTCGACGTCGAGATGGGGCGCTCCCTGCGCATGCTCCACGCCCTGATCAGCGACACGACCCACGACTGGCGCGACGATTCACCCCCCATCGAGACTGCGGGCCCCGACGACCTCCTCAGCGGCCTGCAGTACATCCCTCACAAAAGGAGAGAATCCGTCATCACCAACCGAGCCCCGGACCAGGTGTACTCGCCGTTGGCTCCCGCGGCGATCTAGCAAACCGAAGCCCTTGCCCTGTCAGCAGAAGCAGCGACTGCAAGGGTAGGTGGGGGCCGGGGGGAGGACCGCGCGATACAGTAAAACGACACGGCAAGTGATTTTACTAGTTACCCACCCCCCACCCGGGTTAAAGATGGATGCCAAGAAAAGCAAATCCATCTTGTACACGGGTAAGGTTTGTGCCCCGTGTTTTCTATGGATACTATATTTAAGGTTTTGGTCACCCCACAATCAGCGACACCTCAGACAGTCAGCCTTGCTTTCTAAGATCCTGAGGTTGTTCCTCATTTGCATCTTATCATCTGGCTGAGTTCGCAGAGTTGGTTCAAGGCTGAAGAAGCTTACCGCGTGAAACCAACCCCAGTAGGACCAGAAAATGTTAGTCTCACCTTCCTCATTCTTATTCGCCACTCGAGACCATGCTCGGCAGATTCATGCTCAAAGGACACGCTGCGCACCACCTGCGGTGGCCAGCCCACCGCAGGTGCGCTCATGCTACGCCCATACAACGGGCCTCAGCGACTACAGTGCCTCGTAAAAGAGGGACATACCCCCCTTGATTAAAATGGACGCCCGTCAAAGCTCATTTTTCATCCATCAGAGCTCCTGCACGGCACCTTAAACACGACGGGTGGGTAAGATATCAACTCATAAGATGACACGTGTTTTTGTAGTTGCATTCGTCCTCCAGTCTTCGTCGCAATGAGCAGCCGGCGGTCCCTTCCGACTGTTTTGAGTACACCAGCATCATGCGGGTTTGCCCCCTGCTGGAAAGCTAGAAAGATGTTGGTTGGCGTGCTTATATTCGTGTCACCACCGTTGGTAAAATTAGTAGTTGACGGCGTAGTACGAGACTTACGAAAACAGGTGAGTTCCGCCAGTGTGCACAAGGTTTGTGTCACAAACAAAGATCTCTACCACTCGTACAATGCAAACACTCCAACCTCTCGCTGACCTGCATTTCGCATCCGAAGAACGAGCGACTTCCGACAGCACCGAACACTGGCTTCTCGATGATGGGACACCGGTGGTGATGGTTGCGACAGCACTCCGCTGTCATCTTGCAAGTGTCACACTGAAGCGATGTATCGCGCCCCATTCTGTGCTGTGGAACGCTCGCCGGCAGAGACACCGTTGTAACCGAGACAGCAGTGCGAAGGACTTCGGCTGATTCTGCTTTTTGTTAAACCTGTCGTTGCGATTTATCGAGGGAATCCCACGAGGCATGAGGCATAACGAGAGGATTTCTTGTGCTGGCTGGGCGGCGAGCCTGGCTGGGGAAGGGCTTGTTGAGAGGCTCCGCTTGAGAGGGGTTGGGATCCACGTGTGCCTGCACCAGCTGAAGTCCACATGAGTGTGCCCGCAGACCAAAGATTACCATGGTACACACTTGTAGTTGTTTGAGGTTAGATTGCAGAATCTCTGTATCGATGGCCTGCATTACTTGTGTTAGGCCACGGAGCTTCGCATGATGCCAGCAAGACCTCGCAACGAATCATGCAGGCCCGCAAGACAACTGTTCTTCCGATGATTCTCGTGACACAGGCTCGATGCCACGAAATTGCAACGAAGCCAGCAGTCAGGGAAGTTATGCCGGTCAGTGACCGGTCCCGCTTAGAAACGGCCACCGATAGGTAGGGATACACTCTACTGTGTTTGCGCAATAAAGATAAGCAGGCTTACACACGAGCATCCGCGGCTTTCTTTCTCTTTCGCCTTATTCAAGAGCTAATCCGTATAAGGTATGCTCCGAAATCAATAGGAAAAAAATGCATCCGAGACCAGGGGAGTCGCCTTTAGAACGAACTTTATTTAGGAGGAGGGGGGTTTTCCGGAATCACTCATTCTTGAAGGTTGTTTATCGTATTGTCTTCCACGCTGACGAAGAATCTGTGCATGCTTGGCGTCGTTACCGCGTCGCGCTTCTGCCTCTTTGTATGGACCAGCCTTCGGCATTTCTGTGTTGTCTGTCGATTAGCAGTTTACTCGTGCAAGCCGGGTGCCATTGAGCTAACCACTTTCAGAGGTAGACATAAGTGAATTCTCATGGTGGATTCTTTTCCACGGGGTTATACGCCCGACTTCTTCACGCGTCTCGACTACTTTGGTGGGCCAGCTCTAGTGGGTTTTCAGATATCAGTGAAAATCTAAGACGCGACCATTTTGAGGTCGCCTCTAGGACGGCCCTGGTAGGTGGTAGGTGGCCCTCACGTCAGGAAAAAACAATTCTGAGGTACGGAATGGGCTCTTTTGAGCTCGTTCTTTCCATTGCCGTCGTTCTTTGGACCTGAGGATGCAGTCGCCAGATCTGCAAATTTCCCATTTTTACAATCTGGAATATATGCAGACCTTCTGTGCGAACTAGCTTCGGTTATGGGTTATGTTTCGTGTTCAGTCAACCTTTCAAGCAGCAGCTCACTCGGGCAAGCGGAAAGCCGGGTGTCAATGAGCATCCCGTATATTCTTTGAATTGCTCGCGCTAGTATGCGCGCTTTGCGCTTTTTCGTAGTAACAATGCTTTGTAAACACGAAAGAGAACGCTGGCAGCGTATTTGGGAGAAGATTAGCCTAACGATCGTATTCACTCACTATCAATCACGAACAGGCTAATCCTCCCCCGGCACGTACAAACAAAAAATGGCACTTACTCGGACTGATATCCTCGGGCGTGTCGGTCCTGTGGTTGATCAACTTTAGTGCCATTTAGCTAGCTTCCGGTTAGATCATTCCTGCAGTTGTGTCTTTCCCACAGTGTTTCCGCCTGCCCACTTTAAGTTTGAGCCACTGCGGCTTGAATGCAAACAATCCGTGGCGAGAATCTGCACTGCTGCTGGCGATGGGTTCTTGCGTTGTGCTTCCGAGCAAAACGACGAGCATCCTTCGTGGCCCGCCAACTGCAAGCAAAACCTCCCTATCCGGCTCACCCGCGGCGGTGTTGTAGCGACCGGAAAGCTTACTTTCTGTCGACACTTTTTGTGCTCTGTTGTTGCAGTGCTTTTTTTCGCCAGCGGAAGGCGGGAAGACGAAAATATGAAAAATGCAAGTCCTTCTGCAAGCGGGCGGGGGTTTTAAAACGAAGACAAGTGCAAACCACTGCATTCTAATGCGTCTGTTTGTCGCTCCTCTCACAATTCACTTTTTTAGCAATAACAATTTTGCGCCCTACACGGAAGCCCTACGCGGGCTCATAAGACGAAGGCAGCGGGCTTTGGTGGTATCAGAGTTCCCAACCTGAAACTGAAACAGGGGTAACAAGTTGGAAATCGATTCACCGACAGCACAAATCAATCCTGCGTCTCACTCTGCAAGTAAGCGGAGAGTCTTAAAACGAAGGAAAGGTGCACATCAATGCGCTGCATTCTGCGCCTTTTCATTTTTTCTCTTTACGCATCACTTTTTTAGTATTAGCCATCTTGCGGGTTGCCCTACAATGCATTGTGTAGACTCTGAAGACGAAGGTAGCGAGTTTTGGAGCTTGATCAGCATTCCTATCCTGTACTGAAGCAGGGTGACCAGTTGGAAATTGATCAACCGACAACCCACAAATAAAACGAAGCGCCTGTCGTTTTCAAAATGTGAATCCTGTGTCCAAATCTGCAAGGAAGCGAAGGGTCATACAACGAAGGAAAAGTGCGCTGCAATGCACTGCATTCTGCGCTTTTTCATTTCTTTCTTTGTGTATCATTCTTTTCAATTTGCGGGTTGCCCTACAGTGTATTGTAGGCTCTGAAGACGAATTTTGGCTGTAGATCAGAATCCTTGACCTGCAAGTGAAACAGGGTAGGAACGAGTGCAACCCTCAATTGGTAACGCCCAACCAAAACGAAGCGCCTGTCTTTTTTTCCCCGCAAGCTGGCAGTCATGGTTTCAAGGCGCGGCGCCGAGAGGATGCATCCGTTCTTCTACGTGAAATGCCAAGAGTTTCGCCATTTTCAGTACTAACAATCTTGCGGGTTGCCCTTCAATGTATTGTGCAGGCTAAAAAGACGTAGGCAGCGTGTTTTGGTGGTTGATCAGGATTCCTTACTGAATATACACAGGGTAAATAGGTAGTGGGAAAACGACCAACCGGCACGCACAAACAAAACGAAGCGCCTGTCTTTTTTATCTCCACCCATGCCGCTTAGCAGGGCCCCGCGCCGAACCTTGTTGTTTAGTTAAACGAGCCGGAAGAATAGGAACCAAGTCCGCCCGCCTCAGAAAGAATGGAGGCTCGCTCTTGATTTGCCACCTTTATAGGCCAGCGGTTCGAGCTGGTCAGGCCGGGTGACAAGATAACCTGTGGCTCGTCGCGCGACAAGTAAGCCCTCACCAGGCGACGAACATTTCTCTTTACGTGTCACACCGTGCTTACCCATAGATGACAAGAACCTCGTCGCGTGTCAAGTCAGAGTTGAGGCGGAGACTGCCGAGCATCCAAGGCGCCGGAAAGCCCAGTCTGGCCGGCTCGATCTCCTGCCGGTTTCCTGTTCACGAACGCCCCAGGCTTCGTGCCACCCCCCCCGGCGTCGGCATTGCAGCTTCATCCGCCCGGCGCAATATTGTGGTGAGTTCTTTCAGTATTGTGTTATTTCGCGTCTTCGTTCCGCCAATTGTTTCAACCGTTCCTGGATTGAGCTCTCGCGGCCCAGTGCCTACAGGACACCACACCTGCTGGATGTAGCAGGGGTGAAGCGCCGAAGTTCCTGGAGTAGATCGGGGCAACCGAAGTCGCCGATGGCCGCTGTGAGTTGGTCATTTTGTGAGAGAAGCCTCTCGAGGCCAAGTTACAGTCGTTTCCTATGAATCCACAGCCGCAGATTCTCAATAGCAGCAGCATAAACCGATAAAGGAGTTGTCAGCCGGCACCAGACTTGTCGACCAACTGTGTTCGTTATCAGATTTGGATATCATCCCTTGCTGAAATCGCGCCAGGTTGAGCCACGTGTCGAGGCACGAACGGTCCTTAAAACCCCAACGATACGTGTTTACCTTTTGCTGCAAAGAGGGGGCGAAACATTCAGTGCGAGTGTGACGTGGCCGTACGCGATCAAACTGCATCGCCGATGCACGCAAACAGAGACCGCCGCAGAAACAAAGCTCGTGGGTGCTTACGCTTACCTTCCGATATAAAGGAATCGGCAGGAGGAGCGTGCGTCGTGTATGCACACGGCCAAACTGCATCCGTGCTGAACAAGCTCTTTAAAAGACTCCACCGAGAGTCGCAGACAAGATTTCCCCCCCAACGACCACCTGTGCTCTCGGGCTTGTCGGTTAAGATTGCTTTATTATTTTGTGGTGTCTCCTGGGGACTTGTGTGCTCGGAATCATAAACGTACTGCACCTTCAACCATCGAATGAGAACCAACCACTAGGTAATGTTACTGACTGTAGTCCGTTTGGTAAAGTCCGACGGTACACGAAAAAGATAAATTCGCGCATTTACGTACACGACTCGCACGAAGGGCTGTGGAACTAGCCAGGCTGACTCGGCTTCTCCTTCCGGCTTGCCATGGAAGAAGAGGAGGCGACTCGGCTGCTGTGTTTCCGGTTTCTCCCGGGCAGGTACCCCTTCGGCACGGGAGACCTCGCGGACAATGTCTTCAGCGCGCGGCAGCCCACCTGCAGCACTGACGAAACGCGGCCGTGGCACAAGCCTTTGCACCTGCGCATCTACTGCTCCGTCATCGACGTGTTTCTCGACTTGTTTGCTGCCTTCGCCGTATGCATGCTTCTGTTTTCTGCTATGCCAGTTCAGCCCCTCATGGTGTCTCAATCGAAGCCCCCGAGGGTGCAACTTTGGGACGCACATGATCACTGTATACGCCGCAGAGTAAACAGGTTATAGATTCTCCAATTCCCCAACGGGCTGCGATGCGGAAACGTTTTAGCCCGCCCCCCATCATCCATCACAAAGTCACAAATAAGAGAGAGTTCCCCCTGCGCACCTTTTGAGCAGAAGACAAGCCGCCATCAAATCCGAGCTGCGTTGTAGTGATGGAGAGATGGTGTCTTGGGGAGAAACCCAGTTTCACGAGACAGGTGCGGTTGAGTGGTGGTGAAGGTGAAGATCGCTTCGCTCTCAGACGTGGCAAACCGAAAGAACTTTCGCTTTCCTTTTCATCGCAGGTGATGGGGAAGTACGTCATCACGCTCGAGACCCTCTTCGCCGCAAACAACTCGATATGGGCGGTGATCATATACGACTGGACCGGCCGCCACTTCACGTCCGACATGACGTGGACGCTCGTCTCCTTCGCGCTGGTGTTCCCTTTGACGATGAGCATCACCCGGGCGTTCGTGAGGAGGGAAGCCGCGCTGCGGTCGCTGGCCGACCTCCGCTCGCTGCTCTGCAACATACTGATGGCGCATTCCCGCTGGAACTGGGTCGGCGGGCAGAAGCAGTATAACGGGAGGACCGTGCCGCCCGTCAAGCCGGCCACCGATGATGCGGACAACAGCATAAAACAGACGCACATGGCGGAGGTTCTCGCCCTGCAGGAGCGCATTGTCGACGCCATGCGCAGCTACCTGCTAGTGCCTAGGAGAGGCAAAGCGAGGCATATCTACACGGTGAGCGGGTACCAAGAGTCCAGGTGGGTCACCTGGGCGGAGGAAGAAGGCGGACACCGCGTGACGAAGCTCATCATGCGGCTCCACGGTGCGACGGAAACGTTGAAGTCCGCTGGGCTGCCGCCGAACGAAGCCTCGCGCATCAACCAGTACGTCTACTTCGTCACCCGGACCTGGGAGCAGCTCCGCGCGGTGAAGGAGTACCGCACGCCCATGGCTATGCGCGCGTTCTCGCGCATCGTCGTGCACACGCTGCCGGTGCTGTACGCGCCGTATTTCTTGTACATCGGCATGGGCGCGGGGCATGACAAGCGAAACATCGCATTCGCATGCGCGTTCAGCTCGGTGATGTCGGTCTTCATGTGCGGGCTGATGCTGGTGCAGAACTCGCTCGAGGACCCTTTCGAGACGCGGAGCATCGACTCCGTGAAGGTCGACGTCGAAATGGGGCGCACCCTGCGTGTGCTGCGGAGCGCTGCGAGGGACGTGCAGAAGGACTGGAGGGGCGACACTCCCTCCTTGGGCACAGACGGCCCGGACACGCTGCTCAAGACGCTGCGTTACGACCTCAGCGGCGTCGCGCCCGAAACCAAAGACAGCAGCCTGGCCGCATACTCGCAGCTCGTCGAGTTCAACGACACGACGCCCAACCAGCGCCTCGACTGCACCACTCCTCTCACGGTCATCGCCGCCGACACCGTCATTGACATTCCGGAGGCAATTTAGTTAGAGGCTTCGTTATCAGCTGAGCTAGAGCCGGCGCTGCTTCGCAACTTTCGGGCCTCGCTATCAGCTGGGCTAGAGACATCGCAGCTCTTGTCGAGCAGCAAGCCAACGAACCGTGCGCCCCTTTGACGGTAGTCCATTGCTTGCTTAGTGTGATCACAAAGGCAACAAATGGCTTCCGATCGGTCACTGGTTGAATCAGGAACCCGCAGGGTTTATCGAAGATCTCACGGCTCGATCCCTTTGCTGCCGTCATAAAGGACGCAGAGTGAGGTTAGCGGCCCTGCTCATCAATGTTATTTTTCGAGAAGAACCCAGTTTGCCACGCTGGCATAAACGGTGGCAAACATTGCTCCCCGGCGTATACAAGCAAATACACAAATAAAGAGTTCCACAACGTCCCACGCGTTACGGGAAACTCTGCGGGAGCCTCCCGTGGCTCCGACTCAGCTTTGCTGGCTGCAGTCGTCCTGTGTCCTTGCAGCGAACTTGCTTCTCCTGTTACTCCCCGTGGTGGTGAAAACCGAGCGTCAGCTTTGCCGACACAAGGTTTTGTAGTCAGAGAGTGGTCGCATACAAGGGTGTTCAAACAAGCAAAGCAGATACGGCCGATACATAGGTTCCTGTTGATTTCGTTGTAAAGGCACGCTTGAACCCGCGCGGGGAAACGCAGGCCTGTATTCATGCCCCTTATCCGTTCTTTTATTTGGGAGAGTTTCCGCAGCAGGGATGTGGCGTGCTTGTCTACCGGGCTAGAGGCAACCAGCAGAAGTGACATGGTTGTCCGAAACTACCGAGGGAATTGACGCACTACGAAAGTCGAAAGAGTTTGGGTTAGAATGCAAAGAATCTGTGTGGCAATAATGTGCATCGATACGAGAGCTTCTCACAGCCTTCTCAGGGTGTGTTTGGCTTTACGAAAAAAGTAAAGTTTTCAGTTCGGATAACGACACCTCCCGGAGGGATGTCCGTGCTCTCTTTCGTCTCAAGATTTAGCGCGACAGGTGCGCGGAGGCTTTGCCTTCCTGCTGTAGCATCGATCAGCGAGTAAACGTTTCCATCCGTGACCGTGGCGCTCGATGGCTTCCGGTAAACCGCACTGCCCTCCAACTTTCAAGCACGCTATGCTTGACAGATTTTCGGGTTGCTTGACCTGGCTGCGTTTCGTACGTGACGAACCACAGCAAGTCCACCCTTCGGAAACGCTACACTTCGTTCGCGAGGTTCTTGATCCCTCTCTTTTCTCTCCCAGATGTTGCTGATAATGCAGTCCCACCACCAGGAGCCCGCACCCCCTCCTGAATACAAAAAGGGGGAAGGTGGGGCGACGACGAGCGTTTTGGGCCGCGAAAGAAGCGCCTTCGCGCCCGCAGCGGCGGACCGCGCGCGATGTCGCGCCTGCGGAGGATGGACCAGAAGGAGGTCCGGTCCGGCAGCGACGACTCACCGCCGGCGGTCGACTCGCGGCGGAGCAGCCTCGCGTCCGTAGAGCAGCGCCACGGCCGCGAGAAGAGGGGCAGCATCGCGTCGATTGAGCAGCGGTACAACCGCGACAAGCGCAGCAGCGTCCCGTTCCGGCGCCAGTCACTGCCCGGGCTCCCCCGTCTGCACCGCGACTCGGTGCAGGAAGGGTTCGACCTCATCCGCGAGAAGAACGGCCAGAACATCCGGGGGCAGCTCACCGCCATCTGCTCTCAAGTGGACTCCATCCTGCACAGCTACACTGAGGACGGCGACCTCCTCGAGCACACAGGGCGGGAGCAAGTTGAGGATATCGAAGCCGTGAACCCAGTGGCGGTTGAGTTTCAGGTGAAGGGCATCGCGGACGAGCGTGATGAGTTGAAGTCGCGCGTCAAATCGCTGCGGGAACGCATCGAAATGCTGACGTTGCTCGCCGACGACCTGCGGGAGCAGAACCAACACCTCAGCGAGGAGATCCGGCGAAAGGACAGGACCGAAGCCCTCCGGACGCAGTTGAAGCAATCGGTCGAAGCGCAGACCGACGATTTAGCCCCGGAGCCTTCTTCTCCCCCGCGGCCTCTGCTGCTGCCGAGTCCGCCAGCGCGCGAGACCGGCGACGACCCGTTCGCACCCGAGGCGCTGCTGCTGCAGCAGGCCTCGCCCAAGCGCGAGGACAACATAGCCGCGATCGCGAAGTACAAGCTGAGCACGCTGCCGTCGGCGCCGCGGGAGGCGGCGCCCGTCGCGTCGCGCCCCATTGCGTTCGCGTCGGTCGTCTTCGACAACGAAGTGTTTCAACGCCTGCTCACAGACAACCCTTCGGACGTCCTGAGGGTCCAGCCCACAATCCTCGCACTCATCCGCTCAGTGTACACACCGATGGGAGGGTACGAGCTGCAAACAGTCGCTTCGAAGTCGCAGGAGGTCAGCGGACTCGACGTCACCGTCGCTTTCGCGAACGTGCTCGAAGCCTGCCAGTTCGCGAACAAGTTGCAGCTGGAGCTCGTCGGCCTGCCGTGGTCGGTCGACGTGCTGTCGAACCCGTATTCCGGCGTTAAAACGCTGCCCGACGGCGAAGTGTTATGGCGAGGCATCCCCCTGGGGATCGTGGTGCACAGCGGCGTGGTGACGTCCGACTTCGACCCGACTTTGAAGAGGATGCGGTACAAGGGCGCGGACCTGCAGGTGCTGCAGAGGATGAAGGAGGTCGTCCGCCCCGGCGAGACGCTGCTCAGCTCGCACGTGTTCACGTGCGCGGGGCCGGCGCTCGGCGCGGAGCAGGCCGTGGTGCGCCGCGTCGACAAGCTCGACGGATGCCTGCAGATGCTCCCGGCAGAGCTCGCACACCGCAAGTTCACCGGGTTGCCCGCCGCGTACGACGTGTCTAAAGCCTCCGGCGTCACGTCCCCCACGCTCCAACCCCTTCCCCCGCCCAAGCCGGTTAAGAAGTCGAGCCTTCCCAACGGCATCGTCACGTTCGTGTTCCTCGAGGTCCCCGACTCCAAAAAGCTGTGGACCGCAGACCCGGACGCGATGGAAGACGCGACGCGCATCCTCCGCCGCATATCCTGCCGGCTGCTCGCGGAGCACGCGGGCGTCGAGGTGCGTAGCTTCCGCGACGCGAGCAAAATCGCGTTTTTCGGCCCGGCCGACGCGATTGCGTTCTGCATCGAGCTGCAGGTCGAGCTGCACGGCGTCGAATGGCCCGAGCGCGTGATGTTCCTCCCCGGCTGCAAGAAGAAGTTCGACACCGCGGGCGCGTCGGTGCTCTGGTCAGGCATCCGCGTCCGAGCGGCGATCCACCGGGGCCCGGTTGTTTTCGTCGAGAATCCCACGACCGGCGACGTCGATTACAGCGGCCCGGCGACTGTCATCGCGGCCAAGCTCTGCGACGTGGCCGGCGGCGGGCAGACCTTGATCACCGAGCAGACGCTCGCGTACGCCGGGGTCCCGACCGTGGCGCTGTCGTCGTCGCGGCTGCCCTCCGTCACCTTCCAAGGCCTCACCGCGGAATACCCCATCCTTGAGCTCTACCCCGCGAAGCTCGCGAAGCGGAAGATGTACCTCTCGGAACTGCGAACGCCGGGGCATTGGAGCTGCGGCTCCGCCGAGTCGAGGCGTGAGCTGGTCCTGTCGGTGGACATCCTGCAAAAAACCGCACTCCTCGTCGGCTGCGAGGACCTCTCCCGCGAGACCCGCAACGACGCCGAGTGCGCTGAACGCGCGCTCGAAGCCTCCGCCACCGGTCCCCCCGGCCCCACGCCGGCTCCGTTCGCCCGTGTGTCCCTCGTCTTCCTCGACGTGGCCCAGAGCGAGGAGCTGTGGGAGGCTGACTTCGAGACCATGGGCGCCGCCGTCAACGTCTACAAGACCCTGGTCGAGGATACCGCGCGCCGGTACCGGGGGTACATGGCGGGGCAGTACAAGGAGTGCTTCTCGGTGGCGTTCCACGACGAAAAAGACGCGGTTCTCTTCGCTTTGGACGTGCAGGAAGCCCTGCCGGACGCGCCGTGGCCCGCGAAGCTGGCCGACAACACGCTCTGCCGCGAAGTCTGCTGCAAGGCGACGGGGCGCCGGCTGTGGAGAGGGCTGCGCGTGTGCGTCGGGTGCCATCACGGGGCCCCGATATGCCTGCCGCATCCAAGCACGGGGAAGGTCGATTACTGGGGGACGAACGTCTTCAAGGGGCTGTCCGTGGGCGCGCTGGCGGTCGGAGGCGAGGTCCTGGCGACCGCTTCCGCGTGGTATACGGCGCAGGCTGGGGTGCGGGCGGGGCTCGGGCCGACGGGGGAAATGCCGCTGGTGGAGGAGTTCCCGGCGGTCCTGGTCGGCGACATCAAGGAGCCCATGCACCTGATCCGGCTGACCCCCCGGAAGCTGGCTGACCGTTCGTTCCCCGCCGTGGCGCTCGAATCGCGCGACCGGCGGAGCCACTGGAGGAGCTCCGCCTACGCCGAGCGCTCGCGCATGCACACCGCCCGCGAGATCATGTCGCGGATAGCCTCGCTGTTCTCCTCCGGCATCCCCGCCATACTGGGAGACGAGCTGCCGACCATAGCCGGGGCGCCCGTCGGGAGCGTGACGCTGGTTTTTACGGATGTACAGTCGTCGACGTCGCTTTGGGAGAAAAACGCGACGGTCATGCTGCAGAGCATCCAGCTGCACAACGACATCATGCGCGAGACGATCGTGCGGCACAACGGATACGAGGTGAAGACGGAGGGAGACGCGTTCATGGTGGCGTTCCACCGGGAGATCGACGCCGCGCTGTTCTGCCTCGATGCGCAGAAGGAGCTGGTCAAGGCGCCGTGGCCGCCGGACCTGCTGCAGCTCGACCCGCTGACGGCGCCCGTGCTCGCGCCGGCCGGGCGGGGGGTCGCGGTGGACGGCAAGTCGTACCTCTGGCGCGGGCTGCGCATGCGGATCGGCGCGCACTGCGGGGCGCCGACGTGCCTGCCGGACCCTGTGTCGGGCCGGATGGACTACTGGGGGCCGATGGTCAACAAGAGCGCCCGCATCGCCGCCGTCGCGACCGGCGGGCAGGTCGTGCTCAGCACGCCGGTCTACGAACGGAGCAAGGACGCTCTCGAGGCGTACGGCGCCGCCATCAAAGACCTCAGCTCCTTCGAGCTGAAGGGCATATCGGGGAAGACGCAGGTGCGTTATTCTTTCTTTGTATAAGCACCTGCATTGTAGGAAATGCTCGAGGAGACTGCCAGTTGCGATAGATCAAAGGAGGTAAATGTGCTGTAGCCCACACGAAACACAGGTAAATCTGGGTTGAGTGCAGGGCTTACGCTCCACGTGTGGAACGTGTGGATTTCCACACGTTCATTCTTTTTGGATTTTCTTCCCCCACGTGTGGTTCCACAGGCACCACATGTGGATTTTGATTTATTGGTCCACATGCAGGGGAGTCTAGGTCCACTTGTGGTCAAGGCCGCACAGCCAGGTGTCGCCAAGTCCAGTAGCCACTTAGCGACGCTATTTTCTTTTGCCGTCGCACATGAGGGGAAAGGGGTTTTCCGCTAAGCGCCCACATGTGGACCACGCATATTTTCTCTGAGACCGAAAACGGAGCGTAAGCCCTGGTTTAGTGGGCGTAAGCGTTCAACAAAAAAGACCCACTTTGTAGCTTCCCTTAGCTTACCCTCTAGCTTCGAAATGAGCCCTCGAGTATTTCTTTTGTAAGAAATCCATGAGGAGGCTGTCAGTTGCGCAATCTCAGAGGAGCAAGCTGTGCTGTATCCCACGAACTGGGTTTAGTGGCGGGCGTAAGCATCAACAAAAGATCTCGACGAAGACCCCGTGCTATCGCTTCGAAGAAGACTCGGTGCTATGCAATGAGAGGCAGTGTCTGAACATCGAACAAATATTCTCCCGCTCTCTCCGCAAATCTGCGTGAGCCCCTCCGAAGAAAGGTCCATCACACTCTCCCCGGCAGTGCGGGCGCCACGTGCTGATGATAAGTAGCAACCGTTTTCCTATCGCAAGTGTGTTCGTGGTTCGGTCGCACGAGTCTCTCTTGGCTCGTGAGTGAGTAGAATGAAAGAGTGTGAGTGAAAGATGAGTGAAAGACAGGGAACAGAGGTATCACAAACTTCCCGACCGTCGGAGGTCAACGCAACTCTCTCATCCCTGTTTCCCATCAGCCCCCCATGTATTTACTCCTGATTTATAGAGTCGCCACCTTCATTTCTCCTCTTCGCCCGCACGGTGTTTGTCGGCACTCTCTGCCAACTGACCAAGGGGACACGGGACATTCTCGAAAAATGTGGTAAGTGCCCAGCGTTTCCGAAGCCAACCAAAAAATGCTGAGGAACTGGTATCCTCGCTCAATCCCTGCAAACCATTCAGATCTACGAAACGCTCCCATGCGAGTTGGAAGGTCGCGACTTCGGCAAGGTGAAGGCGGCGTCTTCACCCCCAAAGAAGAAAGACGCCTCGAAAGACGCCTCACCACTGATTTCGCCTCGTCGTAAGCACGGGTATGCAAGCATCCATGTCTCGCCACTGTGGCCAACTAGCCCAAGTGAGCCACGGCAGTCCTTCGCTTTGTTGTTTTCACCGCACAACTTCAGTACATACCACCAGATTCTTCGACAAATCATTTAGACTATTGAAGAAGACTTGACGCCAGCATCGATACCTGTGCACGAGAGCCAGTGCTCTGTTTAAACATCGAAGTAAGACTTGCCCTCCCTCCGAAAACGATGGACAAAAAGCCTAACCATCAAAAACCCGTCCCCGCAGCGCTGTTCCGCCAGGGGCCTCTTCCTGCTTCGGCAGCTCGACTCTACGGAGAGAGCGACTGAGATCCTTTTACGCCCCTCCCCCTCTTTCTATACAACTCACACCGCTGTCCTGTCTGCAGACACTCAGGTTCCGCGCTGATGATGGTCCGCCTTCTGTGTCCGTGGCTTAAAGGACGGAAACACGGCGCAGACGGGACCAGTGCGGTGTTGAGCACATATCCATTCCAAGCACGTTCTTGCAATCCCCCTCTTTCTATTCACCAGCTTCTTCGAAGAAGACTTGATGCTAGAGATGCATGAGAGGCGGTGTTCTGTCTAAGCAGTAAAGCTAAGATTTCCTCCCGTCCCTGAAACATGAAGACATGATCAACCACCACAACCACTTCCCCGCAGCGCTGTTCCGCCGCTCAGCAGCGAAGCGACCGTCGGGCGCGCGTCGCTGGTGGCCGTGCGCGAGAAGCTGTCGCAGCCGAACACGCTCGTGAAGCGGAATTTCGACGACCACCCGCCGTCCGAGGCGTCGTGCGCCCCGTCGCCGCCGACCGAGGCGCCCCCCGTCGGTGGCACCGCCGTGCTGCAGGCCCGGCGCGAGTCGTACAGCAGCGACGGGAGCGTGTGCGCGGACGCCGACGGCGGAATCGACGACTTCGTGTGGACGAGCGACAGCTGCAAGTACGTCGACGTCGACCGCATCGCGCACGCAGCGGCCATCAACAGGTTGATAGCCGGCGGGATCATGGACCCGGAGCCGTCGGCCTTGCCTTCGAACCCGAATTCCGCGGCCCTTGCCCATATGGAGTCGTTTGCGGTGCTCCGGCGGCAGATGCAGGAGGACAGCTGCACGGTGTCGCTCACCGCGATTCCGAGTGTGTCGAGCTTCATCAAGAAGTCGATCGTCTCGCCGCGACGCGCGAGCGCCCGCCAGCCGCAGCCGCCCGCCGGCCCGCGGCAGTTCTCGAAGAAGCCGGCCCTCCCGGACACAGCGAAAACCGCGATGTCGCCCCCGATCGCGCCGCGCGCGCCGGGGCACTCGCCGGCGCCCCGCGGGGGCCCCCGCCGGCTCTCCGCCGACGTCTCGGCCCGCAGCGCGGCGTCGTCGTCTTCCCGATCGCCGCGGACAGGCTCCGCAGCGCCCAGCAGTCCCGCGCGGCGGCCGGCGTCGGGCGCTGAGCGGAAGCTGCGAGGCACTTTCAACGAGGACACGCCGCTGGGCAGCATCGTGTCCGGGCTCAACTCGATGACGGCGCGCCTGCACAAGAAGCGGGAGCAGCTCCGGCTGCAGGTGGAGGAGATGCAGGCTGTCGACGAGAACGACTGCAAAGAGCTCGAAACCGACGAGTTCATCCAAGCCACCCTGCAAGCCTTGGTGGAGCAGATCGAGCGCGAGCGCATGGAACAAGAAGACTGGTACTTCCCCGCCGACCAACAGGCCACCGCAGCCGCGCCATTCAACCTCTCGAAGCCGACCTCGGCTTCGGCGAAATTATCACCAGTGAAAGCCTTAGCTAAGGTCTCGCGTACCGTAATCGCCGTTAACCGGTGGATATCAAGAAAATCCAGACCGCTAGACATTTGGGACGAGGTGATCGAAGTCCAATCGTACAGCCAGAGAAACGAGCGCTTGGGGTTCACGCTGCTGCACCATCAAATCGCGAGGCTCCACATCAAAGTGAAGGCTCTGTACGAAAGCTTCCTCTCGGGCGATCTGACAGACGACGCGCGAAACGACTTCTGGTACCAGTGCCTGCTGTGCGTAAACCCCCATGAAGCAAAAACGAGGCACGGGAACATCCGAGAAGCCTTGGCGCACTTCACCAAAGACATCATTACGCAGCAGGACGCTAATCGGCGCATCGGCGTTACTCATTGTCGGTCGTCCATCATCGGTGTGCTCTTACTCTCACTCGCATGTTTCTCCGCTTACTCTCATCTCTCTCACTCACACGCTTGCTAAGTTGAGGTGCTTGCCTTCTAGTTCTACCGTCTCGCTCTCTCATTTTCACTCCCACTCGCGCGTCTCCTTTCGCGTTCACCGCTCTCACTCGTGCATTGATGTATCTGTCGGCTCCCGCTTGTCACTCTCACTCTCACTCGCGCGTCTCCTTTCACATTCACCACTCTCACTCGTGCATTGGTGTATCTGTCGGCTCCCGCTTGTCACTCTCACTCTCACTCTCGCTCGTGCATTGGTATATCTGTCCGCTCGCTCTTGTCACTCTCTCGCTCGTGGGGTGTGCCCTCTCGCTCTCATTGGATCGCTCTCAGCACTCTCGCTGGCTTGTCTGCCCGCCCACTCTCACTCTCAGCTTCTGCAACCCTTTTACGAACTTCATCAGGAATGGTCTTGCAGTGGGCGGTTTGGCTAGCATCGATGACCAGCAGCAACGGCGCGCAGTCATTCGACGCCTTCGGCTCGATGCAAGCAGACAGCCTGCCTGGCTCCCCGAAGGCTTCGCCCGTGGCGCTGCCTGGGGCGAGCGGGCCGAGCTACCCAGCTGCAACCCCCGGCGCGGTGCTGCCGCCGCCGCCGCATTCGGCCGGGTCGAAGAGGGCCGCTGACGTGCAGTTTCCGCGCAGCATGGTCAAGGTCTCGTCGTTTAAGCGGCAGCCGCTCGACATGCAGCCAGAGAGCCCCATCGCGACTGCGCAAATTCCTAGGTGTGTACCGAGTTTCCTCTCATCTGTACCGGATTGAGTGGCGCTACGGGGAATGGCTAGCACGGTACTAATGGGAGAATGTTTTCCCTTGACTTTCGCCCCCCGGCATTCGTGCTTCAACACACACTGGTAACCAAAAAGCAATAGCGTGTACTGGCTAAAACCTTTGCATGGCTTTCCCCAGCCGCGTGCCCCAGACGACCTGGAATCAGACGTGTGGGACCCCGTATCCGTGAGCCGGTCCGTCCCTATCTCTTGAAACTGCATCGCTGTTAATCACTGTGAATCACTGTCCACCACGGTCTATCAGGTGCATCCCTAGTCCCTAGAGCTGCATCGAATTGCCCGGTGCTGTATTCTTCGGTCTATCACAGTCAATCAAGAGGGATGCATGGCGCGAGGGAGAAGGTGTTCCAGAGCTTGGATTGGAAAACCCGACACCACACCCGACAGGCATTCGGTCGATGAGCACCTGGTACACCGCGATTCGTTCACTTACGAACCGTTCCCGACGTTGACAGGCCGGAGGTTGTCCAAAGGCTGAGTCCCGGATTCGTGTTTTTCGACATCGGTCTGACGTTGAAAGAAGCACTCGCCGACACCCAATCTTGAGCGAGAACACGGCGACGTTACATAGAAACCTGGCAACATTTGGTTGGAAAAGCTGATTCGCTCTTTCGCAGAACCGGAGAGTATCCGTAAGTACACACCGAAAAATGTAGTACAACCGTCCCGAGATCTAGCTGTTGTTCATCGAGTGGGCATTCAGCGCAGTCACTGCTGCGCTCAAAACGATGAAGACAGCGACCAGACGAGATATTCAATGGAATATTATAGAAACATGAGACTCATCTAGTCGTTGAACGCTCTTTGGCTTCGGCTGTCGGGCGAGGATTCTCGCCTCGGGTTCTTGCCTTCAGAGGATCACCAGGTGAGATTATTTGGTGGTGCTCCCGTGCTGAATTTCAGGCACCCCCCCCCCCCCCCGAGAAAAATACTCGAGGGACTGCCTTGTGCTCATTTCGAAGGAGGCTAGAGGAAAACAATACAACTACAAAGTGGGTCTTTTTCGTTGAACGCTTACGCCCGCCACTAAACCCAGATTTACCTGTGTTTCGTGTGGGCTACAGCACATTTACCTCCTTCGATCTATCGCAACTGGCAGTCTCCTCGAGAATTTCCTACAAAGCAGGTGCTTATACAAAAGAAAAACTCGAAACGCTTACAAAACGACGGAAGACGCATGAGCAGCACCCATTCTCACTGCACGGCCCCGCGCAAGGCACCTTGTGCGGGGCTCTTGGCAACACTGTTTTCAACAATCGAATGTCTCCGCCACCCACCCCCGCCCCGTTGCAACTGTCAAAACCCGGAGACTAAAAATCACCGGCTCCGTAATGCACGAAACAAATCCTCGAAACCAACCAAAATAAATATGATCCTTCGCGGCTTCGAGGCTTCGCCGTCCTTAATTGGCATGATAGTGTGCGAGTAACCCCCTCCTGTGCAAAAATTCCTCTTGCAGAAACGAGAGTGAAAAGCCTTGTGCCTTGTGCCCGGGAAACGACGTGCAAAGAAGTTCATGGAACGACAAGTAGGCTGGCTCCAACCAGCGTGCTGCTACGGTCATCAGTCAGACACTCTGACTGGATATTTGCAGCTTTGTCGATGTCGTATTTCACCTCCTAGCACGATGTTGGTCCACCACACGTAGGTCAAGGTTTCAACTCCATAACGCTGGGTAGGTCCTAGTAACCTAAAAATCCTGCTGAACAAGCTTGTGTAGAAGGCCATCGCGCGCCGCCTCCCTACCCGCCCGTATTGACCAGTGTGCTGAGCGCCGAACTCCGCATTTCTCTGTGTTCAACTTTTTCTACCCCGGGGAAACACGGGGTAGCTTCGTCGTGCATATGAGCTGTCTGCGGTGTGTTGTTGGTCGTGTGCATTTTCGTCCAGTACCAACAAACCTGCGGCTGAAAAGACGTATGCAGCGTGCCTTTGGTGGTTGATCAGAATCCCTAACCTGAAAATGACACACGGTAAGAGCGAGTGGGGAAAAGGTCAACCGGCACGCACATCATCAAAAACGAAGCGCCTCAGGCCCCTGTCTAATTTTCAAACACGCACCTTGCTTTGCGGGAATATACTCGAGGACCCACCAGCTGCAACGCAACAGCACAAAATTGGAAAATGTGCTGTACTGTGGTGAAGTTGCAATGCCGCTTCCGGCGACCGTACAGCACTCTTTGCAGTAGCCCTCGCGGCACTCGGAGCAGTCGATGGCGGCGGGGAGCGCTTGGCACTCCCGCGCAGCGACTGCTGCGGACCGAGCAGGGCGTCCTGCTGCTGCTGCGTAGCGTCGCGCAGCCCCCCGCACACCTCGGCCAGCGCATACGAAATGTACGTCAATCTGGGCTTAGTGCCGGTGCGTCACGTCGCAAAAAAAGAGACCAAATCTGTAGTTCTGTTGAAGCCAGCTCAGCCCTATTTCCTGGGAGTTTCTGCTCTTCGTATTGTCTGACGAGAGCTGCCTAGAAGAAAGGGAGAAGTAAGAACACGTCTTTGTAACTGATAGCACTAGCGCAAGGGAATGTTGAGTGCCTTCACCTGGGGAGACGAGCTTGGGCGAGGTCACCTTCCATGCACCGTTAACCCGACTTTTTCTTTGAACCAACCACCCTGAAGGCTGTGTGAAGTTCTCTAATCGAGCAACATCAGAGACCCGCAACACCAACATTGAAGCCAGCGGCGAGGGTCAAGAAGACGGCACCTACGCGAGCGAAGAAGCGGACGAACTCTGCGTCGGAGTCTACAACAAAACGGCGTAGAAGAGCGCCCATCGAAGCGCGGCCATCGCCCAAGCGGCGTGAAGAAGCAGAAGTCGGTGCGCAACCGATGAACCTGGACGAGCAGTCGAAGGAGAAGCGAGGCACCAACGCGCACCTGAGCGCGACGATGAAGACGAGCTAAAGAGGCGAAAGCATGACACAGCACGCGCGAAGAGAGAACCGCGCCGCCGGCGATGCAGATTATCGCTGCAGCTTATTTGCATTCTAGCCCAAAACTCTAATCGACTTTCGTGGTGCATCAACTCCCTCAGTGAAACTGAGTTAGTGCATTGGGCTGCCTGCTGCTGTCTAACACAGCCTATTAGCCGGGCGGACCGGTTCACCCTCTAAAAAGCAACAGTTTCTTCCCCTCTCTAGCCGTCGTCAAAATGAGCACGGGGTGGCCGTCCGAGTATTTTATGCCACAAAGGACAAGAGGCTGCGTGAACCCCACGAAAAGGTGCTCGCACAGGGACCACCTCCTCCGACACGAGGCGTGTTCCCTGTGCACGCGAGAATCATTAACCTCGTCAATCTCACCATCATTGATTACTTGCTGCTGATCGTCCGATATCTGGTTTATCAGGAAGCAAGACCCTAAATCCGGAAATTTTTCAAGTAAAAGAAGAAAACAAAACTACGCATTTCTTTACAGCAGAGAATCCGCGGGCGTGAGCAGGTGAGGAGGCACCGGACTCGCGAAGGCATCCCAACATCTACTTTTCTTTTCGGGTTAATCAGGGGAAAAGGGTGATAAACATCAAGATTCTAGATTCTCACGCGAGACGCGGAAGTCCGTTGAGTGATAGGTACCCACCTGATCCCCCCAACTACCGGATGTCAAACTGCGCACGCAGCCACCACTCGTCAGCAGAACCTGAGCCACGCACGCTGGCATTCTCTTTCCAAGGTCGAACACTCATTAAACCACTTAAGCAAGCAACTGCCGTTTCTCAAGCAAACACAAAAGCGAAAACAAAAAAGAAAACGGGTCGGCGACAAGCAGCGTGACCAAGATTGAAAGAACCCGGAGCCGAAAAATAAATGAACGACAGTGCGACACTTCCTCAACGCCAACGCAAGCTAGCCCTTTTCTCTCTTCCCTTCAAGCGTGCAATAGTGACAATCGGTTGCGTAGAAGGCAAGGGAGAAAAACTACCCGGACTCTGATCTAGCTGCAAAAGGAAAACACCCCCAGCCTCACAAGTCAGACGGACACATCAAAGTACCGACCGCTTACGCACAAGAAACGGTCTAGAAAACTTTCGTCTTTTCGTAGTAACGATGCATTGTAAACACGAAAGAGAACGCTGACAGCGTGTTTGGGAGAAGATTAGCCTAACGAGCGTTTTCACTCACTATCATCCACCCGGCACGTACAAACAAACACACGCCTATTCTTTTTTGTATTAAATAACACACGAAAGGGAACGCTGGCAGTGTGTTTGGGAGAACGATCAGATGCACTCACTAACAGGCTAATCCTCCCCCAGCACGTACAAACAAAGATCGCGCCTAGTGTGTGAGCTGGATAGAGCGCGAGTGAAACCGCCGCGGGCGAGCTGCTTTCCTCCTCCAACATTTCAAGCCTCCCTCTATCTACGGATCCCCTCCCGTTGAGAGAACACGAGGGAGAGTCGGTCACACGGTATTCAATAGCGCCACCCACCCCAGGCTGGGGCGTGACACACTTGCTCGCTGAGTGAGGGGGCGGAGGGGGAAGGATGCCCTGACGGTCGGTTCGGCACAAGATGCCGAAGAGACCGGCTGTCGTGCAGTTTTACAGGTCGATGCGCGACGCCTGGAGGCACAAGCGCCTGGCCAGCAGGCTCGACCGCCAGCCGCTGCCTGCGCAGCTGACCGACGCCGAATCGGAGGCGGGACGCGAGCTGTTCGAAGGGAGCGCGCGCAATGCGTGCCTGGCGGCCTGCTTCGAGAAGCAGCAGCACCCGGCTTTCTGCGGGCTCGCGACCTGCTGCGTTGTCCTGCGTTCGCTCGGCGTGCACGTCACGCAGGCGAGCATCTTCGACGTGCTATCGCCGGAGTTCCCGGAGCAGTGGTTTGCGTTCTTCGGGTTCGCGTTCGCCGACCGCTTGCCGCAAGCTGTGAAGGTCGCGCTCAACGAGCACCTGAAGTACGACGGCCTGCCTCTGAACGCAGCGCGGCGCCTCCTCGAGGCGCACGGCATGCGGGTCGACACCGTCGGCTGCTCGGCCGGAGTCACCGCCGAGTCTTTGTTGCGAGACTTGCGCCCGACGCTGCACGACGGCAGCCGCGTCGTCTTAGTCGCCAACTACGACCGCCCGACGCTCGGGCAGCGCGGCACCGGCCACTTCGCCCCCGTCGCCGCGTACCACGAAGCCGCGAGGAAGTGCCTGGTTCTCGACGTCAACTGGTACCGCTACCCGTCGGTCTGGCTCGATGTCGAGCTTCTCGTGCAGGCGTTTCAGCCGTTGTCCCCGGGCGGCACGCGGAGGGGATACATGCTTGTGTCGAAGCCGGCTGAAAAACACACAGCTTCGGCTGCTTAGGACAGACCATCGCCTTCCGACTCTTTTGTACAAACATCGGATCCCGGTCTCGGGTGCGTGACGCCTCTCTCGATACCTCTCATCGAGCATCTGGTATGGTACGTCTCCGGCCGATCGTTGCTGAAAGCTAGGAGCCAACCCTGCCTTCCTGCTGCGTTATTCCTCCGTTTGCTCGGCGTGCACTTGTGTGCGAGGCTTCATGATTTCTGGCTTTTTGAAGCTGGCGTCCGACAATGTCTTAGTCGCCACCTGACACACAACTTCGGCTGCTTAGAGCGGACAGCTCGTGCGGGCTGGCCTTCCGATATATTTTGCAGAAATACCTGATCCAGGTCCGCCTTATTATTACTTGGGTACGTGACGCCTCGATACCTCTCCATCGAGTATCTAGTAAGATATGTGTTTCCGGCTCGTAGTCGCCAACTACGAGTGAACATGAACATGCATACCGAACGCGACCTACTCAGTTGTTTGCGGTTTTGCTCACTTTCGATGAGTTCAGACTGAGCTGCGGCTTCTGCTAGTGAGCCTGGTGTCACCGGTCGGAAAATGCCGAAATGCCGCTGAGCACCTTCACCCAGGCAGAGGCGCGGAACCAGACGACGCCGTTGTACACGGCCAGTTTGACCTTCTTGCTTCAGGGACAGGAACATGACACCGGACTTCGGCTGTACTGTAGCGTCACCACGAGGCGGTCGCGAAGTGTCTAGACGTCTCCCGAGAGAAACAAGAAGAGAGTCGCCATTTGTTCCTCCGACGATAGATTCCCACTATTATCTCTTCGTTTTTTTTATGTACGGCTCCGCAACTAAAAGTCTGCAGAACATGCGCGGCTGGCAACCTCGTTGCCGCCTCCCCCAAGCAGCCCCGGCCAGGGCGCGGAGGCCGCCAGTTGCAAAAGTCCCGAAGGAGGAAATGTGTTGTGGCTCACGCGAAACACCCGACTCACACTCGACAGAAAAAGACCCGCTTCGTAAAGGGTTGTTGCTTTCCCCCTCTCAATGTAAGTAGTAGTCGTAGGCGGCTAGAACTCAGGTTCCGCGCTGATGATGGTCCGCCCGCGGCTTGAAGGACCGAAACACGGCGCAGACGGGACCAGTGCGGTGTAGAGC
Organism: Diplonema papillatum; assembly: GCA_030068145.1. NCBI lineage: Eukaryota > Euglenozoa > Diplonemea > Diplonemida > Diplonemidae > Diplonema > Diplonema papillatum. The sequence goes on from JAPJBO010000159.1 coordinate 87,053, forward strand.
ACATATCTATTCCAAGCACGTTCTTGCAACCCCCCCTAGAACTCAGCACACGATCGAACAAGTTGGACAGGAGTGTGTGAAGGGAGGGAGGCCGGGACTTGTACCATGCAATGGACCGCTACGTTCTGCACCTGCAGCGAGGCGAGAAGCCAGGGATGGAGTACATGCGCAATGGGAACGTCATCGCGGTGAAGTCGGTGCGGAAGGACAGCGCCGCGTACCGGCGCGGGATTCCCGTGGGTGGCATCGTGAAGTGTTTGAATAACATGAGGATCGACAGCCCCGAGGACCTCGTACGCGCACTGAAGAATGCAGGGCAAAGGTTGGTCGTCGACATCGAGCAGGACACAGGAGACCGCCGCAATGCTGTCCGGCAACCGAAAGACGAGGTTGTCGAGGTCACGATGGTGACGCCGGTAGGCCCCCGGCACGCGTTGGTGCGCCTGACCCCTGATGCCTTCGTCGTCACGTCCGACAGCGGCGAGCGGGAGATCTTCCTGGCGGACCTGAAAGGCGCATCCCTCCTCTCCGTGCCCCCCGTGTCAGTCCTCGCTCTGTCCATGTGGGAAGGCGACGACGTCCTGCTCTCGAACAGCGACTACGAATTCCTGCTCGACGAGATCAACAAGCGGTTGACCCACGCGAGACTGCCGGAACTTCCAGTCGAGGATCACAGAACGAGCGATACGGCAAGCTCGTCGTCGCAAAGGTCGTCGTACTCCATCGAAGCATCCCCCGAGAGTGATCGAAGAGTCCGTGCACTGTCACCGTTGGAGGGGCACGAAGTGCAACGAGTCGGCTCGTCTTTCGTGTGCCACGTAGAATCCGTTCAGAAGCTGGCCTCCGGCCATCACCTTCCGCGCACCATCGTCGCAGAAGAGCTGCCTGACGTCTTTGCCGGGGTGAAGCCGGTGCTGGCCCGCAGGGGGGGGGCCATCGTGTACTTCATCGCCTTCACGAAAGAGGGAATCGTTGCCGTCGGGACCCGAGCAGTCTACCGGTGGACGCGCAACCGGGGCGAGACGGCGCTGGCCCGGTGTGTCCCCGTGGCCGACGTGTCGGAAATGATCCTCTGCTCTTCCGGCCTCACCGCGCTTCGCATCCCGAAGGAGCACGACGAGCTCATCACGCTGCCCTCCTCCAGCTACGAATGCTGGGAGATGACGCTGCTCGCGGTGTATCAACAGAACACCGGACACGCCTTGCCGGTTCGTCGGTTGGGCGGCATTTCAAGGTCGGAGCTGTCTCCAAAGCTGCACCTGACGCCGCCCGCCACGTGGCACGCGAGAGATCCCCTCCCGCTAACGTATCAGGATGACCTGAAGTACCCGATCGCGGCGCAGGACTTCTTCAACACCGACCACGTGAACGCAGGCGCGGCAGCCGCAGGCGAGGGTACGGTCGTCCTGTCGCGGGATCCAGCGGCGCGCCGCTCCACCGGCGAGCTGCCGCTGCGGCTCGTCAGCAAAGCCGACGACGCCGACGGCAGGCAGCGGGTCCAGTTTCAAGGCGCGAAAGTTCCGTTCTCGCCCGAGGAGCACAAATCACCGGAGCTCGCCGCCAAACAGGTTTGGAGTTTGTTTTAGCCTCCTTTTTTTAAGCCTCCGTTTTAGGGCTAACAAATCTTGCGGTTGCCCTACATTGTAGTGCGAAGGAAAAGGAAAAGACAGCGTGCGAGTCGGCTGATCGGAGAGTTCATACTTACCCCATTCATTCTTACCCCAGAAATGTGTGAAAAAGAGCAAAAGCAAATGGGAGATCGATCAACCGGGACGCATCATCGTACGAGTAGAGAACGTCAACAACACCAATACCGACACAGAAAGAAGTCGCAAGCCTTCGCGCCCTGCTTGCGACGAAGCGGAAGGAAGCGTTGGAGAGCGACAGCATGCTGATGAGTCCCGGCATGCTTCCGGCAAGCGCGAGTTTCCCGTTACCACCAGCCCTCGGATCGCCACAACGCCGTCGAGTCTCTATATCAGATGGCATGGGCAGTCCTATGTACAGTGGTGGCATGGGGCGGGGAGTGTTAGCTCAGGTGAACGAGCGAGAGAGTCTACGAGACCACGTCGACGTCCTCAGTCGTCAGCTCCAGACGATGCTCGAAGAGCTCAGCAAGCTGAAGGAACGAGAAAGGGGGGGAGGCTACTCGTCGAGCCCTGCCAAGCCTCCGGCCGGTACTGAGGAAGAAATGCAAATAAATGCGAGGCTCCGAGCGCTGGAAGGCAAGCTGCGCGACGCGAGCCAAAAGCGGGAATCGCCGTCAGAGCGCCGGAGAAGCAGGGTCAGCCAGCGCGTCGAGGACGAGGTTTCGCAGCTCGCAGCACGCGCGAAGATGACCGCTTCTCGCACCTCAGGGAAGACCACGTCCGTGCAGCCGTTATCCCCGGTCAGCCGCGTCACCTCTTTGCCGGCCTCGGGACGAAGAACCTCCGCCGCGTCTCCTGCATTTCCGGCGGCGCCGTCACCGTCTGCAATGCTGTCTCGAGGCACCGATCTTGTCAAGCCGTTGTCTCGTCGGTCGTCGATTCAGCGTCTTCATGATCGAACCGTGTCTCAATCAGCGACTCCCGTGCTTCGCATCTCGCAGCCTTCGTCACACAGACCGTCGCAGCCAGCCTCACGCATGTCGAACCAGACCGCTTCTCGGAGCCACCTTTCGCCGAAGATGTCGTTTCGGTCCCCGAATCTTCAGCCGTCGCCCCGGCTCTCGCACGTGTCGCCCCACTTGTCGCACCAGGCTTCGCCGAAGCCTTCGTGCCTGTCCCCCAAACAGTCGCACCAACCGTCTCCCGGACTCTCGCACGCGTCCGCCAAACACTCGCACGTCACACCGAAGCAGTCGCATCAACCGTCACCCGCCCTCTCGCATGTGTCGCCCAAGCTGTCCCATGCGTCTGCCAGGCAGTCGCAAGCTCCGTCTGTGAAGCAGTCACCCAAGCTTTCCTCCCGCCAATCCCCGAAGCTATCGCATGTCTCGCCGAGACTGTCAGCCCATCCATCGAAAGCGTCGCAACCAGGAACTCCGGGGCTTCGAGCCAGCAAAGCTGGCAGTGCCCGCGGAAGTGCCCGGCCTGGTGGCAGTATCCGCAGCAACAGCATCCACTCTGTCCCTCCCAGCCCTGGTCATCACTCAGTGCGTTGAGCTAGCAATGAACAAACAGGCGGAAACGTAAAAATGCGGAAAACGTCAGTTCGTGACCTAACTTTCCACGATGGGATGACTGTGTGCAAGATACTCGATAACTTGCCATGGAAAGCTGTGCACTCTGTTCCCCGTGGTCGAGAAGAAACGAAGCTCTCGTATCGAGTACCCACAACTGTACCCCCCTCTGATCCCCTTGTGTGCAATTTCGTGTTTAGAGACATTCGTATTTTATCTTCACTCTTCTACAACCTTTGCAAAAATCTGGCATGGCAAATAGAACGTATCCAACCAGATCGAGACGACTAGAGGATTCTGATTGCTTGGGCAACTCTGTCGCACTAACCGAAGACTATGCTCATGACGGCTGCGACGAGTTGTCTGAACTCGCTCTCGGAATCCGGTTTGCACCACTGGCTCTGCAGGTGGTGTAGCCAAGGGCGGTTTTACTCGTTCGTTCGTTCTGCATGCAGAAGGCGAACTGGGCCACGTGGCGTTCTTTTTGTTGAGCCCGTCTTCTTTCTTCGCATTTCACAGCTTCTTCTTTTAGATTCACGTTGTTGAGGGGTCCACTTAAGGGGTGCTCTTTCTCTTTTCTTCTCAGTCGTGTTGTTGAGATGACGGGAACATTTTCGGTGCAACATTCGAACAACGAATCCAACCCAAAAATGCAAATGCAGCTCCTCCTAGGAGATAGGGCAAGGTGTGGCGTTGAGCACATACCGTTCCCAAGTTAGCTCGTACACACTCCTTTACGAGGTTTGGGTTTGACAGCTTTCTCTGCAGTACAGTACGCCAAGAATAAGACGCCGCCACCATTATTTCGAATACCCGTGGCAAAGCACTAACTCTCCGGAAATGTTCTTTTGTCCGCATTGCTTTAGCCGTACATCAACCTTCTTATCTACATTCCACTCCAATTTCCCGCACCTTCTTTAATCCGAGCCCCTCCCCCCCTTTTTCCCACAATGCAGACGGGGTCACCCGTGTGCGGCCGTGCTCGCGGTTCTGTACTGGTTCTTCAGCCCTCGCTCGAATGCGTCGAGAAAAATTCAGTATTCGCAGAGCGAGGAGTTGAACGCGTAAGCGAGAAGGATGTCAACCTTCGCCTTCCGTTAGATGAAGAAAACAGGTCCGAAGGAAGTGCGCACAAATAAAGCTGCTTTGGCGGAAATGCACTCAAAACCCAAGCCTGAAACGGTACCCAGTTCCCCTGGAGTGCCCTGTCCCGGCGAGCTACGAGCGAACTAAGGTGTCACGGGATAAGCCGGCAGCCGCTGCTTAACGGCTTGTGTAGTGCACGCTGATCCGTGTGGTCCATGTACTTAAAAGTTCTCAGTGCTTCACCGAGATTACCCCCCTCAGGTGACACCACTGTCTTTCACCAGCTTCAGCTTGCTTGGTAGTGAACGCCACGAACTCGTCATCCGGAGTGTCACGTAGTCATCATCCCCGAGAGCTCAAGCCTCGTGGCTTGAGCGAACTTTTCGGAGAATCACACGACGACCCCAGGCATCAGATCCTAGCACGGATGTGCGGCCAGACAAGAAAAAGCGATTTGCATTGCGAATCGTTTTTCGATTTTGCCTTATATATGATGATTCAATTGAGAATTCAACCATTCATTCCATTCCATTCAAATTTGACCAACATCGAGAGACTCTGGGAGGATTCATCACTTTTTCCCAATTTTTCGCATCCGGGTTTCTCCTGACATATGCATAATGTACCTCGTATTACAACGTGGTGAATATCTCTGAAAGCAGAAGAGGCCGCCAAAGGAAAAAAAGGCAGACGAAAGATGGTGATGCCGGTACGGGTGGGGTCTCGGGAGAAGGAGCTCGGCTTTGCCCTCGCCCCCTTGCTCGCGCTGTGGGCCGTCGCTTGGGCGGCCGGCCGGCCCGCGCGGCCGCGGGCACAGGGCTCCGCGGGTGACGAGCTCTATTTCGGGCTGCCCCTGCAGAAGATCACGGAAGCCGACTGGAAGGACCGGGTGACCAGCACCGCGCCTTTGCCCGGCAGGGACGATCCCCTCCCGATGGAGTATGCCATCCGGCCGCTCAACGGGGGACCCGCGTTGAGGTATCCCGAGGAGAACGAGAAGCTGTTCGTGACGCTTTCGCTCAAGCCCCGCGTGCTGTATTTTCCGAGGTTGTTGACCGACGACGAGTGCGATCTGCTCGTCGCTATCGCGACGAAACAGCTGTTCAAGAGCAAAGTCGCGAACAGGCAGCAAACGGCGGCGAATCGCAACAAACTGTCGAGTGCGAGGACCTCCAAAGGATCGTGGATCGATCTGCCGCAATCCGGTCCGCTAGGGATCATCAGGGAGCGCCTCACGCACATCGTGTCCTCGCAGTGGCACGAGAACCTGCAGGTGCTCAAGTACGACGTGGGCCAGCACTACGACGCGCACACCGACTACTTCGATCCCTCGCTGTACGGGGACCAGTACTCGAACCGCGCCCTGACCTTTTTCCTGTACCTCAACACGGTCCCGGCGGGCGGCGAAACGACGTTCCCCCGCGCCGGGGGGCTCCGGATGCCCGTCGACATGCACTCCGGCGCGTGCTCGTCCGGCTTGCGGGTGCGGCCGACGAAGGGAGCGGCGGTTCTCTTCTACAACATGCGCCCGGACTTCTCGCTCGACCAGTACGCGCTGCACGGCGGGTGCGACGTGGCCGAGGGCGAGAAGTGGGCCGCGCCGCTTTGGTTTCGGGTGGCGATCCCGAAAGGCGGGGGCTTGTTGAAATAGAGCTCTCTCCCAGAGGACCCCTCCAAAGGGTCGCCGATCGATCTGCCGCAATCCGGCCCGCTAGGGATCATCAGGAAGCGGCAAACGCACATTGTGTCCTCGCAGTGACACTAGAAGCTGCAGGTGCTCAAGTGCGACGTGGGCCAGCGCTACGACGCGCACACCGACTACTTCGATCCCTCGCTGTACGGGGACCAGTACTCGAACCGCGCCCTGACCTTTTTCCTGTACCTCAACACGGTCCCTGCTTGCGGTGAAACGACGTTTTCGAGCCTCATCAGACGAGGAGGGTTTTGGAAGCATAGTCATACACGTTCATTTAAATACAGAACGAACAAGAGGGGTATTGATTCAGTTGTCCGTGACCGGACAGGCGCATGCCCTGTCTGCAGACACTCAGGTTCCGCGCTGATGATGGTCCGCCTAGCTTGTCCGTCGCTTAAGAAACCTACTGCCCCAGCTCGCAGGATTCCTCGCACTCTTTTCGCTTTGGTACTTGCTGCACGCAGGCACGTTGCCACCGTAAAAGAACACGTCAGGCACCCGGGGGTTTGTGGCGGGTTGCTCTAGAATGGTGGTCCTTGCTGTACGAGCTATGAACATCGCCCGTCAAACCAGACTCACTGCTGTCCTGTCGACACGGGTTCCGCTTCCGCGCTGATGACAGGATGATCCGCCGTTTGTGTGTCCGTGGCCAAGCCACGGTGAATACCATTCCAAGCAATTCCCCCTCCCCGCACCTCGTTGGACCGCGTCCGTAACGTTGTTGCAGTTCTGTTGTTCTTCTGCGTTCTTCTCTTCTGCCTTTGAGGACCACTGAATCGCGCGTCTCCTCATGCCGAAGTGGAGAAACACACCCTCATCCAGTACCTAGAAACATGCAGTTAACCGAGGACGCTACAATACGAACCATCGAACCTCAAAAGACTTCAGTACAACAACAGACCTTTGAATTTCAAAAAGCTGCAGAACTCAATTTCGTATCGCCCTCTTCTTACGCGTGCGAATACTTTGAGTCGCGGGGTCTCCTAGTAAGAGAGAATGTTGTTCCTGAGCACCTGAGGCGGAAATGCCCAAAAAGGTAAACCTGGGTTGGTTCAGTGCCGGAGTGCGCGTTCAACAAAAAAAGCGACCCTGCTGCGGTTTGTAGGTCTACTGGTTGTAGAGAGTGGTACACAGGTGCTCTTTGCGAGTCTTGAGGGAACGTGCTCCTCCGCAAGGATTTCGGTTCACACTCAAAGCAAGCGACACGCCTTACCAAACACTGCGGATCCAAAAGGTGTGGGGGGGGACCCGCCGAGAAGTGTGGCGGGGGGGCGGGGCGCGTGGGGGGCGGGAGGATGAACAACTATCAGATATACGAGGAGATCGGCCGGGGCCGGCACTCGACGGTTTACAAGGGCCGGTTGAAGAAATCGGTGGAGTACTACGCGATCAAAAGCGTCGACAAGGCGCAGCGGAGCCGCGTGCTGAACGAGGTGACGATGCTGCACCAGCTTTGCCACCCGAACATCCTCCACTTCTTCCATTGGTACGAGACCAACAACCACCTCTGGCTGATCGAGGAGTACTGCACAGGAAGCGACGTGTTCACGCTCATCAAGCAGGACAACTCGCTCCCGGAGGAGACCCTCGCGACGTTCGCGTCGGATCTGCTCGCGGCGCTGAATTTCATCCACTCCAGGGGCATCATTTACTGCGACCTCAAACCCAGCAACATCTTGATCGATGCGCATGGGTTCCTCAAGCTTTCGGACTTCGGGCTTGCGTGTCACATCGACGATGTGACACCAGGCAAGCGAAAGATCGGCACACCGTCATACATGGCGCCCGAAGTCTTCGTCGAAGGCGGCGTGCTCTCCTTCGCGACCGATTTGTGGGCCCTGGGCATCGTGCTGTACGAGATTTTTGTCGGGGTCCCGCCGTTCGCGGACCAGAAGCTCGACGCGCTCATCCAAAAGATCGTGTACAGCGACTACCAGCGGCCGACGGGCGGCAGCGCGGGGCTGCTGGAGGTGCTCGAGGGCCTGCTGCAGAAGGACCCGCTCGAGAGGGCGGGCTGGGCGGTGCTCGGGGGAAAGGAGTTTTGGAAGGAAAAAAAGGTGCTGCCCGTGCCGCAGCAGCCGGCGTTCGAGGCGTACAAGGCGCGGCGGCGGGCGGAAGGCAACGCGACGAAGGCCGAGGCGAAGGAAAGGGGCCGGCGGCAGGTCGCGAAGATTTCGGCCACCGCGCAGATTAACCTCGTCCGAGAGCAGCAGGGCTCGACGTACGACCGGAAGGAGGAAGGCGCAGATTCCGGGTTCGAATTGGACACGGAGGTTGATTTTGGCGCCGGCGGCGCGGTCGACGACGACGACCTGCAAGACGAAGGAAAAGACGTGAAGGACGAACCTCCCGCCTCCCTGATCCAAGCCTCAGTGCAGCTCCCACCGCAGGGCTCGCGGCCCTCCTCGCCGCCGGGCGCCCCGCCGCAGCCGCGCGCGGAGCCGGCAGCCGACGTGCCGCCGGCCCCCGCAGAAGAAGACGTCAAGATCCCGGAGCACAGGCCCGCCGCGCCTCTCACCCCTTCACAGGCGGCGCAGCCCGCCACCGTCGAGTTCCCGGCGCACACGCCGAACGACTTCCAGTCGCTGCTCTTCACGCCGAGCGACAGCCACGTCAAGCCCATTATGTGCAACACCCGGGTTGAGCGGCTGTCCGAAGTAAAATACGACGTCGACTCCCTCTCGTTTCCGGCGCACACGCTGCAGGAGGTCTGCAGCATGAGCCACCCCGTCCTCGAAGCGTTCCTGACCTCCATCTACAAGGCGCTCGGCGGCGCGACGACCATCGGCGACAAGCAAAACTGCCTCTGCTACTTCGAAACGCTCTGCGGCGCGACCGCAACCGCGAATTTGTTCATTAACTCGGTGCTGATGACGTTGTTCGTGAAGATGGTGCAGAACAAGAGCTACCCGCCCGGGTTCAAGACGCGGCTGTGTCTCGTCATGGGGCTGTTGATCAGGCACGCGACGTACATCAAAACAGACCTCGCCGGCTCAGGCATTGTGCAGGCGTTGCTGTCGTTGTTGGACGACAAGAGCGTCAAGGTAAAACGACGGGCAGTCGCGTGTGCGGGTGAGCTGCTGTTCTACATCGCGACTCAGCAGCCGATGGATCGGACTTCGTGGGAGATAGGGCCCGAGGTGCACCAGGCCTTCTGCAAGGCGCTGTCGTCCGAGGATGAGGTTGTCCGGCATTACGCGGTCAAAACCATTGAAAACATCTGCGGACACTCCGACGGACAAGTGTATTCCACGTACGCAAGCACGGAAGTCGTCCAGGCGCTGATCACGAACTTCGTCTCACAGCCGCACTCGGACAAAGCCACTAAAAACGAATACCTGCGGTCGTCCGCCATCAGCTCTCTATCCCGCATATGCCGAGTCCACCCCAAGTCCATCGTCTACATCCTCAACGAGCTCCGCACTCCGGGACTCCTGCAAGGCCTCGCCAGCGGGTCCAACACCCGTACCATTCAGTCTAGCCTGAACATCATCAACCTTCTCTTGTGTAAGATATGCCACGCACTGGCCAACTTGGAGGCCGCTTCCGCCGAAAAAGACGAGGATACGCTTCTTTCCTTCATAGACTTCACCGTCCCGCCCAACAGCAAGCCTTCGATTGGCGAGCACGTGTTCAAGACGTCGATCCTGACCGAAGAAGACGTCCTGCGCCTCCTGAACGAGTTCTCGATCAACGCGAAGCCGCTCGTGCAAGGGCTTATGACCTCCCTGGAGCACTCGTCCGTAGTCATCCGCTCGAAGACGTTGCTCGGGATCAGTCTGTTGACCGTGATCGACCTGCAGTATTTGAACATGTGCTGCGACACGAAGCTGCCACCTTTGCTGGAAAAGATCAGCAAAGAGGAAGACAAATACGTGGTCGCTTGCTTCGAGACGTTCACCACCCTTCTCTCTGCCGCCGTTTCGCTGATCGTGAACCGGTTGAAGAGGCATCTGATCAAGCGAGACCCGATGGAAGGTATCCGAGAGCAGTTAGCCATCGTCCTGCACATGCTGACGACACACAGCATCCGGTCGTCGGTCATATCCGCGGGTTTGCTGCACTCTGTTTCGCAGTGTTTGCAAGCGGCGGAGCCGACCTCAGGGAACGAAGAAAGCAGTATGCAGCCGCTGTTGCTCATGGCAGAAGCAATGTCTCAGGATGCAAGCTCGATGAAGCGCTTGCAAAAGGACGTGATCAAGTACCTGTTGCCCGTGCTGACTGGTCTTCTGGAGTCGAGCTACGGGGACACGCGGTTCGTCAGCCTGAAGATCTTCATCGATGTTCTAGTCCCGTTCTTGCAAACGGACGAGCCCAAGCAGGAGAAGGACAAGGAAAAGGATAGAGAGAAGGAGAAACTCGACCAGCCGACCGACGACAAGTCGTCACGACCGTCGAGCATCAATACGCTGATACTCAACCAGCTGCTTCCGAGACTCATGACGCTGCTGGATGACGAGGAGCCGATCCCGTTGTACGGGCTGAAGCTGTTGAACAGCATAGCCACAGAGGATCCCGCCTTTGTCGACGTCCTGACGAAGCCGGAATGGACGAGCAAACTCTTCGCCTTCTTTGAACTGGAGCACCGCAACAACAACGTCCACAACGTCAAGTTGGTGTTAAAGGTTGTGCGAAAGGTGCCGCTCCCCACCGTCTTCGAGCTCGGTGTCGTATCCAAGGTTTGTTCGTATTTCCTCTCCCATGATTTAATTGAACATCGCACGGGTCAAAGACCCGGTGTCGGAAATACTGCGCTGCTGGAAAGCGAGAACCACAAGTCAGGGAATCGGGAAACGTGAGACCGTAGCCACCTTGCCACAAGTGAGTCTTACGGGAAGAAGGCAGATAAAGGGGGGGTCGAATACTATCAGTTGGCCCGGCAATGCCGGGATTCACACACCGTCCACGTTTTGCGGCTGGACGGAGGACAGAGGCGATGTTAAACGGCATAGTAGCAGTTTGCTCCAAAGACAGCTGGAATGACGCCAAACCCGTGTACCCTCAGGACGTAGCCTTCGCTCAATGGAAGCTGAAGTTTCCCATCAAGGTGTTAGCCGCCGCCGTAGGCCGCGCAGTCGCGAGGAAGAAGAGGGCCCGCAGCGTTACAAGGCGGCGATCCCCCGCGAGACGAGCTCGCCCGCCGGCCAGAGCGCCCGCTGCAGCACCAACTCCGGTGCCGCCACTCACTGTAGCAGAGCCGCAACCTGCAGCGCGCCTCCGGAGCGACTTACGCCCGCCGTAGCAGTGCGAAGAGAAGTGAGGAGACCGGAAACTCCCCGGAGAGATGGTCCCTGCACTCTAACTCGTCTCTCTCTCTCTCTCTCTCAGTTATTTGGCACGCGTCTGGTTGACACTACCACTAATGTGACTATTTGATCCCGCTACTGTACCTGGAACCTTTTGTTAGTATTCGACAAATCGAATGATAACACAGGTGTTATTATTTGATCCCCTACACTGCCGCAGCGGGGGGCTCAGGGCCACATTCATTGCGAATGTGTTCGTGGTGTCGGCCGCAGGAGTCTTTTTTTGGCTAGCCAAAGAGAGTAAAAGAGTGAAAGAGTACGTACAGTAGTGAGTAGAGAAGAGAACGAGTGTAGAAGAACGGAGGCAGCACAAACTACCAGATCAGCGGAGGCTCCGCGAAAAGATTTCTTACCTTTTCCTTATCCCTCAAAACCAGCACCAATAACAACGACCCCCCCTTTACTACACTGCCGCAGGTGTGCGGCGGCTGCGTCAGCCTCCCTCAATTACTTCTTTTGCTTCCGACCGGCCGCGACCTCGAGTTCCTACCCACACAAACACAGCTCAATAACGTCTTGTCGTATGCCTTCCACAACTCCGTCGAATCCTTCTTCGACCCGTGTCTCGAGATATGCCTGTCGCTGCTGCAGGGGACACACAAGAGCCGAACGCTGTGGGAGGCGGGCAAGACGGCAGCGCAGAAGAAGGAGTTCCACAACAATTACACCAAGTGCGCGCCGCTGGCGCAGAACGTCGAGCTCTACTGCGTGCTGGCGGTCAACGCTGAGGTCGCTGACACCGCGGCGCAGTGCTTGCTCCTCTGCTGCGAGCTGTACGGCAAGGACGACTTGTACGCAACTCTCTTGGCCGAACGCTCGCGGCTAAGCATCCGGACCTGCATCATGGAGCACAATCGCAGCGACAACCACGATCTGATGGTCACGTGCTGCATGCTGCGAGTCCTTGTCCTCGTCGTTGCGTCCTCTGAAGCCGCCAACGTGAGGAGCTACTTGAAGGCCCTCGCGTCTGACGACCAGCTCATCGCGAGGATTCGGTACTTCAGCCATCCGATTACCGGGCCCACGCATTCATCTACTCTTGTTGAGGTATCCTCTCCTCTCCTCTTGTTCTTTGAGATCTTACATCGTTCGTACTGAACGAACATTCCCGGAACAACGGTGCGCTTGAAAACTTTAACGAACCTGCGTACTACGGCGGAGGAACAGTGTTTTGTTCAGCGCCTAGGCTAGGTCTTACAGATTACAACAGAGTGGTTAGTTCGGTTTACGAAGGCAGAGGGTTCGTTTGAACGCCATCCGCACACGACAAACAAAGTGTATTTGTGTTGCGTAGCACAGCTTCACTGACGGAGTTGATGCACCACGGAAGTCGACAAGTAAACTTCACACAGCCGGGGGTGTCGTTGTTAGAAAAAGTAACGTCCCATCCTTCCCTACTAACTCCCGGTGACCTCGCCCAAGCTCGTTTCCCGAAGATAAGGCAGTCACTTAACATTCCCAGCAATCTTATGAAAGCAGATCGAGACGATCTCGTCTTTGTCCACCAAGACTTGTGTGTGTGGGGGTCCACGAAGGAATGTACTTGGTGTCGGTCACAAACAGTCCCAGACATGGCTATGTAACCCATAACGAAAGCGTGCACCAGATATACAACCCGTAACCGTATAGCCCTTTCTTGCTCTAAGAGTACCGATTCATCAACGGTCACACGGAGACCCTAAAACCCCCGAATTTCAAGCTAAAACACAACCGACAGATGCAAGGACTGGCGCGGATGCTGCTCGAGAAGATCTCCGACAAGCCGGCCTCGGCCCCTGCCCCTGTGGCGGAGGCTCCGACTGCCGCCGTCCAACGCCCTTCGTCGGCCGGAACGGCAGCAAAGTAGCCCGGAGCTGCGTTTTCTTATGGTAACAACCGCGGTTGTCATTATCAAAACGTGACGGTTGGCAGCGTACTGTGGAAGTTCCCACACAGGTGACAGCACACATACGCACAAACAAAAATGCCGGCTGTACCATCACGTGAGGACATGGACCTCACCGGCGTCGATTGGGATACGATCCCGGCGGTCGAGTTCCCGCCTAACGCCAGACCGGTGGCAGGACATTTCGAGGTGCGTGTTCTTCCCGGCTGTGCGTAAAAAATAAGAGCCTCGTAACTTTTTGGCTTCTCGAACACGTACCCGTCGCTTTCCAGGAAACACTCGGAGGGAGGCCGCCCGTTGCGAGGCGTAGAGGGGGGGCGTGTGCTGTGGCCCGCAGGCGCGTTTAAGTTAGGTGTCGGGAGGCGCGGGCGTTTAACAACAGTGAATAAGACCCACTTTTGTATCGTACTGTTTGGCGGCCCCTCGAGTGTGTTTCGCCCGCGAATCCGACGGAAAAAGATGCTTCGTTTTGTTTGTGCGTGCGGCACTGCCGGTTGATCGTTTTTCCCACTTGTATTTACCCTGTGTAATATTCAGGTGAGGAATTCTGATCAACCACCAAAACACGCTGCCTGCGTCTTTTTAGCCTGCACAATACATTGAAGGGCAACCCGCAAGATTGTTAGTGCTAAGAAAAGACGAGAACGGACCGTCTAGGCTCCTTCGAACGTAGTCAGTAGAGGGGCGGGTACGCGAAGCGCGAGAGCGGCCCTCGTTCCGACATCTTCTTCGCATCCTGCGTTTGCTTGTCGTTGTGGCTGTACTCCGGCGCTACCCAGGGCAAGATCCGTATCCACCTTTCCTTGTCACACAGAAACCGCATATAAAAAGCCTCACAGCCTCAATGGTCAACCGGACACCCCAAAACACCGAACCTCTAAACCACAATTAGCGCTAAAAAAGCCGACGAGCCGGCGTCAGCTTGAGCGCCGAAGCCGCCTCCCGCTCGCCGAATGTCTGCTCATGGTAGGATCGGCGGGTGTCCGTGCGAGTGCTTTCATCCTGTGAGTGAAGAGTTACTGCAAAGCACCAAATACAGTACCAAAGAGCGCAGGTCTGAATCCAGTACCGGCCTCCTCATTCGGGACTATCGGACTGTTCACAACTTGGCCACGAACGAGCTGGGCTTGAAGGGGAGGATGCAGCTTTTCCCCAAGAAAAGTGAGAGAAAAGGAACAGAACCCACCCACTGTTAGAGTAGAACTGAGGATTCCAGTAGAGAAGTGCACTTTTTTCACATTTCACAGTTGGGCAAGCAAACACCAATAAGAAAGTAATAATGGCAACAACAACACAACAACAAAAACAAAAAAAGCAAAAGAAAAAACAAGAAGAGGGGAAGTTGGGGGGGCGATGAATTTTTCTAGTCGGACAAGATCAACAGTTGTCCGAGGGCCACAAAGCGCCCAAGTGTGCGTTGTTTCCGGTGCTCGCTTGCAGCCAACGGCCATTCCGGCTCTTGTTGCGTCAGAGGAATTGTCCTTTGGCAGAGTGAATCCAATGCCTTCCGTCTCACCTTTCAGTTTCGGTTGTGTCATGCATGCTCTTTGACGCTGGTGCCCGGCGTTGTGCAGTGCCCGTCGCAACCGTTGGGTGGTATTGAAGGGGCTTCACATAGGATGATCAGGCGAGCATGCCATCGTGTGTTCGCGTCACGTCGGCATGGGTGTGCACCACACTTTGCTACATACAAGAGGTGTCACGCGCACACGGGATTAGCCGGCAGCCGCTGCTTAACAGTGCATGCTGACCATGTGGTCCACGTACTTAAAAGTTCCCAATGCTTAACGGCTTTATCACGTGGGCGTCGGGTGACACCACTGTTTTATTTTTAAGCATTACTAAAACGCTCTTGATGCCCCTTCATGCGGCAGTTTTACAGACCGCAAAGGCGGCGTGCGGCTCCGCAGGCTCTTTGTTTGGTGCACGCCCTGTTATTGGGCACTTCGCAGTCATCCACACATAGAATGAACCGACCACCCCTGGACCCACAGCACTCTGGCCCTTAGAAGGATCTAGAACAGAAGGACAACTGCGGGTTCTAGCATCGGTGGTCGACTGGTGCGTATCGGTACGCGGAAGCGTAAAGAGATTACTCGCACGGCACCATTTCCTCCGTTCTCAACGAGCATAGGCCTTGATGGAAGCCATAAGCCTGGCGAAAAGGAACTGCCCACGATGGAAAGATCAAGATCCGATCGCAACAACGGGCACCCACCGCCTCAGCTGTTATCCTGGCACGTAAAACGACTGGGTTTTTAAAGCACGAAAGAGTTCACGAAGGAACAACGGTCTGCCCCAATGGGTCCGTGGCTTTTTAAAGAACCGAAACACAGTGCAGATAGGACAGCACATACGATTCTAGCTCTTGCATCCCCCCCTCCACCCCAAGCAAACGTTTCTCAGTTGGCCTCCTCACAGCTACTTAGGGCAAGCCGATTTGATTGTGGTCGACACGACGAGATTTAGGCTTCCCCACAACTCCTCGGGACGTGATACTGATGCTGCGGCGAAAACGGCAGCTCCCTCCTACTGTGTCACTTCGGTCGTACCCAGCCTCAGCAGCGCCTGGTGGGTGGGGTGCACCTGGGGAAGCGAGCGCTGGAATGCTGGGGCCCCCCTTTTTTCGGCAAAACAGGGGTCTTTCAGGGTCCTTTCAGGGTCCCGGCGGTTTGGCGACACATTTTGCGGACGTTTTATCAACCCACACCGGTGTGGATCAAATTTTCCTGGGGTTTCCGAATGTTTTTGGGTTCCCTGTGTGGTTGTGTCCTACTGCCGGGCGAGCAGGGAAAAAAGTGCCGGGGGGAAAGATTGTACGATGAAAAACAGAGTCGCGGCTGTGTGTGTAGTTACGTCTTTGCTGCCTCCGCTGCATATCCTGCGCCTCTTGCGTCACCGTACATGCGTTGGAGTTAAACTCAAAGAGGTCTTCTTTCCCCGCAGACAGGTCCAAGACGATCCCTGGACTGCTCTTTCTAGGCAGTTAGTGGGGATGGAAGGAGGTTTTCTTGTCCAATTCATGCGCGTCTTGAAGTGAAAGAAAGAGATCGAAACGTATTGGTTTACCTTGAGAGAATCAATACACCTGCTGTTATCCGCGTTTGACCTGATCTCTCAGCGTTGACATTTGGGGCACCGAGCAGGGGTCGTATTCGACTCGCCACTGCTGTGAGGAGCAATACTAAAATGCTGGTGTTTTATAGATGGCTTGGTGCTGCATACCGCCACAGACTCCGGGCAATTTCAGCCCGAGTTAGTAAAATCGCAGCGTCTATGGTTTGAATGATTTGGCCAGCCACGGGCGGAGTGACGCCACGAAGGGGAACCTGCAGCATGCGACACCAGATTGACGCGATCCTTTGTTTTGCTTGTGTCCAGCTTGTCCGGTCCCACTGGAAGTCGGTTCCCCTCTCACAGTTTCACTGAGGGAGTTGATGCACCCACGGAAGTCGATAAGAGAACTTCACACAGCCTTCAGGGTGTGGTTGGTTAGGAAAAATAAGTCTTTCCCTGGTTCCTGTCCGAATTCCGAAGCTTGATACCACTGTCGTCGTCCTGAGATGGGTTGGACCGGGCAAGCAAACAAAACAGTCTAAAACAAGGACGAGCAAGCCGTGCTGGTCGGTGCGCGCCGCAGAGCGCAACCCTCGAAGTCAGCAGCGGGGGGCGCCGGCTGCCGCACCTGTGCGAATCAACTATACGGAATTTGATTCGTCAACCCCCGACGAGGAACCCCTGCCGGCTGTCCCTTTCAGCTTCTTTTCACGTTGGTTCTGCTCCTTGCTTTTTCCTTTTCCCCTTTTTTTCTTCAATTGCTGGTCCGAACTGTTTGTAGTGCTAAGAAATCTCTCTGGTGCTGGCGCGTTTCCCTTCCTTCTGCAATGAAAGCGTGACAAAGTGCTGCGGACTTCATACTCACGGACCATTTATGGCGTTACAAGTCAGACTCCCCCGGGAATAGTTGAGTTGCAGCTCTTGACAAAGATAGATGGAAAAAAGGTGTTTTTTATTCTTCGCTTTTTCTCACGAACGGGGGGGGTCGGTCCTGCTTCTGGCTTTGTAGGTTCTCCCGACTCCCCAATTCGTGGTTAGCACAAACTCAAGAGGTCTTAGTCAACTATTCCCCGCAGTATTGGCATACTTTCAAAAAGAGTATCACCGGCAAAACCGCAGCAAACCGATGGCTGCAGTACCGAGCAATGCGTGGTAACCACGCGCAGCCGTAAGCAGGGGTAGCTTCAGCCGTGGTGTGAGAATGTTGTCAGCCTGCAATACTCTGCACGAGTCATCGCAGCACACACACGCACACTGTGAGCGGCACTGAGAGAGGAGACACCGGCCCAAAAAAGCAGCGTGTCGGAAGCTCAAAACAGGTGAACATGACTGAGTGGGCCATACTTCGCTTCAGGCGCTACCCAGGTTACATGAACACTAACACACCCACACATTTTCGTGGACGCACTCTCGATAAGAAGGGCGCCACGTTGAACCGGGTCCGCAACACACACACCACACACTCCCACACAGAGCGAGAAAAACACACCCACTCTTTAAAAAACCCCAACTGTCCCGGTACCCAGCCAACAGAGAGCAGCAGAGAGCGTCGTACAAGAGCAGAAAAGAGAGCGGCACACACAAAGATCCCGGAGGCACACAAAGAGAGATGATGGTCCACCAGCACGAGTCGTCAGCTTCGGCCGCGTCGTTCTCGGACGCGCAGTTGGGCGATTTGCTGCGGGACTTGCAGGTGCTGATGCAGTCGCCGAAGAAGCCGCCGGTTGACGCTGCGCCGCTGCCCGTCGTCGGGGCGTGGAGCTTGGACCAGTTCATCGCGGATGAGGACGTGTCCGGGGGCAGGGAGGGCCCCGCCGCGTTCAGGCCGCTGCCGTCCACAACGAACAGCAGCACCAGGCTTTCGAGCTGGGGCGACGAAGTGCGGAGGGACGAGAGCTACCTGACCGAGGAGAGGCTGTCCAGCGGGTTCCACCAAACGCTTCCCAGCAGCGGGACTAATTCGGAGGCGCCTTCATCGGTAACACCCCCCATGCATTTAACGCCGCCGACGTCTCCCACTGACCGTACGAGGGGCACTCCGGCCGTCGAACCCACGAAGTTCCGGACCAAGTTCTGCAAGAACTGGTCGACCGGCTTGCATTGCCCCTTCGGCGACCGGTGTGCCTTTGCACACGGCAACGAGCAGATCCGCCGCGCAGACGCCCCGAACACTTTTTTCGACGTCTACAGCGCGAAGTCAGCAGCAGGCCCGCCCACGGGGATCCACCCGACGACTAACAGGCACGCGCCGTTCCCTTCCAACCACGCTGCACCTGCCCACGTCGGGATCGCTCACCGCCGGGCTATGCCGCCCACCGTCGCACAATCGACCGCGCCCAACCACGCGGCGCCTGCGTGCCTGGATTGGCAGCACCAACCCACAGACGCTTTCGTGGACAACTCTGGCTGCTTCTGGTACGGCAACTGACCTGCCTGCGGAATTAAGACCCGGTGGGTGGGGTGCAGCCTCAGAGGCTGGAGTTAAAGCTGTGAGTCAAAAAAGCGGGTGTCACACCCGCTTTTCGGGTGTGACTCAGGCACACCCGCTGTAACCCCCAGCTTCTGAGGCTGGACCTCACCGTGTAGCTGACAAACGCGTTTGCTGCGTGCCTCCTCCCCCCTACCCGGAATTGCAGAAAATCAGGGAACCAGTCTTTCAGGAACGAAGGCTATACATACTTTTTGGACATGGCAGTGAAACGCGCGTTCCGCCCCCCCAATCATTTCAAAACAAGCGTGTGACGCGCGTGATCCAAACAGCCCCGTTTTCTTCACGGCGTGCGATCCAAAAATTCCTGTTTTGGTGCGCTGATCACGTCGTAGGGGGCGTAGACTCTCTGCCACACGCAGTATTAGTAGGTGTTCGTCCGGAAGTTCGAAGGAACCTGGCTCGAAAGGTGTCTCGGGTCTTTCCTTCGCTTTTTCCAAGAGGACCTCCCTCTTGGAGTTCACTTTCCCCTACTTCTTGAATGCGGGATCGGGCGGCAACCATCGCACCCGTCTGTCGTCGTCCTTTGCCTGCTCTTCTGTCTGATCCTCTGTCTCAGCCTACTGACCCTTTCTGTTCAGAGCAATCGGAGTCACTCCCACTTGTCTTTGTGTGTTCGTGGTGCTGAAGAGCGTGGCTAAAAAGACACGGTTGCTATCCTCTACCCCTCTCTGGACGGCAGGGTCGAATGTGTTGATACCACGCGGACTTCTCTGAGCAAGTCGTTCGCACCGGCAATGGTCGCAATCCCTCCTTCGTCGTCTTCTTGCTTTCAACCATCTTCTCTCACGCACGTACCCAAACAGGCTGTTGTGGCGTGAATCGCGCACGCTCACGCCCAGGCCTCTTGGAAAAGAAAAGACTAAGGCATTCACCTCACCATTCCAAAAGAGCGCCCCCACGGGCAACTGGCTGAGCGCTCTGATTCTTTGTATAAGCACCTGCTTTGTAGGAAATACTTGAGGAGGCTGCCAGCTGCAAAAGATCAAAGGAGGTACATGTGCTGTAGCCCACACGAAACACAGGTGAATCTGGGTTCAGTGGCGGGCGTAAGCGCTCGACAAAAAAGACCCATTTTGTAGTTGTATTGTTTCTCCCCCTCTAGCCTCCTTCGAAGTAAGCACAAGGCAGCCCCTCGAGTTTTTCCGGAACGTCCGAAATACAAAAACCTCTGCGCTGGCCAAACGCGCGTTTCACTGTCATGATAAGAAGAAGAAGGAGGAAAAACAGCGAAAGCAAGAACACGGAAACAATACGAGAAAAAAAGAAGAACGAACCAATACCGAGAGCAGTCTTTTTTTTTGCTTCTCCTTTGTTTTTTGGTACTAACATTGTTAGCAACAATCTTGCGGGTTGCCCTACAATATTCATTGTGAAAGCTAAATAGACGTAGGCAGCGTGTTTTTTGGCGGTTGATCAGAATTCCGAACCTGAAATTTGAAACAGGGTAAAAACAAGAGGGAAAACGGTCAACCGGCACGCACACACAAAACGAAGCGCCTGTCTTTTTTATGGTAACGAGCTTGCTTGTCTGTATCAAAAAGCGTCGAATGGCAGCGTGCTGTGCTAAATCACTTAAAACAGGGGTTTCACACGTACGCACAAACAAAACAGCTTGGACACAGTCACAGGTACCCCCTATCAATATCCATAGACCCGAACGCTAAGACCTTGGGGGAAGAAAGAGACGAGACAATCACCCGTGGATGGGTCACACAAGCCTGGCCCATTTGGGGGTACTACTACTAGTGGGTATCTACGGGTCTAGCCTAACGAAGCCTGGGCTCATCAGGTATGAAGTAGGAGAGACTTGCCCTTGAGCATCCAGCAACGGACACCTGGCAGTCGCGTGCAAATCCCGCAGTAGCTGCGTTTCATGCTTGGGGCACCGGTGGAGGTCGCACGTCGCTCTCTGCGTCATGCGGTGTCTCGGGGTCTAGGAGTAGACCTGGCTGCCACGCCGCCTCTTGGTCCGTCCCTTGTGTGTCTCTTGACCGCACCCTGCGTCTGGACCGTCTCTCCGCAGGTGGGGCAGAACCTGAAGTCTGGCCAGGCCCTGTTCTGTGGGGAAAGCTGCTGCTCCTTGTGGGCTGTCCACAGCGCCCAAGCAGCTCCTGCAGAAACGCGTGGTCGTTCGTCGTCACCGGCCTATCCTGACTGGACTGTGCGAAACCTTTTTGAGGGGGAAGCAATTGGTGGTGCAAAAAAGGGAGACGATGGGATAAATCCGGACGACCAAAGCAAATGAGGCATGAATAAGATGAAAAGCCAGGGGTTATCCAGACAGCTGATAAAGAATCCCCTGCCTGCAGACAGCAATTGCCTTCGGGTGCTTGTCTGACATTGCTGTCGTTGGTAAAGAAGAAAGCTAAACACAATTCAAGCAACACCGGCTGGTAGAAACCTACCTCGTTCGGGAAAAAGAAGCAACAATGCCGGGAGTGAAGTCCGCTCGCCCTACCCGCGGCTTCACTCGTGAACCCAGTTAAACAAACCCGTCAAAACACGAAGCAGTCGAAAGACGGTCCCTGTTAAGTGGATCGGACCTTGTTTTGTACTGCAGCTACCTGCCCTAGACAGGTAATCCAGTCAAGCAATATTTAGACGCCAAGTGTCATTGTATATTTGCGTTATTTCGCCTCATGCTCGGTGACTGTAGAAGCCTGCCCGAGACAGGTCGCACGAGAATCGCTGGGCTGAGGAGTACGCACCATTTTTTGTACAAGCACCTGCTTTGTAGGAAATACTGGAGGAGCCTGCCAGTTGCGAAATCTCAAGAGGAATAATGTGGTACTCATCGGCATGCCGATGACTACTATCGCAACAATATTCCAATCTCCAGGGAAGAAAATGTCCTGAAGCCCACACGAAACACTGGTCAAGCTGGGTTTAGTTGCCGGCGTCAGCGTTTAACCAGTACGACCTTCTTTGTAGTCGTAATGTTTCAACAAAACTACGCATTTCTTCCTCTAAACTCCTTCGAAATAAGCACAAGGCAGCTCCTCGAGTGTTCTTTGTTTTGAGCGCCTGCAAATTGTGAGGAAACTGCACCGCGCGAGTCGGAGGACCCTCTCATCATGATTAATTGCCACGTCCAGGATTTGGATTCAGGGTACTCTGCGCTCAACGAAAAACTCTAGACTTCCTTCTCCTCTACTCCCGTGGTGTACTGTTTCGTCTTTTCCTCTGTTTTTGAGACAAAAATACTCGAGGGGCTGCCTTGTGCTTACTTCGAAGGAGGCTAGAGGGGGAGAAACAATACAACTACAAAAAGGGTCTTTTTTGTTGAACGCTTACGCCCGCCACTGAACCCAGATTCACCTGTGTTTCGTGTGGGCTACAGCACATTTACCTCCTTTGATCTTTGCAACTGGCAGCCTCCTCAAGTATTTCCTACAAAGCAGGTGCTCATACAAAAAAAAAAAACCATTCGTTAAGGTCGCCCGGAGACCTTAAAAGTCCCGGGGTCCAAGCGAGCGGTCTCTCCACGATCATTTTTGACGCTACGGAAAGAAAGCAGCCTACTAAAAAACAGGACGACCAGAAAGAATACAGGCACCACCCATAATTATGGGGAACCCCGAGTTTGGGGCCCCTCGGGTGGGGCGGGGCCCGGACGGGGGCCTCCGGACGGGGGCCCGGGAGGGGATCCCAGGAGGGGGCCCGCCGAGGGGGGGGCGCCCTCCGGGGCATCTATTGACCCATCGAATGTGGTGAAGTTCGGCAAGTGAAGCTAAGTTCTGCGCTCGTACCCGGGGGGGGCCGCCCCCCCCGGACCCCCCCCGCCGCCCCTTCGGGGGCGGCCTTTCCCCGCCTCCCGGCCCCACCCCCCCCCTCCCTCCCCAACAGGACGACCAGAAAGAATACAGGCACCACCCATAATTATGGGGAACCCCGAGTGCAAGAACTCCTCGGTAGGTAAGAAGTTAGCCAGTTAAAAAAGTGCGGCGCGACCGTCAACCAGGCTACGAAGCAAGGAAATATTCGAAGTATGCGAGGTAACACGACCCTTCCGGCTTTGAGAGCTCGCGAAGTCGGATCATTCTTCACAAAGAGAGAGAACGACGACAGCAGCTGTCACGCAGTCTCACAACCAGGGATGGTTAAAAATACTAGAGACACGGAGGCTACAGCAAGGTGGCGAAGCAGCAGCGCGCCCACGAACTCGCATACCAAGATTACAGGCCATTACAAGAACGTCGGCCAACGTGGAAAAAAAATCTCTCCGGCCATGCTACAGACTTTTTAACCATGATTTTCCCAATTTTCGGGGATTAGAATAGCCCCTGCTCACAACTAAGAAATAACAAATTCCTCCGCGCACCTTCAACAACACCCCGCCTGTCTCAATCAAGTCTGCTGTTCCGTCTCTTTTTGGTCCCACCGCGAGCCCGCATTTTTGTCACACGTCGTTTTTGTTTCTTCGCCGCGTTTTCCTTTTTTACAAATAGAATCAGTTGTAAAGTAGCCAAGCAAACGGGGAATTCCTCTTTTTCCCCGTATTTTCCCCCGTAGTTTTCAAAGAAAGATCCCCTGTCCACCCGTTGTAGTCATTTTTCGTGAGGAGGTTCATGTGGAACGCATGGCCAGACCTCAGCAGTAGGAGAGATTATATGACAAATGTTCACGCGAACGTGGGTGTACAACACCTTGCTTACCCGCCCATTGTTTGGGGTGGGAACAAATCCAACAAAAGACACACATGCACCTGCACTGCCACTTGCACAAATTAGTATACATACCAATATATGAAAGGAACCCTTTCGACGAAGGTCACGTGAAACTTTAAGACCCCGGAGTCTCAAGCGGACTTCCACTCTAAAAAAAAACGTTTGAAAGGTTTAAACTACTCTACCGACCCCTTTCTATACCGGAACTACCGCTCAAAGGACTTCCGGCGTCAGGAGGAGCTAGAAGGCGACCCCCGAAGGCCGTTCGTCAGAGCGAAAGCTTCGGAAGCTGTCGGAATGCGGCGGGTGTTCCGCGGCGAAAACGTGGCAGTTTAGAGTGAAGGTTTGCTTCTGAGGATCCGACTGAGGAGTTTGATGTGTGCATCTTGCGGCGATACGTAACACGCCTCAGGAGGCGTGTATCAACAACAACAAGTAAAGACCGGAGGTTGTGGGTACTGTTCGGAAAATGTGCGCGACGACGACCGAACCGGTCCAGGTTTGCTGCCTGGTTGTTTGTCACGTTCTGTGCAAGCGAAGAAGGACTCCTCTCCCCCCCCGAGCCTCTGGCGGAATAAGCACCGGGCGGCCCCTCCCAGCATTTCTACCTGTTGTGTCAAGAACTTCGGCTACAACTATTCTTGGTCGTCCCGTCCGTCCAAGTATCCGATCGCCGCGTTTCCCGCGTTCCAATTATGCTCACAGAATTGGTATGCTGAGCTTAGTAAAGGAGCTTTCCTTTTTTGTTCTTCTTCATCCGTCTCTCATCGGTCACGTCCCTAGTTATGGTCCACTACTGTTGATTCTCCACTGCCACTGCGTCAAAGTCAAGAAGTTTTTGTTTTTGTTGTTTTCATCAGTCTCTCATCAGTCGCGTCACCTGGTTAGGTGAGCTACTTTTGATCCTCCTCTGCCGAGTTCTGTAGTACTTGCAAATCTTGCGGGTTGCCTTACAATGTATGGTGCCAGCTAAGAAGACAAAGGCATCGTGCTCTGGTGGTTGATCAGAATTCCGAAGTCGGTAGGATAAAACGAAAAAGAAGTCAGCCAACCGGCGGGAACAATCAAAACGGAGCGCCTGCTTTCCCCGGTGTTAGATGTGCAATTGTGATTCTCTCCCGATCTGTATAGCTTGCCGTCGGGCGGCCTGCAAATTGAAAAAAAAGAAGAAAAGACTGCCTACGCGTCACCGGCACCTGATGTTTTCTCGCACCCATCAGAAGATTCGAAAATCGCCATAGTCATCATAAACACCGTAATTGGTGTGGTCTCTACGGCGGGTGCTAACCCGGCACAAACCCGGACTCAAGGTGAGTCTGGGGTTTTCGGCGACCATTAACTACCTCCTTTGAGAGCATATTTGTTACAGCCAAAAAGGATCGTTGGCGGCGGTTCAACCTGAAAGCGTACAGGTCAATTCGCACAAATCTCCACCTCTGCATTGGCTGGAGCCGAAGTTGGCGAACGCCAGTTCGCCAACGTCGGAGACTTCAGCGAACAAGGCAAATTGTTAAACCAGAGCAATAACGAAGAGACTCACAGTTTCCAACCATCTGCGCCGGATTGGAGGACGAGGTTTTAAATGATTCTGAAAAGGTGAAATGGGCAGCATACAGATCCCGTCTGCGAAAGAAAATGCTAGGAGGCGCTTCTTTGGACGGAGGGGGGGAGAACAGTACTTGCCCACGCTTGCACTCGGCACTAGACCAGATTTACTTGTGTTCCATGTGGCTTACAGCACGCTTCCTCCTTTGCGATCGCAACTGGGGGCCGACTCGAAGATTCTTACAAGGTACAGGTACCGAGCTGTTGGAAAAAGAAATTGCCGGAAACACAAGAAAAATGGTGTCGCTCTCACGACCAAGAAGACAGCAGCACCATACTGAACAAGACCAACCGTCCGCAAGTTACTTGAACAACGGTCAAAAGGACAACATAAGACAACAAAGGTACTCATGGGCAGCCTCTGCTCGCGTACCTACCCTCTTTTTCAATGCGTTGCGAATAAGGAGCAAACCAATAACCGAAGGTCCTGGAGACGCTAAGCCTCTCAGTTTTAAGCGAGCCTTCACTCTAAAAAAGAACGACAAGCAACAAGGTGTAGTGCACGACTGAAAGCCGAACGAACACCTTGAAACCAAGCAACACACATTTCCCGTTGGTGCACTACAATGTGCACACCGGGGAATTTAAGAAGGTTGGCTTCGTTCAAGTTATCGTGACAGAACACAATAGCCTCTTTTGTCATTACATACTTCAACTGTCTTTGGAGAAGTCTAGATGCAAGCATCATGCATGTGAGGCAGCCGTCTGCCTCAAAACAATACATACTACGGTGCCGGTGCCCCGTGCGGTGTTGAGCACATATCCATTCTGAGCACTTTTTGCAATCCCCCCGACCTGAGGCTAGCATCAGCGCATGAGAGGCTGTGTTCTGTCCAAACATAAGGATTCCGCCGCCCCTCGGCCCCCCCAGGCAATAAACTCTGCGGCCCGCCTTCTTTTTTCTTTTTCTGCAACGCGCCGTCTCCTTTCTTCTTGCAAGACTACCACACATCCAACCTTCTTCCAATAATCCTGAAAATCCAGTGACCTCTCAGGGTTAAAACCCATGCTTTGGAGTATGCAAGCAATGAAAGTTAACTCGATGAGCGTCAGAACGACGTTCGTCATCAACCTGCACAACCAGGGCTTCCGCAGGCTGTTATACACGGTCTCCTCTCTGCGTGGGGGGGGGAGGAAAGAGAGACTCTGGCCACCGAATCTTTTCGTAATAACAATTAATTGTAAACACGAAAGAGAACGCTGGCAGCGTGTTTGGGAGAAGTTTAGCCTACCAATCATATTCACTCACTATCACTCACTAACAGGCTAATCCTCCCCCGGCACGTACAAACAAATACTCTCTCTCGGAAGCGCTGCCTGTGCTCTGGCAGGTAGCACGTGTGCTCCTGGCTGTGAAGACGAGCTACGAACAGCCGCCTGACGAACCAGACGCACACCGCTGCCCTGTCTGCGGGCACTCAGGTTCCGCGCTGATGATGGTCCGCCTTTCGGTGGCTTAAAGGACCGAAACACGGCGCAGACAGGACCAGTGCGGTGCTGAGCGCACATCCATACCCAAGGACGTTTTCCCACTCCCCCCGGTGCTTTGTGTCGACGGAGGCTAGCCTTCTCTGCTGAGGGTGCGACTGTCGCCCGTCGTTGCGCAATCGACAGCAAGGCTTCTGGGGATCTGTTGAGAGGGAACAAGACCCACGTGTGGCCTCGCCAACTGCGCACAACCGTGCACTTTCCGTGGCCAGTATCGAGGACGTGTGCACCCACAGAGAACCTCTGGACGCACCGGTTGCGCAGTGTGATGGACCTTTCTTCGGAGGGGCTCACGCACTCAAAGTTCGACTTATACGCACCGGTTGCGCAAGTACACCCTACCTACTCTTGCTTTGTTTGCTTTCAAAGCATGCTAGTGCTGCAGGGAATAGTTGACTGCACCTTGTGTTTGTGCTGACAACGATTACGGGAGTCGGAGAACCTAACGTAGCCTAGAGCAGGACCGACTCGACTTCAGCTTAAACAGCATCTTCTTCTTCTATCTGTTTTGTCAAGAGCTGCGA
Organism: Diplonema papillatum; assembly: GCA_030068145.1. Classification (NCBI taxonomy): domain Eukaryota; phylum Euglenozoa; class Diplonemea; order Diplonemida; family Diplonemidae; genus Diplonema; species Diplonema papillatum. Next base: position 114,021 of record JAPJBO010000159.1, read on the forward strand.
CTCAACTAATCAGCCACGGCCCCTCTCTCCTGAGGAATGTTTCTGTGCTCTCGAAGCTCGGGTGGACTGCCACCTGCCAAGCCAGACTCACGTCGCTGCCTGAGACACTCAGGTCTGCTTGGAGCGGCTTGCAGAACGGAAACGCAGATTGCAGACAAGCCCGTTCGTGCATTCCTCACCTCTAAAACAACCCCGACCCGCCCGTCCGCAAGCCTATACCATTCCTTTTGTCCCGCCTGTGCAGTCCCTTAAGTTGTCGAACCCTTTCTTGCTAAACTCGAATGAACCACTCACAAGATTGATCGATAAAACTCCGATACATGAAAAGAAGTAAAAAGTTTAAACCAAAATACCAGAAGCTCCCTTCTCCCTCCCCACTCCCATCCCCAGTCCGGAATATCAGCAAAAACAAGAAGGAACCGAGAGTGGGGATCTCGTAGCTAGTCGGAGCTTGGGACTAGCGAGGCCTCTCGCGGCAATCGTGTTCGTTTTTCACGCTCTTTTCACCTCAGCTTATTCATCATCATGATGTTGTCTGTTCAGTCGTAGAACTGCGAGCGTCCTTCGCCAGCCGTTGCTGTTCAGCATTTCGTCGTGTAAATACTGCCGACGCACCACCGCTGTTGCGCTGGGAGCAGCCCCGTGAGAGGGCTCGGAGGGAAGCCTCTAGGCAAACCCCCGTTTTCACAGTTCTTCTTCCGACTTGTTAGGGCCACACCAGCGTTATTCCGTCGCCGCTGAGAATCCTGCCGTCGTTCGCACCACGAGGCACGCATGGACGTAAAAACGCCGGCTCTTAAAACTCGCCAAGGAAGGCTATGAGGGCAGCAGTCTTCTCACGCAACATCACCAGCGCAGCGTGAGTTCCTTGGTGGGGAAAGCAACAGAGTCTGAAGGTGCATGTTCATCATCCCAACGCTTGTCGTTTGAGCCCTCCCTTTTGGGTCAATCTTAGTGTCTCTTTCCGTCTCCATTCCGCGGGGGGGGGGGGCAGTGCTGACACTACCCTGAGAGCCCCCAACGACTTTGCAAGGGACCCCCCCCCCCCCCCCTTCTACAGTGCAGTTGCCTTGGAGGCTGGGTGGTCGAATTCTCGAAGGTGAAATGGTCAAAATTCCCTGGCAAAAGTGGGCCCACAAAAAATTTTCAAAGTGTGGTTTTTGGGGTATTGGGGCCAAAAAAAAAAATTCTGACCACCCACCACCTTAGAGAGTGACAGGTAGCGTCCCCCCTCCACAGTGAAAATAGCCTGTATATATAGGGGGGGGGGGTCAGGTCCGATTCTGCCAACGACTCCGCAATCTGGCCGCTTAGGGCCACCCCTGGGGGGGGGGGGGGGGGGGGGATGTTATGAACTTTATGCGCGACCCACTGGTTATGGAATACCAATTGATTTCACGTGGTCTGTTGCTATCGCGCAATCTGATACGTGACTGTGTTACGCACGTGATCACACGTCATGTCACGTATGCAGTCCGACGGAATCGGCGCAATACTGGGCATCCCTTGTGAGTCCGCCTGGGGTCCGCTTGGTGAAAGTTGTATTTAGCATACTCAGTAAAGGGTGGTCGAATAATAACACCTGTTATTATTCGATTTGTCGAATACTAGAAAGAGTTCCGGCTAGCCGAACAGTAGCAGGAACGAATAGTGGTAGTGTTTTTAGACAACCAGACGTGTGTCAAATAACTGCTATTATCCGACCCTCCCTTTACTCGTCCGAGCGACCACATCTTCCTCGCGAAGCAGCGTTGCTTGAGTCCGGGAAGGGTGCCTGCAGGGCTTTTGAATGCGTGGGAAATAAACTCAGCCACCACAGTGTGGACTCCAATACTGCACATTTAAGCTCGTATTTTCTGTGCCTGCCGCGTAAAAGAATGTGTCCACTGATTGTCGAAACGAGTCGCTACCCCCCCTTCTCACGACGGGAACGAGATTTTTTAGTTTTGAGCATAGCAGCGGCAAGCGCATTGAGCGCGCGTAGAAGAGTAGCTCTTCTCGTCCTCCTCTCGGCACTGACGTAAAAATACCCAAAGGTGCAGCAAACAACACGTCCCCCAACTCTTATCATTTATTACTTACGCAGTCTCGTGCTTCTCTTTTGTCCGTTCTCCTTCAAAGAAGACATAGATGGGTGGCCATGGCCTGCCTAGAAAACAAACTAGGATACCCTGCCTTTGTTCCCTCTGAGACTTGTTCTGTCCATGCGCGAGTCTCTGCCTTGGCCCGGTCCAGGCGTGTAAGTGCACGTCGTAGGTCATTTTGCGCGTGGCTCGGGAGGTAGGGGAGTACTCGTTGCTCGAGTGACGAGCTCCTGCTTGTTGTATAGGCACCCGCTTTGTAGGAAATGCTTGAGGAGACTGCCAGTTGCGATAGATCAAAGGAGGTAAATGTGCTGTAGCCCACACGAAACACAGGTAAATCTGGGTATAGTGGCGGGCGTAAGCGTTCAACAAAAAGATCCACTTTGTAGTTGTATTCTCCCCCTCTAGCCTCCTTCGAAATGAGCACAAGGCAGTCCCTCGAGTATTTTTGTATAAGCACCCGCTTTGTAGGAAAATACTCGAGGAGTTGCGAAAGGTCAAAAGAGGTAAATGTGGTGTGGACAGGCAAAATCTTGGTTTGGTGATGGGCGTAAGCGTTCAACAAAAAGACCTAGTTTGTAGTTGTTTGTTGGCGTGTTTCTCCCCCTCTAGCCTCCTTCGCAGTACGCACTAGCAGCCCCTCGTGTATTTTACATAAGCGCCAGAAAATTCTCGACGAAGCTGCCAGACAAAGAACCGAAGGATCCCAAGTGCTGTAACTACCGAATACGTGTTGAGCGGACGTGAGGTCATGCGGGTCTACCCCAACACGACACACAAACGCAACAGGAACAAAAGTTGTGAGTGAAAAGAACAACACGCGGTGTAAGCCAAGAAGATTGTGTTTGTATTGTATTTTCCCCTCTATGATAGACTATCCCTATATTTCCCCCCTTCCATTCGGAGTCAAAGCAGCAACGTCGAGTATTTTGTGGGCGGGAGTACCTATTCGAAGCAAATTCTGCGTCCCAGCATACCGGCCACTGCAGCAATCTTGATGGAAAAAGTCGGCTTGGCGTAGCCGACAATACCTGCCTCATGCTTGCGTTCATTTCCTCCACTCTGGATCCTCGAGACTAATGACCAGCTTGGTCCTCTTCATTCACAAGCAAATTTAGTCCAAAGATAACACCCAAACAAAAAAAGCGAGCTTTTCACTCTAAAAACAAAACAGCCTCGCCGGCAAAAACAAACGGTTGCAACAAAAAAGCGAGGAAAAATAACGCTGAAAAAAACAATGGGCTGGACAAACAACAAACCAAAGCCAAGAATGGTGATTTCTATAGTAGAGCAGTGCCGTCTCAGGTCGGTCTAACTGAAAGCAAAAAGAACATTGCTCTTGAATTGACGTTGGATCGGTCGGGGAATGTGGCATAATGCGGACAAGCAAGCAGCACTCGGGATTCAGGGGACTGAGTCTTCACAAAACGACGACGCAGGACGCGTATTTGCTTGCCTGCTGCGTATATTGGTATTATGTTGAGAAAGCTGCTGTAAACAAATTCCGGGCATTCAATGAGATCCTCGCAGCAACTGCAGACACCTACAGGAGGCCGCAAACGTACCTTCTCGGTATCTTTTTAGTGGGGCGACCGGATACTCCTCGGAGAGATGGTCCCTGCACTCTAACTCGTCTCTCTCTCTTTCTCTCTCTCTCTCTCTCTCTCTCTCTCTCTTCTCTCTCTCTCTCTCTCTCTCTCTCTCTCTCTCTCTCTCTCTCTCTCTCTCTCTCTCTCTCTCTCTCTCTCTCTTTTTGAAGACACCAGCCGATGCAGTTCGTAAATAGAGGACGAAGGTGAAACTCGCATGTTTCCACTATTTGTCGCAAGTCCATTTTGCGACAAAAAGTGGTCATCCGCTTCACGCGGCGCTCAGTGCGTGGCGCGTCAGGCCATTTCAGATATTCGCGTTCGCAGCAGGTGCTTGTTCGCAAAAAGAAGATCGTCAAACAACCTGCGGCAGACTGGTCCGCGAGCAGATGGGCATAACTTAAACCCATCCGCAGGTATCTCCTGGACCTGCGTCGAATTGCCTGCCGCTGTTTAGCAGCGAATCACGGTCCACCACGGTCTATCAGGTCCATCCCCGTCCCCTTGAGCTGCATAGAATTGCCTGGAGCTGTATCCTTGGGTCTAACACGTTTCAGGAGGGGATGGACCGACTTATCCTTGCAAGGCTTCGCTTCATAGCACAGGTCTTGACAAAGCCTGCCTACCCGCGGGCATTAGCGCGCGCGCACATTGAAGACACTCGTACACCTTTTTTGAAGACGCGCCTGCTTTGTTCGAAATTCTCGAGGATGCCGCCAGTTGCAAAACCTCGAATAGTGTGGTACTCGTCGGCATGCCGATGACTCCCCACTAGCGCAACAATACTCCAAATCTCAAAGGAGGAAGCGTGCTGTAGACCACTCGAAACACAGGTAAATCTGCGTTCAGTGCCGGCGCAAGCATTCAACAGGGCGAGGTGGGGGTAATACCCCCTGAACCAGGAACGTGACGGTCAACCACAGCTTGCAAAGCTTGAGTCGGAGGCAGCGCACAGTGCCACAACCACGTCCGCTCTGCCCTGCGGCTGACCGTCTCGACGAGCTTGTGTTCAGCGCGAGCGCCAAGCCCCAAGGTGCGCCAAGCCTTGATGCTTTAGTTTGGGAAGTCGGTAGCCACTTGACCCGTAGGCCCGTGGCTCTGCAGTACCGCCGAACACGTGAAGCTTGGCTCCCGTGTAGCAGGCCTTCCCTGGTACCTAAAGGTACCCGTAAAGTAAAAAGAGAGGCCCTCAGAGGGGTCAGTCTCTGGTGGTTTCGTTTCCAGCTCGTGGAGCCTTGTTCGGTGCGAACATGGAGGCAGTGTTCTGCCTAAGCAGAAGACTAGCATCTTTCTTTCATCTTAGTTTCGTGCGTTCTAACAAGTCCAGTTGGCAGAGTTGCTGCCCCTCACTGTCTCTGCCTCTGGTCTCTGCACCACGCACACCGATGCCGTCTCGTACCTCCCCCCCCGCGCTGCCTAAACATTAAACTACGATTTCCCCCCCAGCTTGTTGCGGTTGCAATTGTAGAGACTCTGCATCGAATTCCAGAGGGGTTTTGTTTATCACTCATTCCACGAAAAAGTGTCACAGACTTCGGCTTTTTTCAGACTTCTGCCGAAAATTTCCATCTGCTGGTCCGAAGATGGTCGGTTTCGAGATTTTGAGGACACGTTTGAATCCGTTGAGGACAGGGCTTTCCGAATATCTGGTCGGATAAAAATTTTGACCGACCCCCCCCCCCCGGAAATGGAGGTCGGCACCCGAAAAAATGGGGTCCTGGAGATCGGTTTTTTTTCTCTCTGCATCCAGGAGGGGGTCAGATTTTGATCGCTGGGCTAGCTGGCAGCTTGCCCATAATCGCGCATCCCAGAACTACTCGAAAACCAAAGAATTTCCCAAAAAGACCTCGAAAATTATTTCCAGACGGCTGCTTTTCACACAAAAAAAAAAACTCGGACCGGGGGAATCGAACCACGGCCAGGGTGCGGTAACCGTCAGGCTATGATGCCAAACCTCGGGCCAAAATTCGCTTTTAGCGTCTGCTCAGGTGGAATTCTTATCGGTGCGAGATCGTCATTTACTCGTTTTCAGTGTCCCACGACGGTATTCCTGCCCTCTCGGAGCTTCTTTCGCCCGGTTTGCGAAGAACTCAAAATGAGCCCAAAGTTCTCACTCGGTAGTGAACAAAAGATTTCTCCGCGGTTTTTTTAGCCCATGGTCCAGAGGTTACCACACCCACACAGGGGTTTGTGGGTCGGTGGTTCGATTCCCGCCGGAAATCGTTTTTTTGGGTTTTTGAAACAGCCCCAAAACCGACCTTTTGTCCATCTGCACGCCAGATTTTGGTCGCCACGCGAGCTGATTGCTTGCCCATAATCGCCAGGGATAGCTCTTTCCATCCCAAAAAAAATTTCCCAAAAATTCCAAAATTTTGACCCAAAACGGGCTGCTTTTCTGACGGAAAATCTGTGACACTTTTTCGTGGAATGAGTGTTATTAAACTCAAAGCATCTGCACTGTAGGAGATACTTCGTGGGTCGTCTTGATCTCCGTTGTAGGTTGTAGACGCACTGTGCAGTGGCAGGTCCACACGTTAACCGAGCCGAATACGCAGGTTGGGGGCTACAGGAGGGTAGGTGTGGCTCTCCGCCGACTGCTGTAAAGGGGGGGGGGCAAGGGTACCTGTAAATCCAGAGTCTCCGGGGCCCCGGGCCCCGGGTTAGCGCTAGGGTCCAGATAGTGTCCAGGCCCACGGTAATCACGCCATCCAAGGATGGAATCTTCAATATTGCAGCTTCCACAACTTTTTTATTATTCGAATTGTCGAATACTAAAAAAAGTTCCCGGTAGCCGAACAGTTGCAGGATCAAATAGTACTAGTGTTTTTAGACAACCAGACGTGTGTCAAATATCTGTTATTATTCGACCCCCTCCCTTTACAAGTACTGCGCAAACCCCCAGTTTTGGGCGTTATTGTCCTATAGTATCCTGTCACTCTGCAAGTGGAAAAGGAAAACAAAACAGACAATGAACCGCAGGGATCCCAAGTGCTGCAACTATCGAACACGTGTTGAACGGACGTGAGGTCATGCGAGTCTACCCCCTGCACGACACACGAACACAACGGGGAAAAAGTCCTGAGTGAAAAAAACGGTGGTGTAAGCGAAGAACAAAAGCAAACAGATGCAGGCGCACCAGACACAGGTCAGCAGCGTGCCGCTACCGCAACATGAACCGGGTGTCCGGCGAAACCCGTCGTCAAATACCCCCCAACGGCTGTGACACGCATCTGGCGAGAGCAAGCATGACTGCATCATACAGTACGTGTGGCAACAGTGAGTACTATCGACAAACAACGTACTTGTGTTTCGAAGGGATCGAAAAAAAGCCCCTTACGAACTGTCGGAAACCCGAAGTTTCAAGCGAAACACTATCATCAACTCTATAGAGGACACCGAATACGGATCCTTAAAACTCGAAGTCTTTACTGGGAGGAAATGTGTTTGTTCGAACACATATTAAACAAGAGCACTTGTTGGCTTCGTTTCCCTACTTTTCGTGTGCAACGTTGTTCCGGAACATTCCCTCCAGTACCAATGTACTGTTATACAAATAATACCATCCGCTCCGTCGTCGGGTGGCGGGTAGAATCAGGTGACAAGCGACGCCGCATCACGGCTTGCCCAGGAAGCCTGAAACTACCTCGCTACTTTGCCGACGACTGCTTTTGCCCGCGCAGTGCGGCATGCGGTAAAACAGGGAAGGACCCCATTTCTCCGGCTCCGAACCGGCCACGACCTTCTCTGCCAACATCAAGCGTCGATGGCTTACTGGCTTCTGTTTTCTGTTTGTCGCTGCCTTACTTGCAGAAGAGTCTGGAGTGACGGTCGCCGGCCGACGTACCTATTGCCAGCGTCGAGCATCCAGGGCTTTCTAGCTGCTAGTGACAAGCGAACTTTCACCCGGAAGAAAGAAGAAGAAAAGAAAAAGAAAAAGGCCGCTCCGGGTCCAGGAACGTGACGGTCAACCACACAGCTTGCAAAGCTTGAGTCGGAGGCAGCACAGTGCTACAACCCCGAGCTTATGTTCAGCGCGAGCGACAAGCCCCAAGGTGCGCCACGCCTTGATGCTTTAGTTTGGGAAGTCGGTAGCCACTTGACCCGTAGGCCCGTGGCTCTGCAGTACCGCCGGACACGTGAAGCTTGGCTCCCGTGTAGCAGGCTTTCGCTGGTACTTTCACCCTGAAGAAATGAAAAGAAATCACCTCGAATTTTTGGAGCTCAGTCAACAAGCCAAAAAGAATACTCGAACCCACCGTTCACCCGCGACGCAAAAGCAAAAGATCCTAAGGCTTCCGCTCTGAAAGAAAAACCCGCTCCACCCTAAGCCTTTATGGTTCGCCGGGCACTTCAAAACACCGGCCTTCTAAACCACGGGTAATGCTAAAATATAGAACTACGCATAAGCAACCAGGGGATAGTCTGACCTCGCAATGTCCACAATAGTTAAGACCCCAATCCTACGACGCAGCAAAATGGCATTGCCTGTTGAAGAGAAGAAAGAAACAGGCCGCTTCTGGTCGAGGAACGTGGCGGTCAACCGCAGTTTGCAAAGCTTGAGTCGGAGGCAGCGCACAGTGCCACAACCCCGTCCGCTCTGCCCTGTGGCTGACCGTCTCGACGAGCTTGTGTTCAGCGCAAGCGCCAAGCCCCAAGGTGCGCCACGCCTTGATGCTTTAGTTTGGGAAGTCGGTAGCCACTTGACCCGTAGGCCCGTGGCTCTGCAGTACCGCCGAACACGTGAAGCTTGGCTCCCGTGTAGCAGGCTTTCCCTGGTACCTTCTTGCGTGTTGAAGAAAGAAAGGAAACGAACAACAAGGAAAGAGAGAAATGAAGAGAAAAAACATCACTGAAGATTCAGGTTCCCGTACCTTTCAACCTTTGTACTGGTCTGTGTTCACAAATGGAACCCGAGGCGAAGGACGAGGCGCGCAGTCAAAAAAGACGAAAGCAGAAGGCCCTGGTCCCTAGTCCCTCATGGGTTCATTCCGTAAACACGGGGGTCTTAACTCCTCTCTCTCTCTCTTTCCTATTCACTGCATGATTGCAGGTTTGATGCTAGGATCAAACAAGCATGAGAGGCAGTGTTTTGCTTAAACATATGCTGGGCTATGCATGCTAGGGCTTTCCCTCTTTGGTTCCGGTTTCGGGTCAATGATCGAAGCGATCTATAAATGAAGGGGGGAGGCCTCAGTACAAAAAAACACACACCCGGGGAGTATACCACAAAAAACTTCAGTGATGATCTGTCTTGCTCGAGCGCTGTTTTTTCCAGTACTTTCTTTTCAGCCGGCTTCCGTTTTCCTGAAAATCAGAAAAAAGAAATAGCAATAAATGCGTTCGCTCTTTTTAAAAAGAAGAGGAGAGCCCAAAGCAAAAAAAGAAAATACAAGCAAAACGAAGTCCACCAGGACGACGTACACGTACACGGGGTACTAGGTGCGAAAACTAGACCTTTTTTCGTAGTAACAAGTAATTGTAAACACGAAAGAGAACGCTGGCAGCGTGTTTGGGAGAAGATTAGCCTACCGATCATATTCACTCACTATCACTCACTAACAGGCTAATCCTCCCCCGGCACGTACAAACAAAAAATGGCACTAACTCGGACTGACATCCTCGAGGGAGAAGTCGAATGGGGTGCTATCCCCGTCGTGAAACTCCCCCGCGGGGAGGATTACGATGAAGCGGAGAGCGAATGCATATTCGCGACGTGCAGCATTGCACACAGGCCGGACACCTCGTCGAGGTGTGCTTCTTGCGGTTACATCGCATCTGCAGGATGCGTAACCAAGAAGTTGGGACCGGACGCTGCAAGCTTCTTGGAAAGCATTAAGGACGACAACTGGAGCTGTCCAGTCTGTTGCTGCCTTGCTGACCGAAACAAGCGCGCAGCCATGGCCGACGACCTCGAGGGCCCAATCGAGTTCCCGAGGCTGTTTCCTCAGCCGGGGGAGGATGAGGACGAGGGCGGAGCCCTACAGGCGGTCCTGGAGAATCTTCCAGATGGACCCTGGAAGGCGCCCTTTTCTCTCCTTTTGCACCAGCTCACAGGCACCCAGTCTGAGCTGTCGAAACTCAAGGCAGATGCTGCCCGAGACCGCCAGGAGGCAGAGGCTGCTGAGAATGCCGAAGTAGACGCGCGACGAGTCCAGACGTGGGCCCCCTTGCTGAAGACTTCGGGGGGCCGGCTCTCCCTACGCAATGACCTCACCCGCCGGTTTGGTGAGGCGTTAGAGGTGAACGAGGCGGGGCAGGCGTACCGGCATGAGCTGAGGTCGTCTTACGACTCTCTTTGGGCTCTTCTGCCTGTTGCTCACAACAACCCTCCCGTGCTTCAGGCCATGCAGGCTACCATCGTCCGGATGGAGTCGAACCGTCTTCGGTTCAGAACTGGTGGCTCCGGCGAGTCCTCCTCGCTCTATGAGGGCAGGGCCCGAAAGGTGAAGTTCGGGGGTATGGACGACCGGTGGGCCACCAATCTCCAAAACGCCTTATTGCAGGTAAAGACCCCGCAGGCACCAAAAAACGAAGTGGAGAAGGAGAACCGTGTAAAGAAGGCGAAAAGGGGGTGACTCAACCTACCTGCTCCGACCCGCTACCGGCTTCCACTCCCAGCTTCAAATTCCCGAAAACGGGAACGGATTTCTGCCGACGAGATACCTTATCTCCACCGGAGAGTTCTGGAAAGAGCTTCGCAGTGCTATGCGAACTCAGCTGCGCTCTCCAGTGTACAGACACGCAGCGAGGCTTTCGCCTCTCTGGTCAGAAGGAGCCATCCTCACCTGCCCGAGGACCACATCTTCCTCATGTGGCTCCAGCTGAAGCTGGAAAAGGGAGAGCTCCAGACGCAGTCCGCTCGGCAGTACATGACGTATCGTCGGATGCTGTCAATCGACCCGACGGCTGCGTTCCGAAGAACTCTGAGCCGCGAGCTAAAAGAGTACGAACGCAGGGCTCTTACGTCTCGCACATTGGTGGGCAACCAGCAGGTGGAGGAAGCGGTCCGCGAGATGACTGGGCTCTATCGCGCCGCCCTGGCGACCCAATGGAGTCTCGGGGCTCGACTAATCGACCTGATCCGGCTCGAAACGAAGCACATCCTGTTGTGCCCTCGAGACCAGAACCTTGTGCTAGTAATGTTGGTCAACGGGAAGACGGATCAGAGCGGTCGCGGACAGCCTTTGTTGCTGCAAAGGACGGGAAGGTTCGTCAGGTGGATGCTGGATTGGTGGAACGCCCGTTTGCAGCTGGGCGAGAAGTACATGTTCTACCCCGACCTTCGGACCACTCGGTACAACATGGTCCTGCGAGCTCGACTCGATCTGACGTCGCACGGCCTTCGGCATTCGGCATTGACGTGGGTGGCTCGCTTCTCGGAATTGGGGGAGCAGGCGGCACAGGTGGTGGGTCGCCACAAGAGTGTGGAAACCACCCGCCAGTACATCCCTCATCACTTGTGGGGGGCTGCCCAGGATTCTGCTGCTCCGCTGAGCCTACTTCAAAAGTGAAGTGCCTGATCCACTCGGGTACCGAATGTCCCCTGGGCACCCCTCCTACCGAGGTAGACGAACCCACGGTGACATGGCCGGTGACGCTGAAGGACTTTGCAGGCCCCTACGACTACGCCGAGACTTGGCTCAGTCAGAACCAAGAGCTGCCGAAGCCGAAGACAAGCACATGCTACACTGGGGTCGTGGCTCCAGCATTGTGCTCCACGGTGAACGTGGAAAAGCTTGTTTCAGACCTCCCGGCGCTGAGGCCCAACTTCGAGTGGGTCCAAGAAGCCAAGATTCGCTCCCTGATAGGTAGTGGCCGGCCTACCGTTCCGGGTCCGGCGAACAAGAAACTCTCGCCTCACGTGTCTCGCTTACTCAACCTCGGCATCGTTGAGAAAGTTCGTAGGAAGGAGACGGGAAGATGGTGTCACTCCGCCTTCTGTGTCGAAAAGTCTAAAAAGGGACAACTTCGGTTCATTCTGGCATGCACCGGCGTGAACGCGGCAACTGCTCACACCCCATGCCCGCCATGTAAACTGCCTTCCTACCCATCGATGATAGAAAAAATGATGGGTTTCGATTACTTGGCGGAATATGACTTTAAGTCATTTTTCTTCCAGTTTCCACTGAATGAACAGGTTCGACGCTACTTCTGTTTCCGGGTGGACAACAAGATTTACCGATTGAAGGTCTTGCCGATGGGATACCGGGGCGCCCCTCAGCTGGCTCAGGCAGTGTCCGAGTCGATTGCACAGCTCGCCACGGAGGGTTACCAAGCAGAGTCGGATAGCTTCGCTTGGATCGACAACTGTTTTTTCCTAAGCAACGACCAAGTCGTTCTGGAAAGGATTCGTAGCAGGTTTGAGGAACTGTGTTCCGATTACGGGATTGTAATTGGGGAGAAGAAGGAGCCTTCTTCCGTCTTCATAACGCTCGGCTTGCAGGTTAACCTGAGCGACAAGAAGTGGCGCTTGGATCCCTCGTGGGTTGAGAAGGTCATAGGACCGGCCAAGAGACTCTTGCTCGCCCCAGGTGCTCCGTTACGGTCGTGGTGGCGGCTCGCAGGGTGTCTCATCTGGAGACAGCATGTGTTGAGGCTGCCATTTGCCGATCTGCTGCAGCTGCTGCACTGGATGTCGGGCATCACCCGAAATGGTAACCTTAGAGATAGCGAATTCTGGCGAAGCTGGAAGACATTGGATGGGGAGCTTCTCCGCCTCCTTCGTCAGACGGTGCACCACTTGGAGGAAAATGCTTTCGTATTCTGGCAGGCGCTCCCTGCAGACAGGGCTTTCGGATTTTCAGATGCGAGTGGTGTCGGTTGGGCCTACATCGACGGCCAAGCACACTACGGAATCTTCCCGAGATGTTTGGCTTTGTCTCCAATTTATCTGAAGGAGCTGTACGCTCTATTCATGTTGGTTCGGGGTCAGCCCCAGGAGAACACCCTACTCGTGGTGGGAGTCGACAACAGGGCCGTGATAGGCATTGTGCGGAAAGGGTACTCCCTCAAGTACGCTGCGATACCCTGGTTGAAAGCGTTGCAAGACACCTTGAAGAGACAGGGGAACCATCTGAAGCTCTTTTTTGTTCCGACGAAGAGCATGCCTGCGGACGCATATACGCGTCTTCCAATCCAACGAAAGTATTGGAAAGAACTCTGCACGACGCTGTAAAAGACTCTCAGGAGAGACACCTACTACAAGGGGCCGGCACGTACAAACAAACATCGCGCCTATTCTTTTTCGTAGTAACAAGTAATTGTAAACACGAAAGAGAACGCTGGCAGCGTGTTTGGGAGAAGATTAGCCTACCGATCATATTCACTCACTATCACTCACTAACAGGCTAATCCTCCCCCGGCACGTACAAACAAACATCGCGCCTATTCTTTTTTGCCGGAAGAATTGTTGACCCTCAGAAAGTAAAACGTTCCGTCACAAGTCATAGTGTAGTGGAGTAGTGTAGTAAAAAAGGCAAAGGTTTTTGGCGCGGTATTTGCCTATGTGCCGGAGGAGGCACCAACCTGTTAGTGAGTGAATGTGATCGTTAAGCTGAAGACCTCCCGAAACACGCTGCCAGCGTTTCTTTCGAGGAGAGGATGCAATTTATTCCGCTCAGGGATAGAGGTCGGAGCTAGTACCCTGGGACGCATCGTCGTCCGCACAAAGAATACTAATCATCGATTGATCGTCGGTGAAAAAACAAACCGTTTTTTACGCATTTCTTCTTCGCTTCAACACTGAAAAATACTCGAGGGGCTGCTTTGCGTACTTTGAAGGAGGCTAGAGGGGGAGAAACAATACAACTACAAAGTGGGTCTTTTTTGTTGAACGCTTACGCCCGCCGCTGAACCCAGATTCACCTGTGTTTCGTGTGGGCTGCAGCACATTTACCTCCGTTGATCTTTTGCAGCTGGCAGCCTCCTCAAGTATCTCCTACAAAGCAGGTGCTTATACAAAAAGCTGGCCCATTTTTGAACCACAACCGGTACACGAAGAAGGCTTGAAAACGAAAAACGAGAACCCATCATCAATTCTCGATCAGCTGCCGTCAAAACAAGAAATGAGAAAGTTGTAGTCTTCGTAGCTCGGATGAATACTATGACTGGAATCTTTTCAGAGTGGGACAAAGCTGGGGGGGTAGTGGAAGTCCGTTGATTCGCTGCAGGCGGACAATTGCTCGTCAAGGCTAGGTAAAGAGGCGAAAGACCCCTGGCTGGTTAACTTGGGCGTTTCCCTAGGAATTGCTGGAACCAAATGAAGAAAGTACGCTAGGGTTATCGGGGAAATCGCTTCCTCAACCTATGGGCACGAACTCGGGGGTTGGTCCGTTCTGTCGTCAGTTTATGTTGTCTGTGCTCCACACGGGGATCCCTAACGAAAAACAAACAGGCGAAAGGAAAACGACACGCCAAACCGAGGGGCCCGCTCTGACAAAAAACCCTTCACTCTAAAAGACTTTGCCTCTAAAACGAACAAGAGTGTGGATGCGTCAACGTATAAATCAAGAAAAAGACAAGATCGCGAAAACTGTGAATGTCATTTTTTTCTTCTTTTTTCTTGCCAACGTTTAACAGAATTTCTTGCTTTTCGTATGCATATACGCGTCTACGGTTCCATAGTTCGGGACGAAGGTGAGAGGAATATGGACGCCTTGCTGAAAAGCCCTACCACACTGTGGTTCACGGTCTTTGGCAGCGGGCTTCCGTCTGGCTCAACCCCGGAATGTTGCTTTGCGGCAGGTCGCATTGCAGTTCCTAGATTGTTGCTGGATTTCGCATTCGGGGCGCGCGCTATGTGAGGTCATTCCCCCATGCCATCTGCCCCTTCTGTGTTAACAATCACTGTTGGTATCAAGAATGAGTAGCTGGCAGCGTACTGCATGAAGCTTTCCGGGGCTGGTGAGTTCCGGTAGTGCACAAACACAGGCACTGTACTAAATCTTCCTCGTCCATCGAACGGCACGTCCTCCGGACATGGCGACGGTGCACCCTCCTATGTTAACTATGCATCGTTGGTACTAATTAGCCATTGGTGGCGTAGTACATGAAACTTAACAACGCGTTCCGCGAGTACGCACAAACGAAAAGGTAACGGAGCACGCCCCCAGAACCAATTCCATGCCCGTAGTTACAAAACAATTGTCCATAACACTTTGTTTGATATGCGGGATTCCCTTGTGTTGTACCTCAAGCGTACCACAACGCATTTCCTGAAGTCAACTTCCGTGCGGAACGAAACTTGCTTCTGGGGTAGGTTCTCATTTCTTTTCTTTAGCATCGAAAACCGGTGCAGAAAGGACCAGAGCGGGGTTTCCACACAACTAAGGAAAACACGTTCTTGCAAAGCCCACCTCCCCCCTGAGGGCCCCCCTCCCATCCTCCACCTCCGAACGCACACGTTTCTTGTCAAGAGTCCCTCGCCACTAACCCATACCTCGTTCTCACTCAAAACACATACACAGACACGTTTCATTTTATCCTGCCTTCCTTCCTTGCTTTCTGCATTCTTGTTTACATACACCAAGGGATCGCGGCTTTGGCGGTCGTTCTTCATGCCAAGTCAACCAGCGATCAACAATTCACGGTCACAATTCACGGTCCTTTGGCTATAGTTGCGAGTATTCTACGAACCGCGACAAGGGATCGCGGCTTTGACGGTCGTTCTGTATACCAGGTCAACCAGCGATCAACAATCCACGGTCACGATCCACGGTCCTTTGGCTTTTACGCTACGAGTAGTCTACGAACCGCGACCTTGCGCGTATGTCTTTACCGAGAGTGTAACCATTTGCCGTATGCATTTGGGAAATGCCATCTTAACACACGTTCCTCTCTATCTCTTTGTTTCCCCTACTCTCCACCCCAGACCCTCCTCTTGTGCGCATGCACGACGTCGGCCCGCAGTACCCGCACTTCCAAATAGCAACGACGGCGGAAGTGAATTGATTGACCAATGCCCGTTTGGCTTGTTGCCAAACAAGTGTCTGAGCGGTGTCATGTACCCATAACTGGGCGAACAACATCGTTTACGTCCGTGACGTAGAAGGACCGAAACACAGTACGAGTAACACACGGTGTTGAACACTGCATTCCCCAGTGTACGTAGCACGATCTTCCTGCCCCTAGGCCACACGTAGTACCATGGAGAAGTCTGCACGGGAGACTCCTAGATACACCTGCAAGTTGCCAGCTGACGGTCTGCAATGTTACGTTTACACGGAGGAAAGAGAAGCAGTGATTGGAGGGGGTATTCGAAAAGAGCCACGCCTGTCCTCCTTCCCTTCTGGAGGAAGGAGGAACATGAAGGAAAAGGGTCACGGTAGTGCGCGCCAAGTGATTGAAATGAGGAAGACGCTTCGAATTCAGGTTCCTCTTTTTCATTTTACTTCGATAGACTCGCGCAAAAGCACCCCTCCTATCACCCTCACACGTTCGCGTGCACCCCCACCCTCACTATTTCTTTGATGCAAAACTTAACGAAGAATCCCCTAAGCGATCCTTCAGCCATCCTCTCCATTCAATTGTTCCCACCACAGCGCCGCACATGCGCTCAAAACACGTTTGCCCGAAATGTTTCCACCTTACCCTTTGCTTCCTGTGACCTCTTCCTTACGTGTCCCCTCCTTCTCGATCTTGCACCAGTTTCTCTGGCAGGGGCTGAATTCTCAGACCGCTAGCCAGCCATGTAGTCTCGGTCGGAACGCAATGAAATGAAAAGCGAGCGACGAAACACAAAACCCCCGGGGGGTATCAAGCGAATTTTCACTCCGAAAAGATACTCTGTGTATCGCGCCGCGTTGTATCGCCGCGGACCGCAACGCGCCTCCGACGAAGCGCCCGCCACAGTGATTTGTGCAGTGTTTGAGGTGTGAGAGTGCCTTGGTCCCTCACGAGTAAGAAGCCGACGTGTATCCCGGAAAAGGCACATGCCGGACTCCAGAGTTCTCAAAGCGGGTCACAGGCCCACGCCCCACACGAGGCACGTGCTCAAGTCTCGTGCATGTAGCAGTCTCCATGTTTGCACCTTCCTCATCCATTACAAGTGTCCGCCACAGTGCTGCCAAAGTGAGCTACCGTTGGATTCGACCGTCCATTTTCCTGCACCTTATGCAGTCCCCAATGAACGCTACCCGGTTGGCGAACACGGGCAGCAACTGCGCAGGCGACTACTTGAGCAACGGGCGACGCATGACACACACCAAATGAGCGTCAGATGTCAAGGCAGCGTGGACGGATTGCGCTGGCCCTCAAGGAGAAGGAAGGGACGCCCGCAGGGAACGAGTTTGCCCTTGGAGATCGATCTGCCTTCGTGCCGTGGACTCCCCAAGGAAGAGGTGAAGCGCCCGTAAGAGGTGTAGATCCCTTACGGGGCCGTAACAAGGGACAAGTCTCCGAATTATTGGTTTCTGCTCGGAAACTCTGCTGTCAGGCAGCAAAAAGAAAACAACGAATCTCTCCACGAATTCTCGACCAGGTTTGGCGGCTGGAGAGATTTGAAAGGAAAAACTAGCAAAAGAAAAATGGAACCCGAAAAGGAAAAGGTGCCGACGCCTTCCGCTGTGCGACGCTGCGTCGTCAACTTGTGGCAAGGCGCCCACTTCCTCGTGACGGGGATGATCACACAGTTTGAGGACTGGTTCGTGTACAAACGACCGAAGGCGTATTGGACGGCGATGCTCCACGACTGCGTTTCGGGTCCGGCCCGCGAGATCGTGACGGAAGGGAAAGAGTGTTGGGCGGTCGTCACCGGCGGCAACGCCGGCCTGGGCTACCACACTGCGCTGCACCTGGCGAAGGCCGGGTTGAACGTGGTCATCGCTTGCAGGTGCAAGGAACGAGCTTTGAAAGCCGTCGAGGAGCTGACGAAGGAACTGAACGAAGGGGAAGCCGGAAGAAACTCGAAGAGCCAGTTTGCATTCATCGAGTGCGACCTCGTCTCCCTCGAGAAGGTGAAAACGTTTACAATCGAGCTGCAAAGGCACCTCGATACGCGTGGCGGTGTGCTGAAGGTCATCGTCGCCAACGCCGGGATTATGGCTGCGCCCTTCTCCTTGTCTGCGGAGAACTACAACATGCAGTGCGCCGTCAATTTCTTTAGTCATGCGCTGATAGTAGAGCGAATGCTGCCCACGTTGAAGCGCGACGGCCCATCTCGCATTGTCATGCTGACAAGCGCCGCCTCGCAGTCGGGTGTCTTCGACAAGGCGGACTTCCTTCCGCAAGACCAGAGCGCCGAGGCTACGTACAACAAGTATGCAGGCTCAGTCACATTCACGCCATAAACAAGTACAGTTCATTGCTCCGCGCTTTTATTGGGTCTTTACTCTTACAGGGCACGAAAGTTAGCCCAAACGCCAAATTTCCGGTACGACGTTCCCGCTCCTTTTTTTGTATAAGCACCTGCTTTGTAGGAAATACTTGAGGAGGCTGCCAGCTGCAAAAGATCAAAATTGAGGTAAATGTACTGTAGCCCACACGAAACACAGGTGAATCTGGGTTTAGTGGCAACAATGCATTGTAAACACGAAAGAGAGCTGGCAGCGTGTTTGGGAGAAGATTAGCCTAACGAGCAGCAGGCTAAATCCTCCCCGGCACGTACAAACAAATCTGCGGCACGTTGTAGGTGAAGGCCTCCAACAATACAACAAGGGGCCGGAGTGACGTCGGAGGATGCAAAACGTAATGAATTCGAAAGAACAGTTCGGCCGAACTACCCTATCCAAAGGACCCACTGTTGAGCTCTAACTTGGACCGGTCTGCCTTCACGAGCGAAACCGAGGTGCGCACAACACCGTTGTGAAAATGAGAAGGAAACCCGATGGCCCCAGTCGCTCATGTATTCATTGTCATCAAACGAACATGAGAGGCGGTGTTCTTAACCACTTCAGCACGGTAGTGGAAGTTGAGCCGGTCCGTCCCTATCTCTTGAAACTGCATCGAAGTGCCTGCCGCTGTTTATCACAGTGAATCACGGTCCATTACGGTCTATCAGGTCCATCAAGAGGGGATGCTACTCCCCTAGAGCTGCATCGAATTGCCCGGTGCTGTATTCTTCGGTCTATCATGGTCTATCAAGAGGGGATGGACCGGCTCAGTAGTTAATTCAAGGAGGTTCGCGGTTCGCAGGTGAGAGGCCAAAGAATGGTCGAAAGTGGCGCCGTTTGCTTTATTGGAAAGATCTGACACAAGTCTCTGAAATGCGTCGTTCATCGGGCAGAAATCCTGCTGCAAGCTCTCAAACGGATACCTGAGGTTTTCCATGGACCCCCTCCTTTTCCCAAGTTAACACCCCCCCCTCCGTCCCTAAGAGTGAAAGAGTACGTACAGTAGTGAGTAGAGAAGAGAACGAGTGTAGAGGAACGGAGGTAGCACAAACTACCAGACCAGCGGAGGCCACCGCAAAAAGATTTCTTACCTTTTCCTTATCCCTCGAAACCAGCACCAATAACAACGACCCCTCCGTCCTTAAGTGGTTAACTACCAAGGTTTTCCTCCAAACCCCAGCCACCTCTGATATCATTGGCCGGAAGTCGAAATCCCGAGCGTTGGAGTCAGCGATGACCGTGGTGTAGCATTCCGTGTGTGCCACATCAAACTACGCTTTTCTCGCACAGGTACCAAGGTTACTTCAATTCGAAGGCATACTGCGCCGAATACACGCGGGTCCTCAGCGAGAGGCTGGCGGGCTGGAACAAGGAACATCCCGACAAGGCGATCACTGCCAACGCCGTGCACCCGGGGTGCATTGCGACCTCCATCGTTAATACGCTGTGGTACTGCACGCCTTGGACCATGCCGCTCATCAGGAACTTCCTGCCGAACACACCGGACGAGGGCGGCGCCTTCTCCGCGTGGCCCGCTCTGTCGGAGAAGTACAGCGGCGTCACCGGCAAGTACCGGCACATGGCATCGGAGATCGCGTTTCCTTTTTCGTGGTCGGCAGCCGAAACCGAGATGTTCGCCGATGCCACGCAAAAGGTCGTGCTTCCATACCTCGGCTGAGAGGTGTTGTTGGGGTTCCGCTTTGCGGTCCCGGGCCCCCTCGGAATTTGTTGCAGCGCACGGCAATGGGATCCGCATCGGGGGGTCCGTTGCAAACATGCGGCAGCTTGTCAGGTAGCAAGTACCGGTTTTCGTGGTTGGCGGCTGGGCGCTGAGAAACTCGCGGTGGTGCTCGTCACGCCGTGTGCTAAGGTTCGCTGCTGCGGACGCCGGGAGGGCAGCTGTGTCAGACTAATTGGCGAGATCATGAGCCAAGCAGAGAAGAAGCAACTTGGTGGGATGCACGGAAGAGTTGCTTCTGGAGGCGGACGAACAGCTCGCTCGACAGAAGAGGGAAGAAAGGTTGCCGCAAGACACAAAAAAGACCCGCACAAGAACGAGGTGACGCACTGACTCGCAGACAGATCGGGATGTTGTCCATGCTCACGGTAACAGGAAACCGGGAAGATCGCCCGTCCGGCGATCTGTTGACTAGCTACTTTCCAAGCCACGTGATACGGATTCGGAAACAGCTGCTTTCCATACAACGTACAATTAGCTTTCGAAAGGCAGGGCGCCAATTGGCAGGGATTCATCCATGATCCTGACTGAAAAGAGGCTCTAGGAGAGCAACTTGGCAGGGATTCATCCATGATCCTGACTGAAGAGGCTCCAGGGGAGCAACTTGGCAGGGATTCATCCATGATCCTGACTGAAGAGGCTCTAGGGGAGCAACCTTTTGGCACGGTCTCGTCAAGGCAGGGGGGGATTCTTGGTCGGAAAGAAGGGAGTCCCCCGAAGATTAGCCGACTAACGACATGCTGAACGGGATTCCTCTCCCCCTCACGCAACCGCTCACGCTCTTGCTTCCGCCCCACTTGCTTTGCGTATCTTGAGGCGCCACGATGGACGTGGCCAACACGAAGATCATTGGCGGTCGGATCGTTCCTGTTTATCTTTTCTCCAGCGGCACAGAGGCCAGAGCCCAGTACCGCAGCGCACAACACCGACGGGACGTGTTCTCGCCTCATGCATCGTTCAGCGTCCCGGCTGGATACACGCTGCTTGTTACGTGATGAAGAAAATATAGGGAGAAGATACAGGACCCGCGGGAATTGCAGAACCCGACTACGTCGTGTCTACGCGACTTTCTCTTAGTTTCCCGCAGTTGAGCAAGAGGCAGACTGCATGTGCGTTCGGAGAACGCTTGCTAGTTGGGTTGTGTTCGTAATCGAGTGTTTCATAAAAATTCACAGACAGCGGGTGCATCTCCAAAAGGAAGACCCATGGGGTTAGCGGCAGCTGCGGGGCTGCTGCTGCTGCTAGCGTCGCGCGCAGTCGGCGAAGCGATACCGGGGGTCGTGCCGGCGGTGCACATCGGGGGCAGATGGGTCGAGATGCCGGTGGCGGAGTTCGCCGCGGAGGGGAACGAGCCGGCCCCGATCATTCCGGTCGAAAGGGGCAGGACGATGCACGTGATGATCAGCTCTTTCCGGGACTCCCTCTGCCCCCGCACTCTCGTCGAGTTGTTCAACTACTCCCGAAACCCGGAGTTGGTCACGGTGGGAATCGTGGAACAAGTTCTGCCCGGCGACCCTGACTGCGTGAAGGACTACTGCGAGGCCATCATACGGGATCCCAGCCCCGCCGTGCTGCGTGAGATGCAGGGCGGTGGGTCCGGCTGTCCGTTCGAAAGCCAGATCCGCGTACTCGCCCGCAACGCGAAGGATTCGGGCGGTCCGATGCACGCCCGCTCGTTCGGCAGGCAGCTGCTGCGGGACGAGGTCTTCTGCTTGCAGATCGACTCGCACTCGCGAGCCATCCAGAACTGGGACTCGGAGCTCATCAAAGAGTGGTCGTACGCGGAAAACGAGTACGCGATCCTGTCGACGTACGTGCAGCGCGAGGAGGACCTCAAGTCGCGCACGGACGGCAGCAACATCAACCGCTGGCGCGAGGTGCCGATCATGTGCCGGACGGTCTCCGGCGCGTTCGGGATGGTCCGCAATGACGGCGCCGCCGCGGGGCGCGCGCTGCCGCGGCCCCTCAGGAGCTGCTTCTGGGGCGCCGGGCTCAGCTTCGGCAAGTGCCACATGGAGCTTCGGGTACCCCACGACCCCAGTTCTGTCGGCGTGTTCGACGGCGAAGAATTCACCCGCGCCGCGCGGATGTGGACGCACGGGTACGACCTCTTCGCGCCCACCCGGGGGCTGATCTTCCACGACTACACGAAGGCGCAGTCCGACCCCAAGCGCTGGCAGCACTTCCAGTCGCGCCACCTCCCCAACCCGGGTATCGCGTACAAACGCCTCAAGCACCTCCTCAACATGCCGGGCGGAGAACCTCAAGACCTCGGCCTCTACGGGCTCGGGACTCGGCGCTCGCTCGCCCAATACGAGGAGCTCTGCCAGCTGAACCTGACGCACTCGCCGGTCGGAAAGGGACTGAACTGCGGCCGGCTGAAGTGGGTGCCGTGGGACTTCCGAGAGGACCTCGCCTCCATAGCCCGCGAGGTGCAAGCCATCAACGAGCGGGTCGGCGCGAAAAGCGGTGCGGAATCACCGGCGCCCACCGCCGCCCGAGCGGATAATAATAAGGTCGCTTCCTTCGACGTCAGCTTGAGCCAAGTAGCCGCGAACCAGAGCTCTGTGGCCGCGGTGCTGATGCTGCTCGTCGCGCTGTTCACGGGGGTTGTGTATGTCGTCCACAAGAGCTTGCGAAGACGGAGGAAACGGTAGAACCGCAGCAGAGCCGCCCTTGTGTGGTACTCCCAGGCCTGCCCGAAGTCCGCCTGAAACACCGGCTGCACGTGCCCTCTCTCAGTGCAAGGAGCTCTTCTTCCACTTCGCACGACAGCTTGGTCCAGGTCGCCCCGAGCTTGGAGATCTGTGGCCGCGGTGCCGATGCCG
Organism: Diplonema papillatum; assembly: GCA_030068145.1. NCBI lineage: Eukaryota > Euglenozoa > Diplonemea > Diplonemida > Diplonemidae > Diplonema > Diplonema papillatum. The sequence continues at coordinate 136,587 of JAPJBO010000159.1, forward strand.
CTCGTCGTGCTGTTCACGGGGGGTCGCGTGCATGCTGTCCGCAAGAGCTTGCAAAGACGGAGGCGACTCCAGCTGAGACACAATCCAGTCGTTTCACAGTTTCACTCAGAGTTGATGCACCACGAAAGTCGATATAAACGACAATTTCACACAGGCCCCAGGGTGTGGTTCAGCTGGCTGGATAAAAGAACAAACTGAGGTTGGGTGCCGCCAACGGTTGCACAGCCAGGGCCTGTGCGGCCACCAAAACCCCTCTCAGCCTCCAATCCCGCTTGTGCCTTGGCCCCGTTTGCTGCTTTGTCCTGCTCACGCAAGTACACAACCGTGGCCTCATTGACTAGGCTCATGCCCCCCCCGCAGCAGAAGCGTGGACTGCCGCCCGCCGGTCCTCGAACAAGTGCTGACAGCACCGCCCGGCGAATAGAGGGCCACAAAAGTGGAAAGTCGACCGGTCGGGGGGTGCTTAGCAGCCAGTGGCCTGATGGCTGAGTGCGCACCTAAGCAGGGCTGCATCCTCGTGTTGTAGCCGTGTTGTGTATAAGGCTTCGTGGGGGCCTGGTCAACCACCTCATCACAATAGGCGCAAACCTTTCTCGACAGTGATTGGACAGTCGGGATGCCGGGGGCGGGTCTCCATGAAGAAGAGAAAAGTAAAGCAAGACCTGCCCCCCTGCTGTCTCCGGCTGCTTCGGCAGACGACACATACTACTGAAGAAGCACCTCTTCCTGTGGAAAATACTCGAGGAGGGTGCCAGTTGCAAATCACGATGACGCAAGTGCACATCGTGGAGCGAACTTGGCTTGTCTTCACGGCGACGCACGGCACAGCAAACTCAGAGTCCGTTACTCGGCACGAGAAGCGTGCAAAGCACGACGGCGGAAAAGCTGAAGCCCACGCATTTCGTGCTGAACGTTCGTGGAGGGATATCCGCCGAAAAGACAGCAAGACCGAAGAAGTCCCGGTTCTGATCCCGGTTCTGATCCCGGTTCTGATCCCGGTTCTGATCCCGGTTCTGATCCCGGTTCTGATCCCGGTTCTGATCCCGGTTCTGATCCCGGTTCTGATCCCGGTTCTGATCCCGGTTCTGATCCTGAGACCGAACGGCTCTGCCGAGTATTAGTTTCTCGTTTAGGGCCAGAGATCTTAGAAGATCAACGATATACATAATCCCGACGTACTAACCTGTATACAAGGTTATTGTTACCCGAGAAACAACGTGTCTTCCCTTCGCTTGCCCCTATTTTCAATTCCAGTGTCGTGGGGCATCACGACGTCTGTGGCAGACACACAAGATCATTGCTTGGATTTTCTACGTTTGTTTGCATTTCAGTGTGCCCAACCCAGCAGCGAGAGAGAAGCAGTGAGCGGGTACAGGGGAGGGGGTTAAAAAGAACTCGGGCCACAGCTCGAGCTGGTTTGTTGGACCATCAACGACAACAAAGTTCCGAGCGTACGCGGGTACGCTCGTTGGGAAAAGCTGGCCATCTGCGCAGGCCTAGACTTTTTGTAGGAAATACTCGAGGGGGGGTCTATTCAGACCTCACCTACCCTTTTGTCTTTCCGGGAATCGGGCCAAATGTTAGCAAACCCCTGCCTTTCCTTGACAATGGTCCGCCTTATGTGTTCGTGGCTGTAAGGACCGATATCCGGTGGTGCAGAAAGGACCAGAGTGGTGTTGAACACACATCCATTCCAAGCAAGTTCTTGCAGTCCCCTCCTTCCGTGAGGAAAACAGCTACGGTTTGAGTGGCTGCGGTCGAGCTCTTGTTCTTGAAAGTATGCTAATACTGCAGGGAATAGTTGACTAGACCTCTTGAGTTTGTGCTAACCACATGGTCTGCATTATACTATGCTCCTTCTTGCTCCCAGCCACCTAATCGTCCGCAGGTCGAACCAAAGACGGCGGCCCGGCCGCAGCAAAAGAAAGGGGGGGGGGGGGGGGCCTCCCGATATTTTGAGCAGACACCGAGAGGTGGAAGCGCCCGATGGCGCCTCTCCGCAAGGCGCCACCCCGCACGCCGGCGGGCGGCGGGCAGCTGCCCGCCGGGTTTGCGCCGGCGGGCGGCGGGCACGGCGCGGACTGGGCGGCGGCGGCGAACGACGTTTGGGGGACCATGCGCTCGAGCCAGGTGATCCTGCGGCGGAACGAAGACCGGCTGCAGCAGTGGCGGCAGGGCTCGGGCGGGGTCTGCCACGCCTGCGGCGGGCCGACAGCCTGTTTGCCGGAGCAAACTGGCGGGCAGTCCCAGTCCGAGTCCCAGAAGCTGCCGGCGCCCGACGAGTTGTCTCTCTCGTCCGCGTGCAAGCTCATCGAAGACGAGATGAACTCACTTCTAGCTCACGTCACGGGTCCCCGTGCGTCTGGCGTAGTTGACGCGGTGCGTACGTCGTATGACCCACCCCGCGTCTCCACACCATCCGCCCATGACGGCGGGTCCGAAGCACCGGCTTCCAGCGAATTCGCGCGCTCACGGCACGTGTCCGGTCGTTTCCCCGTCAACACCGACCTCACGCCCAACAATCAACCGTCAAAGCCAGAACGCCGGGCCACCGACACCGACGCGTACGTGCCCAGCCCGCAATGGACCCCGCTGCCTGCCTTCACCAGCACACCTCGCAGCACTCGGTCGTCTGCCCCTCAGGCCGCTCGCCCGGTCAAGTGCATGTCCCCTTCTCCTCCGGTTGCCGTCGGGCAGAGTGATAAGCGGAGTGACCCCCTGGCTGGTGCGTTCGTGGCGCACCGGACGGGGAGCGAGGACTCGGTCGCGCCGTATGGCAGCGTCAGGAGCCCACCTCAACCCACTTGCACGCGGCTGTCGCCGCTGGTGGTCCCCAAGCAAGCAGGCGCGGGAGTGGCGTGTGCGCAAGACGCGGCGGGACGCTCACGCGGCGGCGGCGCGTTTCAAACAACCGACAACGCAGAATCACCATCCTCGGCTCGAGTACTCCGGTCACCCACACGGCGCCCGAAGGTTGCAGTGCAGCCGTCCCAGACGATCCAGCCTCGCGCCGCCGTAGACTCGCCTAGAAGCAGTCTGCGTCGTCTTCACGTGAACCCTGCCGAAATACCAATACGGGCGGGCGAGAGCCCTCGGAATCGTCGCCACGAGGATGAAAGCTTCGGCGGAAGTGGCCACGACTGCACGATTTACGTCGACGAAGACGGGCAGTCGCCGGCCCCGGCGGCTGCCGCCCCAGCCCCCCACGGCACGCCTTCGGGGGGCAGGACGGGAGCGAAGAAGACGGTCTCGTTCAGCGAAGCGCCGTGTGCGCCCTCGGCGGGCCCGCGGCTTGCGCCCCCCGCGACTCCGCCGCAGGCTGCTCGAAAATGGAACGGTCCCGGCGCGGGCGACGAGGTTTCGGCCGACGAGCTGGTTATCGTCGACGAGCTCCGCCGGCAGTGATTCCCGCGCTGCTGCGCCGGCTCATTGAAAATACGGAAAATGACTGTTGCTCCAGCGAGGCTCGCGCTGAGTTGGGTCTACCGGCGGCTGCTAGAGACGACGACTTGGTTGTCGTCGACGAGCTCGGTTGACAGTGACCGCACGCACTGCGAAACCGGAAGATATCCCCGTTTGAAATTTCCACGTGCGCCGCCGCCGAGGGCGAGAGCCCTCGGAATCGTAGCCGGAAGCGGCCACGACTGCATGATGTACTAAGGAATCTACGTTGGGTCAACACCCCCCCTCTCCCTACGACCGGCGTGGAACTCGCTTTGGATTTTGAGGCCTACACGCGATCCAAGCTGCCTGGGGAAACGTTTGCCGAAAAAGGGTTGCAGATAGGATATCTAACACGAGCCATCAACGACCTAAGCTTTGCTGACACGGGGGCTTCAGCCTTCCCCGGGAAGTGGCGTCAGGGTGTATGCTCTTTACGCTGCCAGCAATGCGTTCGACGACCGGATGACGTCACCTGCTTCCTGCAATTCCCGTTGACTATCTGGCCACGTTCGTCGTCGTCCTGGGCGACACGGAAAATGCGTTTGATTTGATATCACCTCTCTTATCAACCGCAAGTGCAGTTCAACGGGAGCAGTTGTTTTTTTCTCTCATTCCCGGTGCTGGCTGCACTTCAGAAGTTCCCCTCCCATCCAGCTCAATGTGTATTACGCCTGTTCGCACGTGTGGCTCGTGTTTGTAGATCTATTTGTTCTCCAGGTCTCCTCTTGCCCTCTCGGCTGGTTACGGAAAACTGTTCATCGGATGTACTACGGACCGAACGATCCAAGGAATAAGCACCCCCACAAGCAAAGCGAGGCGATCGATGCAAGATTTCGCAGGAACTGCGATGCCAACGGGCGCCTAACGAAGAAAGCAGTTCCGGCAGCAGTCCACAGCTTCACGGCATTTTCGCTCGATGAAGACGGGCACTGCCCGCTGGGTGTGCCACCGCGCAGTACACACGGGCCCAACCACAGAATCTAACCGTCAAGAGCTGGCGGCGGAACTAAGACGAACAGGTGGGCTACGAGGGGGTTATGCGTTGAAAGGGAAAGAAAAAGACAAAAACCGACCAGCGACGCGGGCTGCGCGAGGGGATAGCGATGGAAGACGTGGAAGGCGACGTGTTGCACGTGGACTCGTCTCAGGTCCAGCGCCGGCAACGGAGAACGGAAGAACAGCCGGATGAAGAAGTGGCAAAGGCGCCGCAGATGCGCCGCAAGGGCGGTCAAAACAACGGGATCGCGTTCGTGATGCTCGCCTTCGTGCTGTTGGTCGTCGGTGCGTGGTGGGGGCTGATGACGGCGGTCATGGGAACCCGCCCCGTCACCCCGCACCGCGTCACCGTCGCCGACAACGTGCGGGACCTCCTCGAAGATCACAACTTGCGCTGGGACACGGTATACGCGAACCACATCCACCAGACAGGTTTGCCGTCCATCCTCTTCGATATTGCGCTCAATAGCAAAACCGTGCTCGAGCATTTCTTCTCTTTCAGCCACATGCAATGTGAGGAACCCTCTGATCCTGATCAATTGTCACCTGATATAAAGGACTTTTGAGGCGAGTATTTCTCCTCCCGCTTTGCGGCATTCTGCCCACCGTAGCACGTAGCACACTGCGATGGAGCAATGGAAATGAACTAAAAACAAACATGGCTAGCCATACTAGGTTTGACACGATACAATCTCTGGAATCGGGGAATCTCTGATTCGTCAGAATTTCCTCGGTCCACAAGAAACTTGGTTATCCTTCCAGTAGTCATATGCTTGTTTCAAGGATTGAGCCATGCAAGTCTCAGAGTAAATGGATTTACAGTGGGTCTGCTAATGACAGTGTACACCAAAGAAACAACCCGCAATCACATACACATAGCCCTTACTTGCACTGAGAGAACCCATTTAGCAAAAGTCTTATGGAGACCCTAAACCCCCCGAATTCTCAAGCGAACTTAACCACATACGGACGAACTACGCCGTATGACGTAGTTAGTTCAGGTTAATTCGCGGGTATCTGCAAGAAGCCACGGGTGCCGGTCATGGGTCACTTCCATGTGTATTCATTCAGCGTCGGGGTGCGGACTTGAAATATCTGCCACGAAATCTTTCAAATGCGCCCCTCAGTTCCCATTTTTGACCTACGAAACCCCCTTATGAGCATGATCCAAGGTTTGCCTTGAAAAGTCCATTTCCTCAAAATTAACACCCACCCGCTGTCCGTACGTGGTTAAACTCCAAAAGAATATGCAGGATGGGTACTTGACGAGCGAGGCGACCTGGTCGAAGTAGGCTTTCCCGACGGCACGTCACGCTGGTATCCGAAGGAGGCTGTCGTGGACGCAGCGCCGCAGAAAGAAGCGGTCCTGCCCCGCCGCGAAGCGTCGCTAGCGAAGAGAAAGACTACGACTGGCGTGCCGGAGAAGGCGAAGCGCGAGAAACCGTCGACACAGCACCACGGCCAGACAGCTGATCACAGCCACCCAGTGCGCAAGGGGCGAGGGCTCGACCACGAGACGGGCGACGACGTGGAGGATGCACCGAAGACAAAACCTGCGAAGAAAGTAGACCGAGAAGACGCTGAAGACACTGATCCGAAACCCGCGAAGAAAAGACACCGAGCACATTTTGAAGATTTCGATCCAAACCGCGCGAAGAAAGTACATCGAGAGGACGCTGAAGACATTGATCCAGAACCCGAGAAGCAAGCACATCAGAAGGGCCAGAGGAATCGAGGTGCTGGGCATCTTCGAAGGCACGATGACGGGTTGCAAGACGACATTGGTGTCGTCGTGTTGAACGATTCGATCTCCCTCGCTAGCTACAAACCGAAGGACAAGCAAGGTTGCACGTATCCGGTTCTTCACCCGCACAAGGTTTGTCCTGTTTGCCCCACGCGTTGCGAGCACGAAACAACCATTTTGCCGAAAGTCGCCCCGGAGACTCCGAAGCTCTGCGGGCTTCCAGCGAACTTCTACTCTAACAAAAAAACCGTCACATTGGTGTCACAACCTTGGCCAGCCAAAGTGAACGTGTACATACAAATACGTCTGCACCCCGGAGGCCCATCACTACCCGATTACCAGCCTCAATGTTCAACCGGAAAGGTCGCAACACTTACAAACTTGGCTGGACGTAGTTAAAGTGTGTAATCATGCCTACGTCCCTCATACTACCCGCCTCACAACCTCAATGGTCAACCGGAGACCCTAAAACACCGAACCTCCAAACCAGACAAAGGGGAAACTCTGAAACACCGAAGCGCGAACAACCCATTTTTACAACGTACAACAAAACACACGTAGCACGGTCACACGGAGACCCTAAACCCCCCGAATTTCAAAGCGAACTTTAACTCCAAAACACAGTGGTCGGAGAAGCTCGGCTGGGGTCAGAAGAAGGAGTTTGCCCCGTGCAGCAGCACTGGTGACTTCGCAAAGGTGTTTGAACCTGAAGATGCGCAGGTAGAGGAAGGGGCAGAAGTCACACTGCGCCTAGACGACGCCGTGTTGAAATTCACCGCTGAAGCTGGGGATGGAAACGGACAGCCGATTACCCTCCGAGTCACCATCGACGAGGGGGAAGCCCAGGCCGTGCAGCGCATTCGGTGGACGCCCCACGACGACCACGTTGAACTGACGGTGAATCGTGAGATCAAAGCGCGAGTGACGCGGAAGAACAAACCTGCGCCCTGGAACCTCCTCAACAAGTTGCGTGCGTTCGCCGAAAAGACCCGCACGCAGCATGCGCTGCCGAGGTTTGCTCACGATCCCCGTCCTCGTTCTATCAGTTAGCACGAACGGCGACTTTTACTCTTTGCCCGCTGTGTCGAAAAAGCACTGCCGAGGCTGTCAAAATGCTGTAGACTAGAAGTTGAAGTGCATCCCTCAGGTTCGTACGAGCCTCGGACAGCCGCCTACCTCGAATCAGGCGAAAGCAGTAGCTGTCCCGTCTACGGATGTTACAATTTCAAGCAGCTTCATCTTCAAGCTTTATCTCAAAGCTGCTCGTGATTAGCTGTCGTTTGCTGACTGGAAAATCAGATCCCCTGTAGCATGCAGCACGCGTAGGTCGTGTTGCCGAGGTCATGCCTCAAATATGCGATTATCCGCCGCTGTGTATCGAGTCAAGAAACAAACAGGATCCTGTCGATGAAGTTTAACTGCAAGCACGATGACGGCAAGGTCGTGGCTTTCGACGAGCTGCCGGACTCATTTTTTACGAAGATGCGGACGACGGTATGCCTGCTTACTGTTCACGAGAAACTGTGGACCAAGTTCCACCCTTCCGTTAAACTGCACCGACCTTCCTGCCTTGTCTACTCAAGAGCATGCGGCCCTATCGTCCTCACGTGGCCCAGGTAGTCGAGTGCGCATTGGCGGGCAAACAAAAAACTACGCAGTTGGACGCTGAGAAGCGACAAAACGAGTTGAGGGCGTTGTTCACTTCCAAACGCCAGAAGCACACGACGCACAAACCTGACGACGAAGGCTTTGTTTACGGCCTGGTATACATTCCAACTCTTTGTTGTTCGTTCGTTTGGGTTGTGGTGTTGTTCACATGATATCGTGTGGTGCAGAAAGCGACGTGGTGGTCTTGTCAACCCTCCTCATCACGACAGGGCCCACACCTCTCGCGACGGTGATCGGAGATTGCCGGAGGGTGCAAAGAGATCAATCAGAAATCAAAACAAGACCTGCCCCCTGCGCCTGCTGTCGCCAGCTGCTTCGGCAGTATGACGATCTCTACTGCTACTTTATGCAGCCTTTTCTTCGAAACAGACATGATGCTAGCATCAAACATGCCTACACAATGACGACCGGTTGTAGGACTACTCTGCAGCGAGGAGGTTTCGAGCTCCGGAACGCACTTCTTCAACACAGACTTCGCCATATTTGCTGGCAACGTGCGGAGACGACGAACAGCTGCACATCAACGTGGGAGCGCAGCCTCGTTACGACCGAAGGCCCGCGATGAAGGCGAAGAAGCTGAACGTCATGCATGTCATGTTCGACTCGTCGTCGTACCCGGCCCTGGTGCGAGCGTGCCCGAAGACCATCCGGACGCTGGAAGCCCTCAACAACGCGCACGACTCGCCGAGCAAGGTGTACACATTCAAGCACCTGCACGCCGTCAGCTGCTGCAGCCCGGGGAACCAGATCCCGATGTACAGCGGGAGGATGAACGGCGAGGGCAGCCCGTTCGTCGCGGCGGAGCCGCGGCAGGGGTCGAAGAACTGGCTGTGGAACATGGCCAGGAGCCTCGGGTACCACACGTTCTGGTCCCTCGACAACTGCCCGGACAAGAGCGCCCGCGACTTCCAAGCGTTCCCGGCGACAGACCACCGTGTCGTGGCTCCTATCTGCCTGGCCGGCGTCCTCCTCTCGCACACGGAGAGACCGTGCCTCGGGAAGCGGCCCATCGACGCCTACCTGTTCGACGCGGTTGCTCAGTTCTGGAACGGGCTCTACCCCTCCAGCGAAGGATACGCCAAGTACGCTGCGTTGCAGTTCATCACGCCGCACGAGCCGACCGAAAAGCTGCTGATCGAGCTCGACGTGCCGATGGAGCGGTTCTTGAGCGAACTGCGCGCGAACGGCACGCTGGAGGACACGGCCGTCATCTTCTTCTCCGACCACGGGATCAACTTCGGCAAGTACGCGTCGACGCACGACGGGGAGATCGAGAAGATGTTTCCGTTCGCGCACGTCGTGCTCCCGCGGTGGCTCGAGAACGACGCCGCCTTCAATTTGCGGGCGCTGCGGTCGAATGAAGACGCGCTGGTGACGCCGTACGACGTGCACCAGCTCATCCGGGAGCTGCTGTCCTACCCCCGGCCGGCGCCTCCTTACGACATAGACCCTGAGGACCCCCCCTTGCCGCGGCCGGAGAGCTCGCACATCGTCGCCTCGATGAAGACTTTGAAGCCGGCGGCCCGGCTGCTGCACGACGTGTTGCCCGCGGCGCGCGGCTGCTTGGACGCCAACATCCCGCCGGAGTTCTGCACGTGCATTGCTTGGCAGCAAGTCGAGGCGTCGGCGTATCAGAAGCAGGTTGCCGCCTTGGTCGCTGAGCACAAACAAGCGACGGCTGCGCTCTCGCAATGTGAGCTGGTTGAACTAGACGAAGTCGTATCCGTTGAGCTGCAGGTTTGCGACCTCCCCCTTTTCTTATTTCTATTTTTGTTACATTTTGTATAAGCACCTGCTTTGTAGGAAATACTTGAGGAGGCTGCCAGCTGCAAAAGATCATAGGAGGTAAGTGTGCTGTAGCCCGCACGAAACACAGGTAAACCTGGGTATAGTGGCGGGCGTAAGCGTTCACAAAAAAGACCCACTTTGTAGTTGTATTGTTTCTCCCCCTCTAGCCTCCTTCGAAGTAAGCACAAGGCAGCCCCTCGAGTATTTCCGGGGGTGAGTACGCTGATACTGCAGGGAATAGTTGACCAGACCTCTTGCGTTTGTGCAAACCACGATTGTGGGAGTCGGACCCAGCATAACCTATAGCAGCCTTTCGCGAGGAAAAAGCGAAGAATAACTTTAACTCTAATAAAAACACCGTCTTTTCAATCTGCTTTGTCAAGAGCTGCGACTCGACTATTCCTTACTCATGAAGGGTTTCGCTCGTTGTGAACAAGGCGTTGCTCAGGATTCGTTTTGTTTGCAGCAATCGCCTCACGAGTCTGACACTGAACGCATCAACTCCTTCGGCGATTCTAGCACTTGACCTTGTTATCCCGTGTTGCGACCACTCGTCGCGCCTTACTGGATCTCGGGACCTAACGAGGTTGCCTCTTTGCGCGCCCTCTCTTTTCAAAACACGATTCAATACCGCAGGTATGGCCCACGGAATACCACCCGAAAGAGCAGCCAAAGGCGAAGAAGGTTTGGATGGCTCCCAACCGCGACATGCTGCGTGTCCGGTACTCGATCAAAAACGTGGAAGGCTCGCTTTTCGAAGGCGTGATGTCGCTCGTCAAGGGCGACTACCAAGACTTCGACGTCTCGCTGCTCACGAGAATCGACGCCATGAAGGCTAAATGCGGCGTTGTGGAGAAACGGGCGGAGCTGCTCTGCGTCTGCAAGGACGATGGAGCTTCGGGCTGAATAGATAATTGAGGCTCCACGCAGGCGCTGATGGTGCTCCAAGTGAAAACGCTCACTTAGTAGCCGAAACAAGCAACCGCTATAGCTCTTTCTGCTGAAGGTGATCGCTCGTTGTCTCACACACAAGGTGTGGTGTCGCTTGTTGAGGGCGACTGCCGAAACTTCGACGTCTCGCTGCCAGAGAATCGACGCCATGAAGGCCAAATGCGGCGTTGTGGAGAAACGGGCGGAGCTGCTCTGCGTCTGCAGGAGCTTCGGGCTGGAATAGATCATCGCGTGCAGGCGCTGGCGGTGTTCCCAGCGAAGATGCGTGGCGGAGGCACATGCGGCCTCTGAGTAGCCAAAGCAAGCAACCGCTAGCCCTTTCTGCTGGAAGGCGATCGCTTGTTGTCTCACACACGAGGCGTGGTGTCAGTCTACTCGGCCCTGAAGATGCAAAGCCCAATCGTGTGTCATGCCGTGCCAACACGCGAGCCTGCAGGAAAGATCGAACAATACCGTCTTACTTGTGTCGAGCGCAAGATCTTGCCTACAGCTGGTGTTTCAGTTCTCAGTAGCTGAACGCTTGACGGTTTTGGATAGTTCCACAGAAAAGCAGTTTATAGCTGGACAGCTGCCGTTCGCGCGTTCAACAATCTTCATCCAGTCAGGACCAAGCGTACGGACGGTGAATTACGCACGCGCTGTGCCAATTTTGTGTTACCCGCCTGGTCGCCTTGGGCATAGTTAGCCTGACAAGCAGCAGAGCCGAGGCACTTTCTACTGGCGTGCGCGGCCTTCTCGCGCCTCCTTTTAACACTTTACACGCTGCCTCATCTAAAGACTTTCCGTCGGAAAACGGGGAGCCCAACGAGCGAATTGGTCGTAGAAATAACAAAAAGGAGGAGAACAGACAGCCTTTTTTTCCCGGCCGCTTGCACTGCGAAGGACATTTCGTTAAGGCATGGACGATGCTCCTGCGAGAAGTCAACGAGCAGCTGTGCTAGCGGGGAGCAAGATTCGTGCTGCATCTGGCCGTGGTGATAGCACGGCAGCTTCGCTGTTCGTGCTTCCACCCAGCAACAAGCTCCCATACTGGGAATTCTACCTTCGACACGTTGCACTCGATCACTTTTAGCCAAAAAAAAAAGGTAGAAAGAGGGGAATGGCATTAAAGCGATAGAGAGAATCGGCGCGCACTCGCACATCCGTGGGCTGGGTCTCGACGATGCGTTGGAGGCCCGGATGCAGGGCCAGGGCATGGTCGGCCAGATGTCCGCGCGGAAGGCGGCCGGCATCGTCGTGACGATGATCAAGGAAGGCAAGATCGCCGGCCGCGCGGTGCTCCTCGCCGGCGCGCCCGGGACCGGCAAAACCGCGATCGCCATGGGAATGGCGCAGGCCCTCGGCGAGGACGTGCCGTTCACGGTGATCGGGTTCCGAGATCTTCTCGCTCAGCTCTATCCCCAGCGTTTCAAAGTGTCGTATGATAACCCGCTGGCACCGGTACTTATTATTAGTCGTATAGGACGCTAGTCTCAGAAACCGACTCATGATATACTGTGAAACAGGGCCTCTCGCTCCTCACACAACCGCTCACGCTCTAGCTTGCCCACCATCCCGCCCCCTAGCTTTCAGGCGCCCCGATGGAAATGTGGCAATGCTAGTGTGATATACTTCTTGAAAGCAACACTACGGGCTTTCTTTGAATCCAACGCCATCGCGAACAGGAAGTGAACCTCCCCCAAGTCAACTCGTAAAACACTTCGAAAAAGAAAGAGAGAATGGCCGACGTAAAGACCGCCGGGACCGAAGTGAAGGACCTGCGCCTCGAGAGGATCGGCGCGCACTCGCACATCCGTGGGCTGGGTCTCGACGATGCGTTGGAAGCCCGGATGCAGGGCCAGGGCATGGTCGGCCAGATGTCCGCGCGAAAGGCGGCCGGCATCGTCGTGACGATGATCAAGGAAGGCAAGATCGCCGGCCGCGCGGTGCTCCTCGCCGGCGCGCCCGGGACCGGCAAAACCGCGATCGCCATGGGAATGGCGCAGGCCCTCGGCGAGGACGTGCCGTTCACGATGATCGCTGGTTCCGAGATCTTCTCGCTCGAGATGTCGAAGACGGAGGCCCTGACGCAGGCCTTCCGCCGGTCCATCGGCGTCCGGATCAAGGAGGAGACGGAGATCATCGAGGGCGAGGTCGTCGAAATCGTAATCGAGCGGCCCTCCACCGACCCTGGCAGAGACAAAGCTGGGCGCACCGGCCGGCTGTGCTTGAAAACCACGGACATGGAAACCGAGTTCGACCTGGGCCAGAAGATGATCGAAGCGCTGCAGAAGGAGAAGGTGACGGTGGGTGACGTGATCACCATTGACAAAGCCAACGGGAAGATCAACAAGATCGGCCGCTCGTTCTCGAAGAGCAAAGACTTCGACGCGACCTCGCAGAACGTGCGGTTCGTCCAAACGCCGGACGGTGAGCTGCAGAAGAGGAAGGAAGTGGTGCACACCGTGTCCCTGCACGAGATCGACGTCATCAACAGCAGGCAGCAGGGTTTCTTGGCCCTGTTTTCAGGCGACATCGGCGAGATCAAGTCCGAGGTGCGCGAGCAGATCGACGCGAGGGTGGCGGAGTGGAGAGAGGAAGGCAAGGCCGAGATCGTCCCCGGCGTCCTATTCATCGACGAAGTCCACATGCTCGACATCGAGTGCTTCTCTTGGATGAACCGGGCGCTGGAAACGCAGCTGGCCCCAGTCGTCGTCATGGCGAGCAACCGAGGAATCTCGCGCATCAGGGGCACGCAGGACAAGTCGCCTCACGGGATCCCCATCGACTTGCTCGACCGGTTGATCATCATCGCCACGGAGTCATACTCCCCGAAGGAGCTGCAGCGCATTCTCCAAATCCGATGCGAGGAGGAAGACGTCGAAATGGACGAGGAAGCGCTCAAGACGCTCACCGCGCTCGGAAGCAAAACGTCTCTTCGGTACGTCCTGCAGCTCATCACCACGTCTTCCATCGTCGCGCAGAAGCGGAAGTCGTCCATGGTCGAGAAGCTGGACATCAAGAAGGTGTACGGCCTGTTTTGCGACGTGCAGCGGTCGACTGAGTACCTCCGGTCACACGAGAAGGAATTCCTCTTTTCCGACTTCGGCGGGCGGACGGGGGACGCCGAGATGCAGGATGCCGGCATGGCCCTGGACTAGACCACACACACAGGGGGGCCGCGCCGCCGCACGGCCGACGTCTCCGCGCAGCGCGTCCCCGTGAAGGCTCGCGCCCTTCTTCGGCGCTATTCCCGCAGATTTCTACGCAGGCGCCGCGTGCCACCGCTCTCCCTCAGTCGTGCTCAGCCCGTCACTTCGCATCATGGTCGGCGGCCGAACGACCTCCCCTGCGACGGGTGACGAGGGGCGGCCTCTGAGCGCTACAGAATCGCGTTCGCAGCTCCACCGATACCACGTCCTCATCCTCGGATGGAGCGGTAACCTACTACACTGTAGTAGCCCGAACTTGTGACAATGCTTGCCTGCCTTTGTGGCACCTGCATTTCAAGTTTCCACTACTACTACTACTACTACAGCAGGGATCAGATGAAGAATGCGGGCTAGTGGTAGTGCATAGCCTGGGCATACACTTTCCCGCCGATTTCCCGAAGGAGTACACAAGCGTGCAAGCCGGACGAGGTTTTCCATGCACTAGACGTCACCCGAACCCACCCGAAACAAAAAGCGCTCGGAATCGAACCGGCACCGCCAGAGTGTTGTCGTATCGTGTCCGCTCTTCTGTTCAAGGCTCCGACTGCCTCTTTTTTAGTACTAACAATCTTGCGGGTTGCCCTTCAGTGTATTGTGCAGGTTAAAAACACGTAGGCAGCGTGTTTTGGTGGTTGATCAGAATTCCTTACCTGAAGATACACAGGGTAACTACAAGTGGGAAAACGATCACCCGGCACGCACAAACAAAACGAAGCGCCTGTCTTTTTCATGCCACCGCAAAAGCGCATATCACAAAGGGGAGGTGGGGTCCACAACCCCAGAGATGATTAGCGGCATGAAATGCGGTCTCGCTGCACTGCACAACCCGCGTATCGAAGCCGAGAAGGAATGCTCAGGGCTCTGCACGGTGAGTGTCTCCCGAAAGGGTGCCGCAAGCTGTGGATGATGAGGCACGGTGGCGATGGTGAACCTGCTGTGACACATTCGTCGACTACCTTCCTAGCTTCCGATGCTGGGAGGTCAAGGTGCCCACAATTCGGAACATCACGTCATCGAACTGTCGCGCAAAAATGAAAGTGGTCTATATGTTTTAGGAGCTGAACGTCAAGAAGGTGTACGGCATCTTTTTTGACGTGCAGCGGTCGACGGAGTATCTCCGGTCGCATTAGAAGGAGTTTTTCAGACCTCGATTCAAGGACAGAGACGTCGGAATGCAGGACACTGACATCAATAACTGGAGCCATGGCACCAGCCGCAACCCGAGGTAGCTTGACACGAAGAGAACTGGCCACTAGCTTTTGCCGGCTTTCTCCTAGATTCCGT
The DNA here is from genome assembly GCA_030068145.1 of Diplonema papillatum. Taxonomy (NCBI): domain Eukaryota; phylum Euglenozoa; class Diplonemea; order Diplonemida; family Diplonemidae; genus Diplonema; species Diplonema papillatum. The sequence goes on from JAPJBO010000159.1 coordinate 151,653, forward strand.
GAAGAACCTGCTTCGAGCGGAAGCAGCATTTCTTCTTTTTCTCCTTGTTGCATTGGCTTGCTCAGCTTCTGGACCCAAGCACAGGGGTCACTTGTCGAACCGAGCTTCGTAACGCCTGCTGCGTAATCTGGTCCGTACTGTTGGGGGAAGCAACTCTTTTCCACTTTGGTTGTGATAACAGCTTGGTCGACGCAATGAAAGGAGGAAGTCCCCCCCTCCGAGAACGAAACGAGATCCTGAATTAAACTAATTAGTTTGCCCTCGCTTCACTCTCTTCTTCTTTTTCTTAATGGTTTCCTCCGGTTTCTTCTTTTTCCTTCACTTTTTTCATAAGATTGTTTCTATTTCGTGAGTTCACCTTTTTTTTTTCTATTTCCCACCGCCGGGCCTTGATCGGGTCTAATTTCGTTGCTCTCATCATGAAACCCGAGCACGTAGCACGCTAGCACGTCGGCGCTGAGCGGCAGCAGCCGGTTCCAGCCGCGGAGGACGAACTTGGCGCCGGAGATAGTACAGTACTACACTACTAGTGGTACAGTACTGGTACTACTAGTGGTACAGTACTACACTACCAGTGGTACAGTAGAACAGAATCGTCATCGCGGTCGTTGGATACCTCTTATTTTGCTCTTCGAAAACGAGGTCAGATGCTCAGCAAATAAAAGCCAGCCTTTTTCTCGAGTATGAATACGAACAGCCATGTTTGGCTGGCCACAGATGAAGTGGTGGATGGAGTGAATGAGGGTAAAAGGTCGGCGTGGCACACGCTTCTGTGGGTCTACGTATTTCTCCCTCGCCACGCCGGAAAAGCGCAGGGTACTTTGCTCGTTTTACCAACGAGGTTTACTCCGGCTTTTGAGGCTCGAGCTTACTTCGCCGACGCAGTCCAGTCCTGCTGCTCCCCGCACGCTCTGTATTGGCGCCTGTAGTGTAGGTGCTTCAATCCGAGCTATCGGTCTCGCGACCTTCCGGCTCCATGACCCTCCCTGCTGCGCTGGAGGTGGATGTGCAGGGAGGGGTCTCGGGCTTGGAGCATCGAATGCGCGTGCTGGCGCAGTCCAAGCGTCTTTTTGTACACGCACCATGGCTCTGTATGAACATACTCGAAGAGGCTGCCAGTTGCAAAACCCAAAGTTAGAAACGTGCTGCAACACGATACACAGGTAACTCCGGGGTTTGTGCCAGCGAAACCTGTGTATGATGAACCCCTTTTGCAGTTGCTTTGTTTGTCCCCTCTAGCCTCCATCAAAATAAGCTCCGGGCGGCCTCTCGAGTATGTTTTTGTGCTACCGGATGGTCTGCGGGCTGTCCGAAGTGTGCGTGTGCACCAAACAAGCAGAAGTCCAGAAGCAGGCCTGCATACTGTTGCGTTGTGTGCTCCGACCGAGCGAACGCAGTAGCGGATGCGGGCTTGCAGGCTTTGTTAGAGCTTGCTTTGCGCACACGCCTCGCAGCGGACAGGGATACGACAACGGAAACGCCCCCTCCCACCCGCCCCCAGCCGCACCGCCAAAGGAAAAAAGACTCGCATGGCGAGCATCGAGCCGCCTCCGCTCGCAACTTGCAAAAGTTGACGTAAATGCTTCTCCAGTGGGGGGGTGGGGCGGGACCGAAGGCGGTGGGTTCTCTGCCTCCTTCGTTTTTGCTGGCCGTACTTTTTTCATCACTGCAACAGAACGCTGTCGCACGGAGCCCCCGCTCCTCCTGCTGCAGCTCGCCTTCATTAACACCAGGCCGGGATCCGACCCTCCAATAGCATTTCGCCCTTTTCTTCCGATTCGACGCGTGGACACGGACCAAATGACTCTGGAGAGCTCTTGCAACACGAGAGGCCGCTTAGAGCTGACCGACTCGAAAAAGGTATGGCTACGGGGGATGCTTCGCGCAGGGCTCAAGCGAACCTCAACCCTTTATATGAGTCGATGCCAAAAGGGGGGGGGGGGGTTTGGGCGGAAAAATCCCCGCTTAGTTCACCAGGGTCTGACGGGTACTGAGGCCCCATACCCTTCCTAAAACATCATTCTGCGTTCAAATACGCCCTCAGAAGCCTCCGGAGAGCCTTCTATGATGTCGCAACTGCGATTTTGTGGGTTTTTAGGGGGTCCCCCCGTCTGCTGGCCGTAAACCGCCATAGAAGACACATATGCAACCTGATGCTGGGTCGCTCCTCGGAGCAAAATCTCGGCCTAAACACACGTTTTCGGCGTTCTCTATCATTCTCCAGGTGCATTCGACCCTCGGACTTCATAAATTATCTCGCTTACAGGTGTTCCGGGGTGTGCAAAAACAAGGCGAATGGACCCTACAGACCGTACCACGCCCTGCCTGTCTATACAGGCTTTGGGGTCGAATTGCGCCGCCTTGGCGCCATGTGCACCGTTTTGGTCTCGTTTGTGCTGCTTTGGGATCCACTAAGAACTCTGGTCTGATTTGCGGGACGCTTTGCTCGGTTTTGGTGCCCACTTCACCGTTCAAAGTGCATCCAGTGGTGAAGACTTTGCGCCGAAGCTGGAGAGGAAGCGACCCAGTAGGCGCCACTTCACCGTGAGCGGGTCTCGGAACAGGACTCAAACTGTGGCCCAGGTGATACTGCCGACCATGGCAGGTGTGTGCGCCACACAGTTTGTCTGACCAAGCTCACTGCACAGGAGCTTGCCACACATCCCTCGGGTCATGTGCCGCCTGTGCAAAGACATCCAGCGAGAAGCACTTTGCAGCCATGGGTGAGAAAGATGCCAGAAGGGAAGACATTGCCAGGAAAGCTCTGAAAGCCTGCCCTGAAAGCGGTGAAGCCTGCTTCAAAATCATGAAGTGAACGCGTCGTAGTCAACCGCTTGAGAACGGCTGATGATCGCCTGTTACTTAACGCTTGTCCTACTTCGTTCACCAAGCCTTGCAGAATCACCAGAATAGCATAACATGATGCAGGTAGAAGCCTGAACAGGCCTTAGAACAGTGAAAGTGGGCGCCAAAACCGAGCAAAGCGTCCCGCAAATCAGACCAGAGTTCTTAATGGACCCCAAAGCAGCACAAACGAAGCCCGAAACGGTGGATGTGGCGCCAAAGCCGGTGCAGGTTGACCCCAAAGCCTGTATAGACAGGCAGGGCGTAGTTCGGTCTGTCCCCAATGCAGGGGGCCATTCTCCTTATCTTTGCACGTCCCGGAACACCTGTGAGTGAAAGAAACCACGAAGCCCGAGGGTCGAATGCACCTGGAGTGCTAGAGAACGCCGAAAACGTGTGTTTGGGCTGGGATCTTGCTCAGAGAAGCGACCCAGCATCAGGTTGCATATGTGTCTACTATGGTGGTTTACGGCCAGCAGGCGGGGGGACCCCCTAAAAACCCACAAAATCGCATTTAAGACATCATAGAAGGCTCTCCGGAGGCTTCTGAGGGCGTATTTGAACGCAGAATGATGTTTTAGGAAGGGTATGGGGCCTCAGTACCCGTCAGACCCTGGTGAACTATGCGGGGATTTTTCCGCCCAAACCCCCCCCCCCCCCCCTTTTGGCATCGTACCATATATTTACGTCGAAAAAGCGAGAACCCGAGCTGAAGTTCGGTAACTGGGCATCCAGAGCAGAGACACGTCAAAAAGGATCCATGTTTGCTGCTGTGATGAGATGTGTTACGAAACCTTTCCAAGGAGCATCGGGTTTCCCAATTTGGAGTCGTAAACTCTCGAGTTTCGAGTTTGACCCATGGATATCCCAGAAGGCTTTCTGCGCGCTGGACAACCTACCTCCCCCTCCGCCCAGGTGAGGACAACGATACGCAGCGTCAGCTACGAAGGCGCAGGCAAAACACATATGCGCTCCTGTGGGTAGTGTAGAAAGTAGTAGGTGCAGACGTCCTCTCAGATTATGCACACCAACACGGCTAACACCGTTTTTATCAAAGCGCAACGACGCAGACTTCTGGTCTGGGCATCCTACAGGTAGCCAACGCCAGGCTCAAGCAGGTACGGTCAGCGCCCGGTACTAGCGCCGAGTTAAGGATACCCTCAGCCAGCTGCTTAGTTTCACCGACGCCTGCCTGCCCTGCATTTGACGACTCATTAGCGATGCTGTCTCTTTGACACACGCCGACCCAGAAAAAAAGAAGAAAGAAAAAGAAAACGCCGCTCCTGGTCCAGGAACGTGACTGTCTACCACAGCTTGCAAAGCTTGAGTTGGAGGCAGCTCAGTTCCACCCGTCCGCTCTGCCCTGCGGCTGACCGTCTCGACGAGCTTGTGTTCAGCGCGAGCGTCAAGCCCCAAGGTGTGCCAAGCCTTGATGCTTTAGTTTGGGAAATCGGTAGCCACTTGACCCGTAGACCCGTGGCTCTGCAGTACCGCCGAACACGTGAAGCTTGGCTCCCGTGTAGCAGGCTTTCCCTGGTACCGTCTCTCTCACGCCGACCCAAAAAAAGAAAAGGAAAAAAAGAAAACTCGTAGAAAAACTATAAAAAAAAAGAAAGCGAGAGGAAGGGGTGCCGGCGTGATGCTGGGTCCGCTTTCGTACGCCATCCAGCTGCTGCTGGTGTGCCTGGCCATCGTCGGGCCCCGCGTCTCCGGCGGGTTGGCGGAGAAGTTGATGGGCTCGGCGGGGAAGGCCGAGGGCGGGTCCGCTGGAAAGGGGTCTCACGCCCAGCTGAGGGGCGGCGGCCGCCCGGCGCAGGGCGGCGTGCCCGTGGGGCCTGCGTTGGACGCCCTGTTTTCGCCGCCGCGGCTGCTTTTTAACGAAACGGAGGTCTGCCGAACGAGCACCGCCACAGTCCGCCTGCAGAGGCTAGAAGACGGGACGTCCGTTGAAGTGCACAATGTCGCCTCGAGCAGCGCGTACCACGCCGACTTCACGTACGGGAGCACTGACTTCACGATCACGTTCAAGCCGCGGGCGCCGGGTGGCGCTTCGTCTCACCTGACCGTTGAAACCTCAGTGGGCAACTATCAGTACCCCATCGACGGCGTCGCCGTGCCGAACGCGTTGCGGGTGCAGCCGGTTGTCGTGGAGGTCCCGTCGAACTCCTTCTACAAGAGGCAGCTGGCCCTGTACAACCCGTACCCTTCGTCGGTTCTCCGCGTCGTCAACTGCACCACCGACTCGCTCTTCGTGGTCTTGAACCACACGCACGCCGCCCACCGGTGGCAGATCCAGCCGTACCAGCAAGCCAACGTCGTGTCGCTGTCGGTCGTTCCGCTGTTCCCGGGGACCCTGGAAGGCTGGGTCGTCGTGCAAGTCGAAATAATACGACTCGGCGACGACCCAAGGGGGACGGACGGCATGCCTGAGGCTGGGCCCGTCACGCTGCACGTCCCGGTCATGTACACGAGCTTGCCGGCGGGCGTCGCGGCGGCGCACGCGGAGATCGCCCTGCCGACGATCACAGCCCCGGGCGACACCGAAACGAAGTGGGTCACCCTGGTCAACACGCGTGCGCAGACCGCGGAAGTCCTGTCGGTGAAGTGCTCCAACCCGGCCTTCGACGTTGAGTTCGCGCACGGTGAGCTCGAGCCGGCAGGGTGGACAGACGTCGCGGTGGTGTCCCTCACTTCGACCGCCGACGGGGTCTTCGAAGGAACCATCGACATCGAGTACCAATACCGGCGGCTCCCCGCACCTTCCGAAGAACCGCACGAAGGAGCTGAGGCGGGCGGGGGCGAAGAAGGCGGCGGCGCGGCCGAGGTCGACGAGGGCGTCTTGAAGCTGTCGATCCCGATCCGGGCCGCCGTCGTGCTCGGTTGGTTGGCGTACGACGCGGAATCCGTGCTGTTCCCGTCGTTCGGCGGCGCGGCGGTCAGGCCGCTGGTGCTGACGAGCCACTTCCAGGTGCCGGTCGCCGTCCGGGAAATCGCGGCGTTCACGCCGTACTTCACCGTCCGATATCCAGCCGGCGCAGCCGGTGCCCACATCGCGGTGCTGCACCCCGGTGCGGCGCAGGAGATTGCCGGCTTGCAGTACACGGGCCATGACCCGCTGTTTGCGGCCACGAACCTGACCATCAGCACCAACGCGACGACCCTCGTGATCCCGCTGCAGGTGTACCATGGCCGGCTCGCGGTCTTCACCGCGCCGGGGGTCGAAATGGGCAACGGGCTGACACTGGATCAGGCTGTAACTGCGCAGAACATCTTCACCTGCGAGACGGCCTTCGCCGCCACCGCGGCTCTCGCGCTCGGCGGGTTGGACCAGCGGCCGACCATCAACCTGGGCATCGTCGACTTCGACGCTGCGGTGGAGGTCGGTATTATGGTGGGCAACCCGGGCCCGACGCCGCTGACCATCAGCCAGACGGCGGTCGTGCCAGCCGGTGCGGCGAACCTGACGAGGGCGGCGGCAGCAGTGTCATTCGGCGAGTTCTGCGAGTTGCCGTCCGACGAGCGCGCGGCGCTGCTGCGGGCGGCGCCGGGCGATGCGCCGTGGGCGCCGCCGCTGGCCCTCGCGCCGCAGGCGCTGCTGCGGCTGACCGTCTCCTTCGCCGCCGCGAAGGAGGGCCGCGGCAGCGCCGTCGTCCAGCTGGCGACCGAATCGGACCTCCTCGCCGTCGAGATATCGTGGCTCGCCCTCAAGGGCGGCCTTTTTTTCGTCGAGCACCACGAGGAGTCGGTCATCAACGACCGACACCCGCTCGACATCGGCAGCGTCTCGATCGGATCCACCGGCGAGGCTCCTGTCTTCATAAACTCGACGTACAACATGCCTCTGGTCATCCGCAGCGTGGTAAGCGACGACATGAGAGTCGACCTCGTTCAAAGCAGCTCCGGCGTCACGATAGCCCCGAATGCGGTAACGGAGATTGGTCGAGCCGTGGTCACGCCGGATGTATTGAACGGGTCGATCACCAGCCGGCGACGCGCCCTGCTGAAGCGGAAGACACTATGCGCCGACGACATCGAGCTGCGGAAGGCGGTGGTGCTCGCGCTCGGGATTGCGGGGCGGCCGCTGACCGCGACGCTGCGGCTGTCGCTCGCCGACGACGGGCACCGGTTTAAAAAAGAAGTGCCGCTGCACGTCCGCGCGATGCCCCAAAGGCCGACGATCCTGCCCGGCGCGACCGTCGACTTCGGCAAGCACCCGCTGGGCAAGCTGGTCGAGGAGCATGTGGTCTTCAAGAACACCGGTACCACCGAGCTCCATGCGCAGATATACAGGTGGGACGACGTGCCGACGCCGCTCGTGCACAACCTGTCGGCGGCGCTCAACGTCTCCGAGGGCGAGTGGTCTGCCAACTCAGCGGACTTCACCATCCCGGTCAGCGGCGCCCGCCGCGCTGTCGCCCCGCCCGGCGGCACCGTCGTCCTGGGGCCGATTGTGTACCACGCGCGGTCTGTCGCGTCTTCGAGCGCCGTGTTCGTGATCCGGAACAGCGTCTCCGGCGTCGAGAAGCTGACCGCCTGCGGCAGCGGCGGGCGGGGCGTCCTGCGGCTGCTGCCGCCGCACCTGGAGGGTGGCGGGGGGAAAGGCGAAGCGCGGGGAGATGAGGAGGAGGAGGAGCCGGGTCTCGTCAGCGAGCACTCGTCGGCAGGACTGCCGGCCGCGCTCGCCGGCGCCGCGGTTGACGTGCGGCCGGAGCGCCTGCGGCTCGTCCCTTCGGACGACAGCTTCGCCGCCTTCGACGTGCGCCCGGTCTACGGCGAGACCGCGGTTCGCGGCGCGTTCGTGTCGTGGATGGCGGTATGCTCCCCCCCCCCCCCTGCCAGGACCGGGGCAAACACGGCGCAGACGGGACCAGTGCCGGTGTTGAGCGCATATCCGTTCCAAGCACGTTCTTGGACCAAATGCAACCCCCCCTCCTCGAGCTCGGGCTTTGAATTTTTTTTGTATAAGCACCTGCTTTGTAGGAAATGCTTGAGGAGACTGCCAGTTGCGATAGATCAAAGGAGGTAAATGTGCTGTAGCCCACACGAAACACAGGTAAATCTGGGTTTAGTGGCGGGCGTAAGCGTTCAACAATGCCAATACTGCAGGGAATAGTTGACTAGACCTCTTGAGTTTGTGCTAGCCACGAATTGGGGAGTCGGGAGAACCTACAAAGCCAAAAGCAGGACCGACCCCCCCGGTTCGTGAGAAAAAGCGAAGAATAAAAACACCTGCTTTGTAGGAAATACTTGAGGAGGCTGCCAGCTGCAAAAGATCAAAGGAGGTAAATGTGCTGTAGCCCACACGAAACACAGGTGAATCTGGGTTTAGTGGCGGGCGTAAGCGTTCAACAAAAAGACCCTGTATTGTTACTCCCTCTAGCCTCCTTCAAAGTAAGCACAAGGCAGCCCCTCGAGTATTTTGGGTCTGCGTTCGATCGAACATGCACGAGAGGCAGTGTCCTGCCTAAGTATTTAGCTACGATTCCCCTCTTCCAGAGTCTTTTGCACTCTAACTCGTCTCTCTCTCTCTCTCTCTTTTTTTTTGAGACTGGAGGTCCTATGAACATGCAATGTGAATAGCCTCTATTCGAGCCAACCCGGCTTTTAATGTTGCGAAAGTGTATAGTTTTTGGACTAGAGAATAGTGCGGAGCAAGCTTTTCTTTACCCTTCCGAAAGGTATGCGGGTGGCAGAGTGAGCGGGTGACGGCCTTCAGGCCGGTCGGCCCGGGTTCGAACCCCGCTCATTACACTTTTCCGGTCGAAGATTGTTTTCGAGGTTTTGTTGCGTTTCCCCGTCCAATGTGCCCGAAAATTGCGTTTTTGCGGAGTTTCTCAGTATCTCGCGGTATTTGGGTCACCACGGGAAACAGAGTCGGGGGGGGGGGTCCGGGGGGGTAACTTTGCTTCACCCGAACTTTGCTTCACCCAGAACTTTGCTCCGCCCGAACTTAGCTTCGCCCGAACCTTGCTTCACCAGAACTTTGCTCCGCCCGAACTGAGCTTCGCCCGAACTTAGCTTCACCAGAACTTTGCTTCACCCGAACTTAGCTTCGCCCGAACTTTGCTTCACCAGAACTTAGCATTGCCCGAACTTAGCTTCGCCCGAACTTTGCTTCACCAGAACTTTGCTCACCCGAACTTTGTTTCGCCCGAACATAGCTTCACCAGAACTTTGCTTCACCAGAACTTAGCATTTCCCGAACTTTGCTGTTCCCCGAACTTTAACTGCTGCCTCCAGTCTCGCCACGCGCCGGCCTTAGCCGAGCGCACGTACTTATGGAACCAAGCTTGCTTGTCTATATCAAAAAGTGTCGGATGGCAGCGTGCTGTGTTAAATCACTCAAAACAGGACACATGTACGCACAAACAATTTGTCGTACCTACCCTCCCCCGTGTAATTGAGACCGAAAACGCTTGTAGTTGAAACACGGGGTAATGGACATGTTCCAATGGGAGCACAACTGGATTGACACACATGCACGAAAGTTCAGAGGGGGACACGAAGAAACGCGCCCTTTGATGGTAGATGTCAGAAAGAGGCATCTGAGTTTCTGACACTCGGTGTGTTTGCCTTGTTTCCAGATGTCGCATCTGGTAACACCAGGAGACCCCGGATCGCATGCAGTTGTACCCGTGGGATCAAGTAGAAAGTCTTCGGTGGTTTGGATGTGATGAAGAGCGAGTTCTAACACGCTTAATTCCTACAATTGTGAATTTGTAAGCCGCAAATGATCAATCTCAGACTATAGAAGGTCTCTTGCGCGAATACAGGTGTCACAGTGCCACAATAGAAGTACATTAGCGCTTCAAACTGGGACACTTTTGGGAGAATTACGAAAATAGGTGTCTCGATTACACGGGTGGGTAGGTAAAGTGAGTAAAGATCGAAAGAGTACGTGCAGTAGTGAGTAGAGAAGAGAACGAGTGACGCCAGGAGTGCGGCCGAGGAACTTGAAACCGGCACGCAGGACGAGAAGACCGCACACACGCCTAGACTGGCCAGGAACCTCGTGCAGAGGCTCGAACATCGTTTGCAACAAACAAAAGGTGTTACCCTTTATGCCCCCCTACTACGCCCTCAACTGTAGACCGGAGACGTACAAGTACTCTGGCTTCGCAATAAACGAACCATACTCAACCAACTGCACACAGGTGCTGCACATTTTGATCAGCGGCGTCGGCTGGTTGAACACGACGTACGTTGTACCCGAACATTTTGTGGCGCCTTCGCCGAAGCCTATCAGCCGGTTTCACTCGGATCCCGTCCGGTTCACGAAGGAGTTCAGGTTCGTCAACGACGGCAACTACGACTTGAACGTCACGAAGGTGTGGCTCATGGACGCCTCGGGGAACAGGGCGTGCGTGGCCAACGGCTTGGAGGTCGACGACTGCGAAGGCAGCGAGGCGCACGTGGCGCCTGGGGAAGAGCTGTCCGTCAGCGTCTCGTACACGCCGGACTTCACGTCGGACATGGTCAAAGCGCTGCTGCTGCTCGAAGTCGCGGAGCAGCGCGACATCGTGTTCGAGCTGAGCGGCGTGCTGCCGCGGGAGCAGCTCCACCAGCACCACAGCAGCGTGCCCCACACCGTGCAGGAAACCGTCTGCCGCGCGGTATCCCTCGTTGTCGTCGGAGTCATCGGGTTCGTCCTCACGTTTTACACGTCGTGCGACCTTTACGAAACGTTCGCAAGCGGCATGCCGCCCGACGAGAAGCCGAAGCACGAGCCCCACGCAGCGAACGGTTCGGAAATGCTGCAGACCGAGCACCATCGAACGCCCGAAGCGTACCCGGAAACCGGCACCGCCCCCCCGCACCTGCTGGAGCACCTGAACAGCGGCGCCGACGCACTGGACAGCAGCCTCAACAGCAGCGTCGGCACCGCGCCGCCGCCGCCCCCGGGCGACGTGCGGCGCGGCAATGGGTCGACCTCGTCGGCGGCCCCGCCGCCGGCGAACGGCGGCGTGCACTCACTCAAGGCGGCTGCCGACAGCCCCCGTGCCCACGGCTCCGAGCTGCTCGGCGGGCGGAGCCAGCGGAAGTCGCCGGTCGCCGCCGCAGCGGCGGCGGCCTTCCCGAAGGAGGTGTGCGAAGGGAAGAAGGTGCGCGCGGCGCATGACGGGTCATCGTGTCCGGTGGTGGACGCGCGGTCTGTTCCGGGCGGCGGGGTTGACGCTGCGACGAGCCCGTTGCAAAGCGACTCGTTCCACAGCAAGAGCGACCGGTGCAGCACCGCGTCGTCGTCGATGTTCGGCGAGGACACGTCGTCGACGCAGAGCGCGCAGCAGCAGCAGCGCGGCCAGAAGAAGGCGAAGAAGGACAAGGCGAAGATGAAGCAGCAGCAGAAGCCGAAGCCGCGGCTGCCCGCCGACCTGCCGGCACCCCCAACCCAGCCGTCCGCCCCGGCCGCCACCCTCCCCGATGACACGCCACCACCAGCCACCCCCGCGGAAGCTTCCCCAGCAAAACCCGCGGCGAAGCCCGCGGTCAACGTCGGGAAGGTGAGGCTGCAACCCCCCCCGCCGCCGCCGGCGGACCACGGCGCGAAGCCGTCGGCAAACCCCAGCAAGGCGGGCGGCGAAGGCGCCGCGGCGAAGGGAGTTGCAGCCGCCGCCGAAACCGAGGGCGAGAAAAAGTCGAAGAAGGCGGAGAAGGACGCAGCCAACGAGCGGGAGCAGCAGCGGGCGCGGCTCGAGCAAGACCAGAAGACGAAGGCCCTCGCCGAGCGGCGGATGAAGGAGCAGGAAGAGCTGCTTGCCATGAAGCGGGAGAAGGAGGCGCGCGAGAAGCAGCGGCTGCTCGAAGAGCGGGAGAAGGAGCGCACCCGCCGCGAGGCGGCGCGGCTCGAAAAACAGCGCAAGGAGCGCGACGCCGGCCGCGAGCGAGAGCGCCGGCGGCTGGCCGAAAAGGCCACCCTTCCTCCCCCCGAACCGACGCCCCGCAAGCCGCCCGCGCCCGCCGCCGCAGCGCCGCCGCTGGACAAGCAGCGGAAGCCGGCCCACGCCGAACCCGCGCGCAAGCCCAAGCGCGAGGCCGACCGCCACGAGCAGCTCGCCCGGCCGGCGGCGCCCGTCGATCCGGAACCGGCTACAAAAGGTGGCCAGGCGGCGGACGGCGAAGAGAAGGTGCCGGAGGAGTCCGCGGCCAGGCCGGTGCCGCCGGCCGAAGGGGGTCCGGGGGCCCCCGCGCCGCCGGAGCCCCGCGCGGCGCCGCCGCCAGCCGGCGAGGCCCCGGCGGTCGTGTTCCGGCCCGACGCGAAGCCGGCCGCCATCGCGCCGCCGCCGCCGCCGCTGCTGGCGTGCGGCGGGTTCTCGCTGTTCGACTCGCACCCGCCGGCGGGGACGAGCGCGACGCCCGATCTCCTGCAGGAGCTGGTGCGTTTTTTTTTCTTGATAGTACATCTGTACCGACGGGAACATTTCCGGAACAACGGTTGCACAGGAAAGAGAAAACGAAGCCAACGAAAAAGTGCGAATACAGGAAACCCCCCAGAGAGGTGTAAACCCTGTACACGCGAAGAACAAGAAATTATCCTTATTATGTTCATCGCCTTTGGCAGTCGATGCTGATCGTAGGTTAATTCGTTTATCAGTTCAAGCCCCAACTCCGGAATTGTTCGTATAAGCATCTGTACACTATCGCGACAGAAATCCAATTCGGCATGCCGATGCTCCCCACTATCGCAACAATATTCCAATCTCAAAGGAAGTAAATGTGTTGCAGCCAACAACAGGTAAATCTGGGTTCGGTGGCCGGCGTAATCAACACTTTTTCTTGCCGAACCGGCTGTTATTCAGTGGGAAGGGGGGGTGCGTTGATCTACGGCGCACTAGTAAGTACTACTAGAGAGTCCAGTTGTACAGTACACGAAACGTGCAATGATGCTTGTGTCCGCAATGTGTCACTCGTCAATCCACTTGTCAATTTGCTAGGAAGGTTCGTTTACTACTGCGTCGTGTCTGAAGCAGAAGTTTTGTGTTTCTCGCTAGACCTGCCTCCGTAGCAGCCAGCAAGAGCCAAAGCCATTGCATGCAGCCAATATCAGGCAGGCCTCTTCTCTACCTCATATGCGTCAGCGTCATTCTGGCCTCCGTACCTCCCCGGAGCGTGAAGCTCTCACTCCCGTAATGGATTGACGGGCAAAGTGCCAACCCTCCGGTTCGACTTGTGTGGTGGCAACACAAGTCGAGCCTGGGTCATTCTAGCCACGATCAGGCCCGTTATTCCGCACGTTTTTTTTTAATTGAACTGCCGCAGCTAACAACGAATCCACAACAAAACAGCGTTCGGCTGCAACGCAGGCAGCAGACAAGCAGTCGCCGTCAGACCCGTGGCTCGACAACACGAGCGGTCGGGAGCCGTCGCTGCTCCGTCTTAACTCGGGGCATTCCGCCTCGGGAACGCAGGCGCCCCAACACCACCACGTGCCTCAAGAAGAGGCGGCGCGGCTGCACCTTCGGCCGCCGCAGATGGCTCACGAGCTGGCGAGCAACGCCTCTCGCCATCCCCAGCAGCACTTGCACGATTTCGGGTACGGCTCCTTCGATCGATTCGGCGACGTGGACGACATGCAGCCCGCCGTTTGGCAGCCGCCGCTGCGGGCCGTGCCCCTTCAGCAGCAGCAGCAGCAGCAGCAGTACCAGCCCCAGCACCTCCATCATCGGCACCCTGCGCAGCACCAGCCGCAGCGCCAAATGCAACAGCTTCAACACCACGCGCACCACCAGCAGCCTCACTCACACTCTCACCTCCAACACCTCCATTCTCAGCATCGGCAGCCCCAGCATCTTAACTCTCAACATCAACATCAACATCAACATCAACATCAACATCAACATCAACATCATCAAACTCAGCACTCCCACATGCAACACTCGCACCCTCAGCACCACTCTAATGCGGGTCACCTCAACCCGCAAGAGAGACACGCACCCCGTCACCAACCAACCATGACGCAGGAGCTGGGGATTGACGTGTCGTCGTCCCTGCACGGTCACCAGAATGTGGCTCTTCACACGGGCCAAGGGCTCGCGATGGCACGTCAGCAAGGCTTGAACCCGCAGGCACCGCCTTTAAACATCTTCGCCTCTCAACCCGGCCTGGGCCCCTACGACCAACGCCGCAACGAGGCCTCGAACTTCAGCCAAATCTTTTCTCATCCCAAAGCATCGGCTCCGCCACCCTCGACGTCGTCCTACAAACAGTCATCTGATCCTGGATCCAGCCTCTTCACCGCTGAGTTCCTTCGCCAGACTGCTCAGGCAGCTGATGACTCTCCACAAAACAACAATGAGCTCGCTTTCCTCGACGTCTTCAAGGTGTGGTGCTGTCAGTTTCTTGAGCGCGTGTAATGCTTCCCTTCGTTTCCGTGGCACCCGACGACAGGGTCCCCTCGGCCTTGCGACTATCTGTTTGGATACCCAGCTTTTTTAGTACTAACGTTTACGTTAGCAACATTCTTGCGTGCTGCCCTGTGCAGATTAACAAAGACGGCGAGGCGTGTGTTGGTGGTTGATCAGAATTCCGAACCAGAAAATGACAGCGTAAACCCAAGTGGGAAAACGATCATCCACGCACAAACAAAACGAAGCGCCTGTCTTTTTAGTACTAAGTTAGTCTAACAATCTTGCGGGTTGCCCTTCAATGTATGGTGCAGGCCAAAAAGACGTAGGCAGCGGCTTTTGTGGTTGATCAGAATTCCTTACCTGAATATACACAGGGTAAATACAAGTGGAAAAACGATCACCCGGCACGCACAAACAAAACGAAGCGCCTGTCTTTTTCTACCAGTTCCCTTGCCTGTCTGATCCGTTGGTTCGAGTACGCGTTTTTAGTTACAATTGTTTGATGCCCACAACGAAGTTTCAGGGGGACACCATGGGGTTTTACAGTCGAACATGCCCCATTCCACAGGATCGGACTCGCCGTTCGTTCACGTCGCTGTTGGCCGACAGCAGTGACGAGCTGGACATCGAGAATTTGATGAACGACATCAATAAGTGCACGGATTGACCCGGTCGACGAAGGAAAATAAAGCAGCGGCGATGCTCCTGGAACCGCCGGTGTACAGGGCGGAGCCCAAGCCTGACGGCGCCTGATCATTTTCTTGAAAGGGGAATAGTTGATTGCAAACCAGAGGTAGCACTAAGCACATTTGGCCGAGCAGAGGAAAGGAATGGGGGTCCCCAAGCGTGCGTCCACCCGGCGAGAGAAAGAGTCGAAGACCCCGTAAGTGATCTTTGCACCGCCACGTTCTCATTGAAACCGGATGGACCGATAGATATTGGTATAGCAAGCCAGTCATCGTAAAACGAGAGTCGGACGCAGTCTGAAAGATTACATTTTCAAGCGACACTCAACTGCTGATGGACACGCGAACCCAGCCCGCTAATGCGTCCGACGACCTGATGAGTTTCGTGCTTCTGCAATTCTCACTGGCTATCGCGTCTGGCCGCGGTCTTCATCGTTCCCAGAGCCAAGACATCCATCGATGAGGAATTGGTGCCTCGCTGGCGTCGGTTCCTTGGCTCGTGGGTGAAGGCCACCAGGTCCTTTGTCGAACCGCATCGCAAAACGTTACGTTGTGTCGCAGATATTTGTGGTAACGCAGCGGATCACACAGATGGTATTTCGCCGCGCCGTTTCGTCTCGTGACCCGTCCGAGGTTAAAGACACAAAATGCCACAACGCAGCGTCCGTTGCCACGTGGAATCAGTCCGACGATTCTCGTGTGCTTCGCGAGTAGAAGGCGGCGAACTCACGCCGGGCGACCGCATGTTGTTGCGGCGGAGTAATTATGCTTTCTAATGAAGACCATCACCGTCTCGTGACAATGGGGTAGGTACTGGCCACCCATTGCGTCGGTTCCCGCTTTTTTGGGCGGAGAGCATCGTCGCGTTCTGTCTCCCAACCTTAACAAGATTATTAGGGCCTGGTCCGTATATGTCATCTCGTTCTGTTTCTTCGACTCCTTATCCCCGCTATCCTTTATTTTTCTTTTTCTCCCGCCCCGGGACTTAACAAAACGAGACATTAACCCTTCAACGTGCGCGTGGTCCTTGCATTTCGCCAGAGAGGTAGAATCCTCGTAAACGCCGGTCACAGGCAGGTCACTCGGAGGAAGAGCGACGAGGCATGTGTAACTACTTTTTTAGTAGGGTTGCCCTTCAATGTATTGTGCAGGCTAAAAAGACGTAGGCAGCGTGTTTTGGTGGTTGATCAGAATTCCTCACCTGAATATACACAGGGTAAATACAAGTGGGAAAACGATCACCCGGCACGCACAAACAAAACGAGCGCCTGTCTTTTTTGCCACGATGAAGACGCGGAGCGACACGCCGAAGTGAACATGACATCGGTTGTACATAGCAATCGTTTTTCACGAGCCGACGCCAGCACACGATCGCACGACCGCAAGCGTCACTACCAGGCCTTTGACGGTCTCAGCCATCATCTACTAACCCAAGGAGACCTGGGACTTAAGCTTACGAGTGAGCCAGTCCGTCCCTATCTCTTGAAACTGCATCGAAGCGCCTGCCGCTGTTTATCACAGTGAATCACGGTCCACCGCGGTCTATCAGGTGCATCCCTAGTCCCTAGAGCTGCATCGAGTTGCCCGGTGCTGTATTCTTCGGTCTATCACGGTCTATCAAGAGGGGATGGACCGGCTCATCGTAAGCCGGATTGAAAGGGCGTTGCCGTGCAAGAGAAACTCCCCCGCGTGCACGAACTCACGTACCCGCAAACAAACAATAGCGTACCGTCAAAGGCCGCGAGAAAACTCAACGCAAAGAAACCGCGCCACGGATGGCAAAAGAGAAGGTACGAGGAACCTGCTCGCCCCTCGTAGTGCAAATTCGTAACTTGGAACAAAAGGTCATAGGTTGCCAGGGTAGTGGTAGGGCGGGTGGCTGGAAAGAGAAAGACTTCGAACGTAGGGAAGCGGGTCATCTTCCTGCATGGGATGCTGCGCCAGCCGTAAGAACGACGATGACCTCGAACAGCAGCTGATGGAGCAGAGCGAACAAGAGGTGTGATGGGGGAAAGGGGAAAGAGGGGAATACAGAATACAGTGCATGTCAAGTGCCTCTATCGCGCCTCGAATCAGCGCAACGTGCAAGGAGATTAGCGTTCCGAGCGCTATGGTAGCTGATTGTTAACATGCTTCACATTAACAGTGCTCGCTTGCCTTCATGGCACTTGCACTTTACGGAACTCAACGCTTACCATCTGGAAACTTGACCTCATCCCCATCATCGTTGTCTCTTACGCTAGCCCGTGAACAGAGCTCACCTGCTTGCATGGCACTTGCACTTTACAGAACTCAATGCTTAACATTGTGTGCGAGCACCAAAGGTGCGTTTGAACAAGTGTGTTAGCAAAACAGTCCCCGACCAACCGCAGCAAGCGCTCCAAGAAGAGGGGAAGGCCGACGGAGAAGATCCTGATGGGGCAGCGGCCGCGAAGACGGACGGGAAGCCCGACGGAGACGCGGCGGCGAGCGACGGCGGCAGCAGCAAAGTGGAGGTGCTCGGCAACAGCCCGGCCGACGTGATGCTGCTCGACGACCCGCCGCCCGCCGGCGGGCGGCCGCGCTCGGCGTCGCGGATTGATGATTTCGGCGTCGGCTTGGGCTCGTTTCCGATCTCGCCGACCAGCCGCAAGGTCAACTTCGCCAGAGGCAGGCAAGGCAACGGGCTGCCGTATGCTGAGAGTGGGCAGCGTTCGAGGTTCGGCGTCCACCCAGCGCTCGCGCGCGGGCTGCGCTGCAGGGCTTGCGACGCAGTGTTTCCGACCGCCGACGGCAGCTTCTGCTCCGCCTGCGGCGCGCCGCGGCCGCGCGGTGAAGACGGCGGCGCCTACGACGACGACTACTCGCCCCGCGGCGGGCAGCGGTCGTGGGGCGCCGGAGGGTACCCGGCGTCGCCGGGCAGTGCGTACGCGCGATTCGGCCACCGGCCGGCAAGCCCTTCGCATAGCCCCAGCGGCTACCCAGCGGCGTTTTCGTTCACGGACGCCGCGCTGCCGCTGCCGCACCCGCCGGCGTTCCCGCCGGCATTCTCGCTGGCCGCCGAGCCATACAGCCCGAACGACCCGCCGTCCTTCGACCGCGCCGAGAAGCTGCTCAAGGACGCGTGCGAGACCGCGCAGTACCTGCAGAAGGAGATCGACTTCCAGCAGCGCCTGGACACCGTCACGTACGCGAACCAGCTCGCCTCCCTCATCGGGCGACCCCCCGAGGAGCAGATGGGGTGGGCCTCCGAAATGGGCGCCCGCTCCGTCCTCGAGCAGATGCTGCGCGAGCGGAACGAGCTCGTCGAAAGCTCGCGGAACCCGCCGAACGGGCAGCGCAGCAGGGCCGAGGCGAAGGCGCTCGCCGCCCAGGTCAGGGAGCGCAACGACTCCATTTCCCTGCTTTGCACGAGGCTCGGCCTCGAGCCGCCGCTGAACGTGTCGCTTTCGCCCCCGTCGGGCTCCAGTGACGAGGACTGACGCTGGCGTGGCGTTTCGTTGCTCCAGCAGCTGACTATTCAGAAAGCTGCGGAAGGTCGGATGCGCTGAAGTGCCTATGAGCTCAGCTGACTTGTTGTATCTCCGGTTCAGTCGGCACGTCTGTGCCCCCCGAGCTTGGTGTTGGGCTCCCGAGCTGCTCGTATTTGTTCACAACCAGACAAAGGCTGCCAGCACTCAGTGCCATCTTTTAGAATGGAGAGCTGCCTTGTCTTGCCTCGCCTTGCCCTTGTTTCTGTGTACTTGTCTTTTTCTTGATGTAGTGTTCGCAAAGGATGTGAAGAATTGTTTGTTTATGAGTCTGCCCGAGTTGTTAACACCTTTTCGCCTTCTATCCGGCACACCGAAGGGGCAAATCTAAGAAACCCGTGCTGTAATGGGCACTCGAAAACACCGAATGGGCAAATCTAACAAAACCGTGCTGTAATGGGCACCAGCCTGTGATTTGGCACCGGGTATTTGCATACTTCAGGCTATCAGAACTTAGCTTCGCCCGAACTTTGCTTGCAGAGAGAGCGCTCTTAGGCCTGCTTGATCTCAGGGTGGTCTCAGAGTGGACTTGTATTTGGCCACGTCACTCGTGCCACCAAGTAACGACAGAGTGCCATGCTTTCTCCGGAGGAAAACAGGAGTCGCGTATTGCAAACGACAAGTCGCGATGTTGCTCACTGGTATTCGCTGCACTTTCCGCCCGAGCGCAATCGAGCGTTCAGTGATGGGTGTTGAGACTGAGAGTTCGATTGCCAAACGGTAGCGCGTGCCCTTTCAGACTGACGCCGAGGACTCTATATACACACATCCAACGAATCTTGTTTCCGAACTGTTTGTTATGCACCAGGAGGTCTTCACATGAGGGTGGAGAAGGGGGGAATGCATGGGTGGTTCTCGCCCCGGCGGCTGTTGCTTTCGCTCCTGGAAAGCGAAGCGCAGCAACGGAGGGTCGTCGAAACGCAGGAGAAGGCGCGGCACGCCATCCTGCAGGTCGAGTGGGGAACATGCGAGCCAACCGGCTCAGTCCTAACGGCGGTGCAGCAGCGGCACCAGCCCCTGCAGCAGCACCCGAAGCTGCAGGCGATCACCAAGCGAAAAAGACCCGCCTCCGCACCCCAACCACCCTACGCGCCGTGCGTCCTCCCAGACGCGAACCTGGTAGGCATGTCGACAG
The DNA here is from genome assembly GCA_030068145.1 of Diplonema papillatum. NCBI lineage: Eukaryota > Euglenozoa > Diplonemea > Diplonemida > Diplonemidae > Diplonema > Diplonema papillatum. The sequence continues at coordinate 171,172 of JAPJBO010000159.1, forward strand.
TTGACAGCGGTAAGCAACGACTAGCAGTGAGCAGCCTACTGCTCCAGAACAGAGCAATCACGGCGCACCACGACCACCGCACACATGACGCGCGCCACGACCGTGCTCGTGGCGCGCGTCAAAGCGTTGACAATTGCCAAGGGGCCCGGCCGCTGCTTCATTCTGCCGGCAAGCATGCGAGCTCGACGGCGGACCTCATGGTCAGCAGCCGCATGGGCATCGTGCCCTTGTCGGCCGAAACCCGGTTCTTATCCCACGTACCCGCGACGACGCTTGAGAGGGTCAGCAAAGGGCAGCAACTCGCAGCGTACCTAGTCCACCACCCCGACTACCCACGAGCACCGGAGGCCACCTGGTCTCGGTATCGGTTCTGCCCGGGCTGGGCGGAGACGAAGGCGCCGCCGCCGCCTGTCCTCACCGAAGAGCAGGCAGCTGAGCTCAAGCTTCGGAAGCTTGAGACGAGGTCCACGTGGTTCACCATGCTGCAACAGAAGGCCGAGCTGATCACCGCCTGGCAGAGCATCTTCCGACAGCTGCAGGCCGAGGCTCGCGGGGAGAAGCGCCGGATTGCGGCGACGGATGTGCAGAAAATCACGCGGGGCCGCCAGGCGAGGTTGCGTGTTCGCTTCTTGCACTTCGTCCGAGCCACCATCGTCAAGTGCTGGCTCTCCCGGAGGGCGGAGTGGGACGTGCAGCGGCGGCTGGCCGCCGCCAGAAGCGGGGCGTTGGAGAAAACGCATTCCCGTTCGCTCCGCCGCTTGTACCGAGGCGCGGTGTGCAGGATGCGGCTGTGTGCGCAGTGGCGGGCAGAGTGCAAGCACCGGGAGACTCTGGACTGCGCGCTTCGTCTGCAACGCGTCGCTCGCTCGTGCCTGGGCCGTGTCCGCTTCGAAACTTGGAGGCGGCGAACAAGCGCGGCGGGAGTGATCCAGCGGTGCTTTCGATGCCGCCGGGCACGTTCAGCCGCGGGTCGGCGCCGGCACGCCCGCATTGTGTCGGATGAAGCGACCTGCCGGATGCGGTTGTTCCTCAGCGACATGCGCCGCCTCGAGCGCATCGAGCGGGCCGGCTTGGTGGCCGACGCCGTGAACATGCAGATCTTCGCCCGCCAGGCGTTCCAAGAGGTGCTCAGCCAGCTCGCCAAGATCACCCTCCTGAACTGCGCCTTGGAAGTGGGAAGCCCGCCGCAGACGTCTTCCGAGCCGTCCGCCAATTCGCGGACCCGACTGAGTGTCGAGTGGTTGCAACGCGTGCTGTGGAACCACTCCGACCGGCAGGCGCAGCTCGCGTCTATAGTCGAGGCATCCCCAGGCCCCGGCGACCCACGCCAGCAGCAGCAGCAGCTCCAACCGGCGAGCGTCTCTCTGCTTTCGGCTCAACTGCCCACCAGCGATATCGAACGCCAGGTCGACGCCGAAGCGCGGGCCGCGCCCGTGATGCAGGCAGCGCCCGCTCGGCTGGCACCCGAGGCTAGAGGCGAAGTGTTCCCCCGCGTGCGCGTCGGTTTGTCTTGCCACGCTGCGGACGCTGCTCTCGCGACCGCGACCTACGACAAGGCGATGATGGTCTTCGTCCACGTCTTGCGGATGCACCACGTCTTCTACGACGAGATGCTCGCACTGCGGTGGAGGTCGCGCGTGCTGCTCCCGGAGCCGGAGCGCCTGCGCACCGTCGCCGGGCACCGGAAGAGCGAGGAACTCGAACAGAAGGCGGCGGAGGCCCGCGTCAAGCGCAGCCTCCTGCACATGCTCGTGTCGGATCCCATAGCGACGTCCGCCGAGACCCGCGCCGCCCTGCAGAAGGCGGGCATCCCGATCGCCAGCGGGCCCGGGCTAAGCAGCGCGAACGACTGCTCGCATGCCAATCGGCCGCATTCCGCACCGCCGGCAGGGGGCCCGTGGATGCAACCCATTGAACCGTGCGTTCCCCTCGCGATTTCGACCGCCGGAGCCATGCACCAAGTCGCCGCCCGAGAGTGCGTCGTGTTCGCCCGGGAGACCGCCGAGCGGTCCGTGCGCTACGGCGCGTGCGTGACGGTGCAGCGGTTTTTGCGCGGGTGCCTGGCCCGGTGCCAGGTCGGCCGGCAGAAAATGGCGGTTGCGGGGCGGTGCTTCTGGAAGGACTTTGCGGCGACGACCATACAACGCAGGTGGAGGGGCCTGTCCACGCGGAGGGACTTCGCCGTGAACCGCTCGACACTGTGCGTCGGCAGGGAGGAACGACGGCGGCAGCGCGCGGCCGTCACGATAACCCGCTGGATGAAGAACATGTACACCAAGCTGGAGCCTTTCCTCCTCATGCGGTTGGAAGCTCGCATGTTCAACGTCCACGTCCGCGAAATACTGTGGAGAGAGGCGCACGACAGAGTCGCGCTGCAAGCAGATGCCCTCAGCTTCTTTCGTCGCCTGCTTGACGCGCACTGAAAAGAAGAAGTGTGCTCTCGGCGCACGTCGTGCGTTTATCGGTATTTTTGACTGGACACCAAGCTTTGCAGGGCTTACGCTCCACGTGTGGAACGTGTGGATTTCCTCACGTTAATTATTTTTTGAAAAAGATTTCCCCCACGTGTGCTTCCACGGGTGGATCCGCAGGTACCACATGTGGATTTTGATTTACTTTTTTCCTCCGCAAGTGCTTCCACCCACAGGTAGATCGTGGAAGGGGGGTCTAAGTGCTATACAGGAAACCCCCCCCCAGAGAGGTTTATACCCTGTACACGCGAAGAACAAAAGCCTTAAGCGCCCACATGTGGAGCACAGTGAGTGTCTGAGACCGAAAACGGAGCGTAAGCCCTGCCCCAAGGTGCGTAGTAGTACACGGTGGACTCCAACCGAGCGGGGCTTCTATCTCTCGGCACCGACCCGCCTAGCCCTGTTGCCGACGCTCTTTCCAGTGTGTCGTTCCTCAGCCCGGCTGCGCCGCATCGCTCCTTACAACTTCCTTTTATCCTGTTGATGAGTCACGACACGCTACGCGTCAAAAAACAGGTGCCGGGAACGCCCCCACCGAGCCAGTGACTGACCAATTCCCGCGAAGCTTCCCGAATATCTTGTTTTTTTGTTGTATAAGCACCTGCTTTGTAGGAGATACTTGAGGAGACTGCCAGTTGCGATAGATCAAAGGAGGTGAATGTGCTGTAGCCCACACGAAACACAGGTAAATCTGGGTTTAGTGGCGGGCGTAAGCGTTCAACAAAAAGACCCGCTTTGTAGTTGTATTGTTTCTCCCCCTTTAGCCTCCTTCGAAGTAAGCACAAGGCAGTCCTCGAGTATTTTCGAGGCGATCGAGGAATCGCCAGCAGGTCCGGCCGATTGTGGCTCGCCCACGTACACTCTTTTGAACCTGGAGAACGGACCGACGGAGACGTCCTATGGGGGACTAGTCTCCATGTCGCCAGCTCCAGTTGTTGGCTGCACGACGGGGGGGGCGACCTCAGAATGAACACATGGGGTTTTCGGAGGCGGTGGCTCATTTCCGAAAAAAAATGCCGAACACTCCGCACAGCGACCCCATTCTGAGCGGCGGATTCAGCAGTGCCTACACGTACGCGTTCACCCAGGATGAAGACGACAGCGCAGACGTTGGCTGCACCTCTAAGCTCGCTTCCAGGCAGTCGATTACGGCGGGCTTTGTGTCGGCTATTGTAGCTTTCTCGTGTCTGAATGTAATGGGGTCCTCAGCTGGTACCTGGGACATCACCGTTGGGTTCTTCCTGCTCGTGTTGGCAGTGTATATGACCGAACATCTGCCGTATCCGCCGATGCCCCTTTTCTATTTCGGTCCGCTGCTGTCGTTGGCCGTGCTGGGGGGATTCTTCGTGCACCATGCACTCCTGATGTGATGGGCCGAGGCGTGCATCCTGGCCACAGACGGCTGCGCTCGATCCAATGCGTGCAGGCTGAGAGCCGCGTATGGCTTCCGGCCCGCCCGCTCATCTTCGACGCGCGAAACCCGGGGCTCATTGGTTGTTGTGGAGTTGCCACCAGTACGTGGGCCCTCCGGAGATCGCACTGTACCCGAGGCATTTGCCCAGGAGTCTTTTCAGTGCTCAGTCCGGCGGCCTGTAGACGCCCGGAAATGATCGCTGCTCGCTGATTGTTTTACGTCTTGCTACCCGTTTAGCACTTCTTCTCACGGGGCTGCTCTGCTTTGTATACAGTTCGTCGCGGGTGCATCGGGTTTGCGCGCTCCGCACCGTGTCATCAGAGCCTGCCGGCAAGACACTGCGTTGTGTCCAGTTATGGGCCTTTCAAAGAGATCTCACACTCTATCGCCCGCCAGGCGTCTCTTCGGTCGTCCATTGCTTCATCGGAATAGCTGCTCCATGACTGCTCTCCGCATTGCTTCTCGTGCGGTGGATCGGTTGTGGTGTGCGCACCGCACCTGCAAGACCCACGAGGTAGCTCCCATTCATCGGAGATTGGTTCAGGGGTTCGACACAGATGCTCGATCCTCGTGCGAGATCTGCTCGTCGACAGCGACGCCCTTCACGGATCTGCCAGTCGTGAATTCTTGCAACTACTGCTGGGTGGGACCAGCCCCGCTAGTTCTTTACGAATAAGCCTGTCGTCATGTCGAACGACCTGCTGTCCGTTTTTGTCGGTCGGGAGTCTTCGGTTTGGTATGAACGCAGAAGCTTTCTAGCCCCCCGAGTCATGCCCCGTCGCGTGTCAGGGGGCCCGCCAACACTTCGAGACGGCCTGATACCTTCATTTGGGATGCGCATGGTCTGTGCCTTCCTGGCAGTGCCCTTCGTCTCAGATTGTCCGGGTAGCGGGCGCAGAGTTGCTGCCCTATCCGCCCCCATGCCTCTTTTCTAGCCATCGGCTGCGAGCCACGCCGGGAGACCTTTTCCTGTTATTTCACTCGCTTTTTGAAGGGGCGAGAACTCGACTCGGAGCACCGCGTGCACTGTGTTTTGTTCTGCTGTCTCGGAGTACGAAATCTCGTTACGCACACGTTCCCGATTTTCGGTGTCAGCCTGGCCGAGCTGTATGTGCTCAAGGATAAAGAATTGTCGTAAAGAGCAGGGCAGGAATCGTCTGTGCTCGTACACCTCGTCTGCACGCGTAACAGGTGTACAGAATTAGCACGTTCACGTATTCTGCATCGTACAGAATCAGCAATCAGCTATACAGGTTCTCGTAATATAAGGTTGGTCGGGGTTGAAAAGGGAAGGGGCGCGTGCGTGTCATGCGGTCGCCCCTACTACTTCCTGACATGGACCAAATCAGCAATAGCGACGAATCCGAGCTTCTGCACCGGGTGAGGCAGCTGCGTATCCAGCAAGAGGCCATCGCGAAGCAACAAAAGAAGCAGCTGAAGGAGCTCCGGGAACAAGTTCTGACAGGACCTCCGGTCGACAGCGGTGCCACCGATACACTAAGCCTGCACCATAGCTCCTTTCACGAAAGCCACGGCTCGTGGGAACAGGTTCAGCTGCAGCAGTACCTCGAGAGCGACTCGGTGAAAAGAGAGATCCAAAGCCTGAAAGAGCAGCAGTGGCAGCTCAAGCAGCTGCAAGAACAGACGCTGGCCGCCATTCAAAGGCAGGCGCCGTCGGCCCACGCCGCGCCGAACGAGAGAGAGGTTCTCGGCGACCGCCGCCAGTTCGCAACGCCCGAAGACACGACGTGGGGCGACGAAAGCGCCCCGAAGGCAGCACCGGCCGGCGGCGATGGAAGGCCCGCGTTCCACCACGGCACCCCGCCCCAGTTCAAGCGGCGGCTGCGAGACCGGCGCGCGCACACCGGCGGCGCGTGTCCGCCGCAGGAGTACTCGGCGGCTACGCCCCCGGCCGACGCGCCCGTGTTCGCGGACGGCCCGGCGTATCCGAGCACCCCCGGCCGCCCAGCGCCCCCGGCGCATCCGCCGCCCAGCGGCGCCGTGCTCGCGCCGACCAGCGGGCACCGCGCGGCGGGCATCGCCGCGCCCGAGCCGGGGCCGCTCCGCGGGACGCCCGGCAACAGGTACCTGCAGGAGGCGCTGTCGCTGTTGGACGGGGCGCCGGCGGCTGACCAGCCGCCGCGCCCGCTCGACGAACCGCCGCGGCGCAGGAGCCGGAGCCGCAGCGGGCTGAAGGCGAAGCCGCGCGGAGGCTCCCGGCGGCCAGCGTCCCTGGGCAGCCCCCTGCCGTCCCACGACCACCGTGCTGCCAGCCGTCGGCCGTCCGGGTTCTCCGACGGCGGACACCTCACTATGAGCAAAGCTCTGCGGCTGCTCGATGCCGTCGGCGCCGACGACGACGCGGGCGAGTCCGTTGAGCGGGAAGCCCCGTTCGCGTCGGACCCGCCGCAGCGGGCGGAGCGAGGGCGGCGGCTCGACTGCATCGAGCCGGCGCACGACCCGATCGAGACCTTCCCCTCGGTCGCGATCCCGTGGGAGGAGGGCTTCGAAGACGGCGGCCGGCCGGTTGTGGGCGTGAAGCTCCTCGCCCAAGACCCGAGCCGATCGCCAGCGCGCGCGGCGTTCGTCGACCCGGGGAGGCCGCTCACCCGCCGGCAACTGAGGAGGCTGGGGCTGCCTCGTTCTGCCGTTACCAGCCGGGAGCCTGCACTACCACAAACCCATCCTCGTGCTTTGACGCATGAACGAGTGTACGAGGATGCAGAAGCTGGTCGCATGACCCTTGTTAGTCGACGACGGGATGCCCCGCCCTATACTGTGCAACAGACTCAAGGAGGCCGGTGGCGATGAGCCACCTCCTGCTGTGCAGTCTTTGGGATACAGACCAGAATGGCAAAGATCTAGGCAGCATCTCACGATGACTTGTGGCCCGGCTCCGAGTGACTCTAGTTCTAATTCTATATTTGCTTGCGCTAGTTTGCAGCCATCACGACGTGATCGTCCTATGCGTGTTGGTGCGTATGATGGTAGTCAGTGTGACTATTGCCACATTCTGCATTCCAACCGCAAACTTCCTCTAAACATAGCAGACAAACAGGCAGTGCGCGGTCTTCATAGGCCAGCGACTCCCTGCTAATGCAACAAGAACCTGAACACACGGTGAAGGTTGGCGGAGCGTATGCGTTCAGCACCTGGTCCCCTTCCCTGCCTCCTTCGCTTACGAGTTCAGGCGGCACCTTCGAGTGTTATTTGTACGTCTTGTTATTATTTTGTATGCAATCCGAACGTGCTGATTCGACAAACTCTTTCCTTTTCTGTGTGTGGAACGATTTGCGCGAGCGTAGAGTTGAAAGTTGCCAGGCCCAGGGGCCAAAAGCCTATTGTTGGCCAGATCAGTGGACGTAGACGAAAGGATGATCACACTGGAAGACGGAGGGAGCGCTTCTAGACTTGGGTGCAGGGCGCAAATTGAAATCTTGCCTTCGCCTGCAGCTTCAAAGGCGAGCTCACGAGTTCCAAGCCAAGATGCAACAACGAAGAAAGAAGACGCGTCCACGTGGTCAAGATCTCAGGCACGCCCGTGCCTGAGATCCTAGCATGCGACGAAAGCGCAACTGCTCGCGCTGGGATCCATCAAGTGCATTAGGATCACACACCGAGCCTTGCCCCAACGCCACGAGTACGACCCTGCAGTCGTGGCCTTCTCTGCAGGTGGGAAACCCATTGCAATGCAAGTGATCTCAGATGCTCCAGCACGGCGATTGCCGGCGGCTAAGATTTTTATGATGCGCGCAGACATGTTCACATAAAACCAAAGGGAATGGAAAAGAATGGCGTTTCTCAATGAAAGAGCAATTTCACCGTTGCGCCACCATTCTGTTTCGCCGCCGAATGGGTACGACCTACCCAGAACACATGGAAGTGGTGGTTCTACCTGGACCCACAGGCCTTTTGCGATAGGTGGGTACCATCAAGCTGTGCCAGATGGCTGGTCACCTCGTTACCAGGGCCATCATTCAGTTTCACCTCCAGGAGCAGGGCTCCATGAGTACGATCTACCCGGTGGGAGAGGAAATGCCGGTGCTGGTTCCTCCTGGACCCACAGGCCTTTCGAGACAAGCAGGTACCAAGCTTCGCCAGATGACGTGTCACCTCGTTACCAGAGAAGCAGTGAGGTAGTCCTGGCAGCGGTCCATAGACATTGGTCGGATCCCAACGGTCTCCCGAACGTGGTGCAAGACATACAAAACGACCTGCAGCTTGACTCAACAGAAGATGCTCTCACTTTGATTGAGCGTCAATTGGGCAAGAGGCTCCCTGCGGATCTTGTGCAGCAATGCCTTGAACGACGACAGGCCCCGTGCACATACGGCTTGCGGTGCCCGTACACAACGGAAAGAGCACACATCGATCGTTTCAGTCATCCGTGCCTGCAGTTCTTCGAAGACGGAACCTGCTCCCAGACAAAGAATCGTGTTCACATGCGGTATTTTTCGCACGTAGAACGGTCTGCTGATGAAGAAGAAGACGGAGACGATGTTGAAGCCCGAGTCAACAGCCAAACAAGAGCTTCGACGTCGCCAAGGAAAGGAAGGGTCGAAACGGAAGTATCAGACGAGACGGCGTTCGGTCGATACTACTACGACTGCTTGCGCTCGCGTGATATCAAGTTGCTTGCAGCCTTGTACGCACCGGACGCTGTTGTCGACTTGAGGAATGAACAAGACGGACACATGCAGGAGTTTCAAGACGCTAGTATCGAAGACTATCTCACTTGGATCCTCGACAAATATGCGGAACGTCGTCTGCAGGTGACGCTGTCAGTCCCGAAGCCAAAAACGGTGAAAGCGAACTGGAAGTGCGCGGCAACCGGGCTCAGGATGGTTCGCGACGACTTTCTCCTGGTTGACAACGCTCCCGACGCAAACGGAGGCAAGCCTCGTACGAAATACCTCATTGCGAAGCACCGTTCAGTCGTTCACCACAGCAAGGCCGAACGCAGTCCGCGGGACCGTTCGCGAACGCCTCGTCAACGCGGCCCGCCGGAGCCCTTTTCGGACGATCCCAGGCTGTGGGGCAAACCTCTGACGCCTTCAGCGGAGGACGAGCGCCAGCGCCTGCGGGACCGCATGGCGGCCGCGGGCAAACAGCGGCACGCCGACGACGGCGCGCGCGGCAATATCTGCTCGAGAAGCCCCTGCCCTCGCCCGGCGTCGCCCCGGCGGCTGCGGAACGCGCCGACGACCAGCCCGCCGCGGGGTCGGGGGAGCCCTGCGGGGGAGCGCCTGATGGATAATGCTGCGGCGACGAAGATTCAAGCCGCGTTTCGTGGGCGGCGCGCCCGCGCGCAGGCCGGCATCGGATCGAGCCCGAGTCCTCGCCACGAGCGCGAGCATGACGAGGAAGAACCGGCGTCGCACGATCCAACTGCTGCGCAGCACGAACTACGCGTCGAAACGCAGCGAATGGATCCATCGGGTGCGAGCCTCGATGCTACACTAACGGACCAGCCGGAGGAATCAATGCCGTACGAAAAAGCTGCCACGAAGCTTCAAGCTGGCATCCGCGGCTTCCTGTCACGGCGGAAATATGCAGCCGGAAAATGACAACGCTGGGACGACGGGAGTCTAGAGCATGTTTGGTATCGCAAAAAAGCCACGCCGCCTCGCCCGTGTGACACTGCCTGCCTGCTTGCCGTTTGTTGTGAACGGACCGTGGTTCTGTCCGGGGGAAAGGTTGCTTCCTAAGTTCTAAATTATTGCAGCGTATTTCTGCGAAATGTCGGCTCCAAAATAGCGCAGCCTTCGCAGAAATGGGCGCGCCAACCACGTGCAGCACGCGGGTTGCGATTGAGTAGGCCTGCCACAACCACAACAGTGGCAGACGCGCAAGGAATGCAGGTGGCAGCCCCGAGTTCGACAAGGCCCGTGAGCCATCGGGTCTCTTGTGGGGGTGGCGTGGGTGAAATCGGTTATGAGCACGAAGCCCTACGCACCACGACGGAAGCGCGGAAGCGCGCCAAGAGGGGGGCTTCCGGGGTCACGTAGCAAGGCCACGGCTATCGCAACAAGAGTCCAAATTCCACATGTGGATATGTGCTCTAGCCAACATGAAACACGGGTTAATCTGCGTTGGTCGGGCGTAAGAGTTCAACAAAAAGAACCCACTTTGTAGCTGTATTGTTTTCTCCCGTTCTCGCCTTCGGGTACAGTGTCGGGCGTAACCGTTCGCCCATTTGTAGTTGTATTGTTTCTCTTCTATAGTCTCCGAGTTTGTGGGTGCAATCGCACGGGCTTGAATACGCCTGCCGCTTTGCTTTCGTAGAAGAAGTGTGAAGTCTTGTCTTGAAATGGTAGGAAACTGCACGTTGCCCATGCTTGAGACTTGATGTCGAATAACACTATCCAGTTGGCGCATGCTCAAGGGCGATCTCCCGAAAGGAGCTCATTGCGCTTCGCAACGCAACGGGCAGCCGCTCAGAACAGCAAAACAAAGCCAACCGGCAGCCAGTTGCCCACCCAGCGGCCAAGACGATGCCCTTGCGAGCTGGTGGCAAGGCTGAGGCTTCCACGAGTCATCCAGTACTTCAGCCCACGAAATGCAAATTCGCTGTACAGGACAAGCCTGTGATGGCACAATCGCACGCAACAGGGGCAGAATGTACTGGAAGTGGTAGCAGAGTCGATGAGAATAAAAAGTGCCATCCACTACTCCAGACGACTTCTGGTAACACCGCTTACGTTTACCCACTGGAATAACTGCGTTTGCTAAGCGTTTACTACAGTGTCTCTGGTAAACGGTAAACGTGAGCGTTTACCGCATGTAAACGTTTGCGTTTACTCATTCTGGAGTAGACGGATTGGATAAATGTTTGCTACATACAGTGTTCACCCGTTCACCCAAGGGCGCTCGCAATTTTGCATCCACCGCCTCGCTTGGGGTGCGTTAGCACCTGCTCAGCCAAACAGTGGCGTTTCTTGCTCCCGAGAGGAGCTGATGGAGATGGCCTTCAAGTTGATAGCCGTCGAAGACAAGGCAATCGAAGGCCTAGATGCCATTCCTCACTCGAGCAATCGCCGCAGTGACACCCACGAAGCCTGCAGGGACTTCTTTTACGAAAAAGCCCTTGGCTTTTTCGTAGAAGAACCAATCTACTGGGCCATTTGCGTACCAGAGAGCACCCAAAGTGTATGGAACGTAGATACATGCTTCTACGAAGACCCGGGTGGTACCACAACCATCATCATCATCCCGCGTCCGGTGCTCAGGTGGTGTATGCAGCAGGGGCTCGCCCCGCAGGTCTTTTTGGAATTGCTCTACACTAATAATTTTGGACAGCGATCATCAGTCTAAATAACGAGCAGGCAAATACTTGAAAACAAGCAGGAAATATGCGGCTAGCCGTATTGGTGGCCGCTCTAGCTGGCGTCTTGGGATTAGCACCCCCGGCAGTTTCTGCGCCCGGATGCGGCACGTGTTCTGGGTTGGCCGCAGCTGACTGCCAGTCCAAACCAGCCTGTACGTGGGATACGGGTTTGCTAACCTGTTCTGCAACTTACACTGTTGCTGGGGGCACCAGCGAGGATCAGGACTATGGTGACATCGCCTTCTGGTACTCGAACGTGGCTGCGACTTTCGCAGATGCCGGGACCATCTGTGGGTCGCTTTGCGTTGATGGACGCCAAGGACGACTGGCTCGCGCTGTTTCTCCGATAGATGCATTGCGCTTGCGAAACATCCGTGCTCCGGCCACGGCTGTTTGGTTAGATGGCACCGACAAGGGACACGAGAGTGTCTGGCAATGGTCGGACGGAACGACTTTCTACGCAGCCAGGCACGGGTGCCTGCAGACATATTGCGGCTGGTCGCCGACACAACCGGATAACCTCGGCGGACAGCATTACATGCAAATGTCCACGACGGGCGAATGGACGGATGAGACAGGTTTGGTGCCCGCCAACTTCTTCTGCGAGTTTCCTTGCACGGAAGATTACGAGTGCAACGCCAACAGCGTTTGCAAAGAAGGACGTTGTGTGCACGCCAGCAACTGCAAAGTTACAGGACAGGGTGCCTGCTCGCCGTTTACGGAGGCGACTCTTTGCTCTGCGACTGTGGATTGCAGCTGGAACAGTACTCACTGCGTGCTGAAATACGGAGTAGACACGCACGGTACAATGGAGGCACCGCTTCCTGACAAAGAGAAGATCCTCTTCTGGTACTCCGGCTCAGCAGTTACGGCAACTCTTATGGACTCGTACGCCATTTGTGCGTCTCTTTGTGATGCGGATGGCAGGCAGGGGCACCTCGCGCGACTTACAACGGCTGATGAAATATCTCGGGCTGCCACCCTGCACGCTAGCTTCGGTGGCTCTGCGTTCTTCGATGCAAGCGACATAGAGCAGGAAGGAGAGTGGGCATGGTCGAACGGCCAGACGTTCTATTCATACAATTTACAAGAGTGCTTTCAGGAGTCCTGTCCGTGGGGTGTAGGAGAGCCGGGCAATCTCGGAACGGGGGAGCACTACGCTGACTTCAGGGCAGAAAACGGCGGAACCTGGTCCGCTATATCAGGAGCCTCTGCGCAGACGTTTCTCTGCGATTTCCCGTGCACAACGGACTACGACTGTTCGAATCCTGACGGTAAGATGTGCCCGTACAAGTGCACGTCGCTGGGACGATGCGAACTCAGCGACCGGTGCTGCTCGTGGTGGAAAAACGAGACGGCTTGTTCCACCACCCGCGAACCGGCGTGTCTATGGAACGGAAGTACGTGTGTAGATATCGAGTGTGAGGCGTCGCCATTGATCCATGATGGCCACTTGGAGTCGAGTACCTACACGGACATTCGGTTCTGGTATTCGAACACCGTGAGTCGGAACGTGGTCGATGCTGAGGGCATGTGTCAGTCGTTATGCGTCAATGGGCGAAGCGGTAGGTTGGCGCGCATTACCTCATCGCATGACCTTGTCCGCTTGAATGCACTACGCCCGTCAGGCACTAGTGTGTGGGTTGACGGCAGCGACGCTACGAGCGAAGGTTTATGGCGATGGTCCGACGGGACTCTGTTTTGGTCGGTGAGACACGGATGCTTGCAAGCGGCATGCCCGTGGAACAGAGGCGAACCGAACAACCACGCTAACCAAGAGCACCACGTGGAGTTCAACGGGTTGTGGAATGACGTCAACCCATCGGGGCTCAAGCAGTTCATCTGCGAGTTTCCTTGCATCATTGATACCCAATGTCCTGAAGAGTGGGTGTGCCAGAAGGGGCGCTGCATCCACGGCAGCACATGCAACGCGGCGGAAATGTGCAGCATATACGATACTGAGCTTGTGTGCCAGAGTGGTGGAGTGTGCCAGTGGAGCAACGCTGCCTGTGCGCCGAGATTCACGCTCGACGATGGAGACTTCGGCCAAGGTTCCGATATCAGCTTTTGGCACTCGACCGGCTCCATGACCGTCATTGAGGCAGAAAACGTGTGCGTGTCGTTGTGCGATGCTAACGGTAGACAAGGTCGCCTCGCACGAATCACAACTGAAGACGAACACAACCGTGCGCTTCTATTAAAGAACAGCATCTATGCTTCTTATGTCGACGGATCTGACGCTGATATCGAAGGTACGTGGGCGTGGGAAGACGGAACTCCGTTTTGGACGGAGGCGGATGGGTGCTTGCAAGCCTACTGCGGGTGGAACACGGGCGAACCCAACGATGTGGGCAACGAGCACTACAGGACCCTTGCTAGGTACTTGATGAACGACGTAACCGGCACAGCCTCCAGCCGGTTCTTCTGCGAGTTCCCGTGCTTGACGGACTTCGATTGCCCGGAAGCGCAGAACGCAGCCGGATGCCCGTACGTTTGCAACGCGAACGGACGGTGTGCGCTGAACGAGGATCAGTGCTGCTCCCTCGACACGAAATTGGCATGCGTGAGAAGCGATGCGCCGCTGTGCAGATGGGATGTTACTGTTGATGCGTGCGTGGACCGAGCCTGCAAGTACCAGACAGCAGGGGACTGCAATACAGACGTTGGATGCAAATGGAACGCAGTCTGCAATCAGTGCGCGGAGGAGCGGTGCACAACGACGGACTCGACGTTGTGCGCGGCAGACAAGCTGTGCTCGTGGGACGGGGCGGCGTGCACGGTATCGGCGGTGGCGTCCGGGTGCGTGGAGTTCCCGTCGGAGAGCTGCTGCTTGCAGAATGCCGGTTGCCGGTGGGACAGGGAAAACGTGTGTCTGAACAAGCCGAACACAGCATGCGAGCAGGCTTCGGCGACCGCGTGTAACTTCCCTTCGCAAGGCGCGTGCGATGGTGACTTGAGGTGTGCGTGGGACAGTGGCTGCAAGCCGAAGTACTCATACTTTGAAGACGGTCTGGTAGAGGATACCGACTACAGAGATATCCACTTCTGGCACTCGAACTTGATGAAGGCCAGTTTTGATGATGCTAAAACTATCTGCCGCTCGCTTTGCAGTGACGGTAAGGAAGGGCGACTTGCGCGCATGCTCAACGCACACGATTTAGTCCGAATGCGCGAACTGCGACCTGGTTACGATGCTGCGTGGCTCGATGGAACCGATGCAGCGAACGAAGGGAACTGGCTCTGGTCTGATGGGACTCTGTTTTGGTCAGAGAGGCACGGGTGTCTGCAAGCGGCTTGTCCGTGGAACAGCGGGGAACCAAATGATGCCGGCTGGGAAGGGGAGCACCACCTGGAACTCACGATGTTGTGGAACGATGCGGGGTCTCCTTCAAACACGAAGGCGTTTTTCTGCGAGTTCCCTTGCAAGGCAGACGCGGAGTGCGAAGGTGAGTTAATTTGCAAGCAAGGGCGGTGCACACACGGGAGCCAGTGTTCTCTAAACGAGACGTGTGCTTTGTACGAAACACAGACGGTTTGCGAAAGTCTGGATGAGGTGGCAACCCAAGCAGTTTGCATGTGGACGGGCGAGGAATACACTGGTTCTTGCGTACCAAAGTACAGTTTGCAGAGCGGAAAGTTAGAATCAGGTGTTCACGATGATATCCGGTATTGGTTCTCAACCAGCTCGGTGAAGGCGACTACTGTGGACGCGGAAAACATCTGCGTTTCATTGTGCGACGACAAAGGTCGACACGGCCGGCTGGCGCGCGCCACATCAAGACTCGAGATTGACCGCCTGCAAAGACTCCGCGGAGGACCAGGTTCCGCTCACTTGGACGGTTCCGACGCAGAAAATGAAGGACTGTGGACGTGGTCGGATGGGACACCGTTTTGGTCGAACGAATTGGGGTGTCTGATAGACTTCTGCCCGTGGGGGTCCGGCCAGCCAGACGATTATTCCACCGGCGAGCACTACCTCATCCTCTGGGACAATGGACGACTGAACGACGACACGACCGAGAGGGTCGAGTTTTTCTTCTGCGAGTTCCCATGTGCGGACGACTCGGACTGTCCGGCGACGAACGAAGACAACTGTCCGTACGTATGCGGGACATTCGGTCGCTGCATCCTCAGCGATGATTCCTGCTGCGGTTTTGAAAGGAAGTCTACTTGCGTCAGGAGCGACGAGCCGCTGTGTCAGTGGGACGAGACGGCGCTGTCGTGTGTGGACCGTCCGTGCCAGTACCCAACGGCAGGACCCTGCGGTGCGGACCCGCAATGCGAGTGGAACACGCAGTGCACCAACGATCAGATTTGCGCAATGAAGCGATGCACGGCTTCGGACGAGACGTCGTGCGTGGCTGAAACGCTGTGCAGGTGGAGCACTGCGTCGTCGGGTTGTGTTCCGACAGACGAAGCAGACGGGTGCGTGCAGTTCCCGACGCAGAGCTGCTGTGAGCAGAATCAGTTGTGCATGTGGGACTCGACGAATGTGTGCCTGCGTGTGCCTGACGACACGTGCACGCGCGCAGCAGCAGCAATGTGCAGTCCGTACACGGTGGAGGGAGACTGCTCGTCTGATGCTGTGTGCAAGTGGGAAGGCAACACATGTGTTCCGAAGTACAGATCGGATGTGGATGGGATGTTGGAGAGCAACGACTACGGGGTTCTCCAGTTCTGGTACTCGAAAAACATCTCGGTCGTGTTCGAAGACGCAAAGGCCATCTGTGGGTCGATGTGTCACTACGGCCGGCAGGGACGACTGGCGCGGACCGTGAGCCACATGGAAATTGTCCGGCTGGACCACCTCCGGCCGACAATGCAGAGCAGTTGGATAGACGGCACGGACAAAGGGCATGAAGGGGAGTGGCAATGGTCGGATGGCACAGTGTTCTGGACGGAAAGACATGGGTGCCTGCAGGAATCATGCCCGTGGAACAGTAACCAGCCGGACAACTATAACCAAAATGAACACACCATTGAATACGCTGACGGATGGAACGACCAGCTGCCAGATGTCCAACGGATGTTTTTGTGCGAGTTCCCCTGCTATGACGACAGTGACTGTGATGCAACCCATCTCTGTAAGCAAGGACGATGCGTGCACGGCAGCCATTGCGACGCGACAGACTCTACGTGTGGGTTGTATCTCAACGAGTTGATCTGCTCAGGGAGTAATGTGTGCAAATGGACCGGTACCGACTGCGTGCAGAGATACACGATGAGCGACGGCAGAAGCGAAGGCGGAGACAATTCCAAAGTCCGCTACTGGTATTCTGGGAGCACCATCCAGGCGGAGGTTCACGAAGCTCAGCAGATCTGCATGTCTCTCTGTGATGTTCGTGGCCGGCAAGGTCACCTGGCTCGCCTCACAACTCTTGATGAACAGGCACGTATCAGGACTTTGTACAACGGTGGACCGAATGCGTGGATCGACGCGTCCGATGCAGGAGTTGAAGGAGTTTGGGAGTGGTCCGACGGAACCGTCTTCTATACGGAAAGTGACCATTGCTTGCAGGAAGTATGCCCGTGGGGGTTCAACGAACCGAATGATCATGATAAGAACGAGCATTACATACAGATGAACAAAGACACGAACTGGCTTGACTGGGGTGGCACCTCGACCGCGTCATTCTTGTGCGAATTCCGATGTGTAACAGACTATGACTGTCCGAATCCAGATGCGAAGGCGTGTCCGTATAAGTGTACATCTCTCGGAAGATGCGAGCTTAGCGACAAGTGCTGCTCGTGGTGGAAGAACACGACGGCTTGCTCGACCACGCGCGAGCCGGCGTGTCTATGGAACACGGACACGGCGGCGTGTGACGATATCGAGTGTGAGGCGTCGCCGTTGATTGCGGACGGCCAATTGGAGTCCAGTAACTACACGGATATTCGGTTCTGGTACTCGAAGAGCGTGAGCCGGAATGTGGCGGACGCTGAGGTCATGTGTAAGTCGCTGTGTGTGAATGGGCGAAGCGGACGATTGGCGCGTATTACAACGGTGCATGACCTCGTCCGCTTGAATGCTCTGCGCCCGTCAGGCACTAGTGTGTGGGTTGATGGAAGCGATGCTACGAGCGAAGGTTTGTGGCGATGGTCCGACGGGACTATGTTTTGGTCGGTGAGACACGGATGTTTGCAAGCGACATGCCCGTGGAACCGCGGCGAACCGAACAACCACGCTAACCAAGAGCACCACGTGGAGTTCAACGGCTTGTGGAATGACGTCGGACCATCGGGCGAGAAGTCGTTCATCTGCGAGTTCCCTTGCCTGGTCGACACGCAGTGTCCCGAAGAGTGGGAGTGCCAGCAAGGCCGATGCGTGCACGGCAGTACTTGTAATTCGGCGGAGATTTGCAGCATGTACGAAACTGAGGACGTCTGTGCGAGAGGTGAAGTGTGTTGGTGGAGGAACAATGCCTGCGAGGCAAGGTACACGTGGGAAAGTGGAATAATGGAGCCAGGGAACCGAACGGACATTCAGTTCTGGTACTCGGGCCTCACCACCAATGTGGACAAGGAGTTCCTTGTCGAAGCGGAGAATGTGTGCCTGTCTGTGTGCAATGCAAACGGCCGCCGGGGGCGCCTCGCCCGAATTACGACGAAGGACGAGTTCGACCGTGTGCTGCAACTGATTGGCCCAATTACCCAGTCTACTTACTTCGACGGTTCTGACGCGGACATCGAAGGAGTATGGGCGTGGGCGGACGGTACCCCGTTTTGGACGGAGGCGGATGGGTGCTTGCAAGCCTTCTGCGGGTGGAACCAGGGCGAACCCAACGATGTCGGCGACGAGCACTACATGGAAATCGGTACCTCCCCGACGTGGAACGACATCCCGGGCGACAACCCGTTCAGGAGGAGGGCGTTCCTCTGCGACTTCCCGTGCTTGACGGATTTCGACTGCCCAGCAGCTGAAAACGAAGCAGGATGCCCGTACAGTTGCGATGGGAACGGACGATGTGCACTGAGGGCTGACCGGTGCTGCTCTTACGACAAGGAATTTTCGTGTGTGACAACTAAAAAGGCGCTGTGCAAATGGGATGAGGCTGGAGTGTGCGTGGACCGGCCGTGCAAGTACGACGTTTCGACAGACTGCATCGGTGACACTGGATGTGAATGGAACGCACAGTGCGCCCAATGCGCGGAGAAGCGGTGCACAACGACGGACTCGACGTTGTGCACGGCAGACAAGCTGTGCTCGTGGAACGGGGCGGCGTGTGCGTTGTCGGCGGTGGCTTCCGGGTGCGTGCAGTTCCCGTCGCAGAGCTGCTGCTTGCAGAATGCCGGTTGCCGGTGGGACAGGGAAAACGTGTGTCTGAAGAAGCCGAACACAGCATGCGAGCAGGCTTCGGCGAACGAGTGTACCTTCTACCTCTCTTCGCAAGTCGCGTGCGATGGCGACTTGAGGTGTGCGTGGGACGGCGGCTGCAAGCCGAAGTACTCATACTTCGATGATGGCGTGATAGAGGAGATCGACTACAGAGACATCCACTACTGGCACTCGAAGATGGTAGAAGCAAACGTGGCGGACGCACAACTTATCTGCGGCTCGCTTTGCAGCGACGGTAAGAAAGGACGACTTGCGCGCATGCTGAACGCGCAAGACTTGATTCGAATGCGTCATCTTCGTCCGAGTCTAGATCAAGCTTGGATTGATGGAACCGACCTGAACCACGAAGGAAACTTTCACTGGTCCGACGGGACTCTGTTTTGGTCGGAAAGACACGGATGCCTGCAAGCGGCTTGTCCGTGGAACAGCGGCGAGCCGAACGATTGGGGCGATGGAGAACATCACATCGAGCTGACGCAGTTGTGGAATGATGTCGAAGCTTCCAATGAGCGAGAGTTCTTCTGTGAGTTCCCCTGCACGGTGGATACGGAGTGTGACACGGACTTTGTGTGCAAACAAGGGCGATGCACGCACGGGAGCCAGTGTTCGGTAAACGAGACGTGCGCTGTGTATGAAACTAGTGCCGTTTGCGAGAGCGCAGTCTGCGTCTGGACGGGAACTGACGAGGCGGGTTCTTGTGTACCACGGTTCACATTCGACAGCGGTAAATTGGAGGAGGGAGTTCACACCGATATCCGGTACTGGTTTTCAACGGAATCCGTAAAGGAGAATGTTGTGGATGCGGAGGAAGTGTGTCTGTCCCTGTGTGATGAGAATGGTCGACAAGGAAGGCTGGCACGTGTTACGACGAGGGATGAGGTTGACCGGATACAGAAACTGCGAGGAGTAGGGGGAACTGCTCATTTGGACGGATCAGATGCAGATATCGAAGGAACGTGGGCGTGGTCAGATGGGACGCCTTTCTGGTCGGAGGATTCCGGCTGTTTGATCGACTACTGTGCATGGAACAACAACGAGCCGAATGACTGGGGTGATGGTGAGCACTACCTGGGGTTGTATGACAACGGTCGCCTGAACGACCACAAAGGCACTGACGCCCTGTTCTTTTTCTGCGAGTTCCCATGTGCGGACGACTCGGATTGTCCGGCGACGACCGACGATGGGTGCCCTATCATGTGCTCTCCGTGGGGCAGATGTGTTCCCACAACGGACATGTGCTGCGGCTTTGAGAGGAAGTCGAAATGTGTCAGCAGCGACGAGCCGCTGTGTCAGTGGGACGCGACGGCGCAGGCGTGTGTCGACCGCTCGTGCCAGTACCCAACGTCAGGAGCCTGCACAGCGGACCCGCAATGCGAGTGGAACACGCAGTGCACCAACGACCAGATGTGCGCAGTGAAGCGATGCACGGCTTCGGACGAGTCGTCATGCAGGGTGCAGGTGGAGCACTGTGTCGTCGGGTGGAACCAGGGCGAACCCAACGATGTCGGCGACGAGCACTACATGGAAATCGGTACCTCCCCGACGTGGAACGACATCCCGGGCGACAACCCGTTCAGGAGGAGGGCGTTCCTCTGCGACTTCCCGTGCTTGACGGATTTCGACTGCCCAGCAGCTGAAAACGAAGCAGGATGCCCGTACAGTTGCGATGGGAACGGACGATGTGCGCTGAGGGCTGACCGGTGCTGCTCTTACGACAAGGAATTTTCGTGTGTGACAACTAAAAAGGCGCTGTGCAAATGGGATGAGGCTGGAGTGTGCGTGGACCGGCCGTGCAAGTACGACGTTTCGACAGACTGCATCGGTGACACTGGATGTGAATGGAACGCACAGTGCGCCCAATGCGCGGAGAAGCGGTGCACAACGACGGACTCGACGTTGTGCACGGCAGACAAGCTGTGCTCGTGGAACGGGGCGGCGTGTGCGTTGTCGGCGGTGGCTTCCGGGTGCGTGCAGTTCCCGTCGCAGAGCTGCTGCTTGCAGAATGCCGGTTGCCGGTGGGACAGGGAAAACGTGTGTCTGAAGAAGCCGAACACAGCATGCGAGCAGGCTTCGGCGAACGAGTGTACCTTCTACCTCTCTTCGCAAGTCGCGTGCGATGGCGACTTGAGGTGTGCGTGGGACGGCGGCTGCAAGCCGAAGTACTCATACTTCGATGATGGCGTGATAGAGGAGATCGACTACAGAGACATCCACTACTGGCACTCGAAGATGGTAGAAGCAAACGTGGCGGACGCACAACTTATCTGCGGCTCGCTTTGCAGCGACGGTAAGAAAGGACGACTTGCGCGCATGCTGAACGCGCAAGACTTGATTCGAATGCGTCATCTTCGTCCGAGTCTAGATCAAGCTTGGATTGATGGAACCGACCTGAACCACGAAGGAAACTTTCACTGGTCCGACGGGACTCTGTTTTGGTCGGAAAGACACGGATGCCTGCAAGCGGCTTGTCCGTGGAACAGCGGCGAGCCGAACGATTGGGGCGATGGAGAACATCACATCGAGCTGACGCAGTTGTGGAATGATGTCGAAGCTTCCAATGAGCGAGAGTTCTTCTGTGAGTTCCCCTGCACGGTGGATACGGAGTGTGACACGGACTTTGTGTGCAAACAAGGGCGATGCACGCACGGGAGCCAGTGTTCGGTAAACGAGACGTGCGCTGTGTATGAAACTAGTGCCGTTTGCGAGAGCGCAGTCTGCGTCTGGACGGGAACTGACGAGGCGGGTTCTTGTGTACCACGGTTCACATTCGACAGCGGTAAATTGGAGGAGGGAGTTCACACCGATATCCGGTACTGGTTTTCAACGGAATCCGTAAAGGAGAATGTTGTGGATGCGGAGGAAGTGTGTCTGTCCCTGTGTGATGAGAATGGTCGACAAGGAAGGCTGGCACGTGTTACGACGAGGGATGAGGTTGACCGGATACAGAAACTGCGAGGAGTAGGGGGAACTGCTCATTTGGACGGATCAGATGCAGATATCGAAGGAACGTGGGCGTGGTCAGATGGGACGCCTTTCTGGTCGGAGGATTCCGGCTGTTTGATCGACTACTGTGCATGGAACAACAACGAGCCGAATGACTGGGGTGATGGTGAGCACTACCTGGGGTTGTATGACAACGGTCGCCTGAACGACCACAAAGGCACTGACGCCCTGTTCTTTTTCTGCGAGTTCCCATGTGCGGACGACTCGGATTGTCCGGCGACGACCGACGATGGGTGCCCTATCATGTGCTCTCCGTGGGGCAGATGTGTTCCCACAACGGACATGTGCTGCGGCTTTGAGAGGAAGTCGAAATGTGTCAGCAGCGACGAGCCGCTGTGTCAGTGGGACGCGACGGCGCAGGCGTGTGTCGACCGCTCGTGCCAGTACCCAACGTCAGGAGCCTGCACAGCGGACCCGCAATGCGAGTGGAACACGCAGTGCACCAACGACCAGATGTGCGCAGTGAAGCGATGCACGGCGTCGGACGAGTCGTCGTGCAGGGCTGAGGAGCTGTGCAGGTGGAGCACTGCGTCGTCGGGTTGTGTTTTGACAGACGAAGCAGACGGGTGCGTGCAGTTTCCGACGCAGAGCTGCTGTGAGCAGAATACGTTGTGCGTGTGGGATTCGACGAATGTGTGCCTGCGTGTGCCTGACGACACGTGCACGCGCGCAGCAGCAGATATGTGCAGTCCGTACACGGTGGAGGGAGACTGCTCGTCTGATGTTGTGTGCAAGTGGGAAGGCAACACGTGTGTTCCGAAGTACACACCGCGCGTGGACGGGATCTTGGAGGGCAACGACTACGGGGTTCACCAGTTCTGGTTTTCGAGCAACATCATGGCAAATGCTACTGACGCGAAAGCCATCTGCGGGTCGATGTGCAACTACGGCCGGCAGGGGCGACTGGCGCGGACTGTGAACGACATGGAAGTCTACCGGCTGCATTACCTCCGGCCGACATCATACTCTTCTTGGATGGATGGGAGCGACCAGTGGCACGAAGGGGAGTGGCAATGGTCGGATGGGACTGTGTTCTGGACGGAGCGGCATGGTTGCCTGCAGGCTTCGTGCCCATGGGGTGGCGGTCAGCCGGATAACTTCCTACTTAACGAGCACAATATAGAGTTCTCGGAGCTTTGGAACGATCAGAAAGCTATCGATTTGCGAACATTTTTATGCGAGTTCCCATGCTATGAAGACGCTCAGTGCGACGGTGATTACACCTGCAAACAAGGACGTTGTGTGCATGGAAGCCATTGCGAAGCTACAGAGTCTATCTGCTCGCTGTACTGGAGTGAGTCGATGTGCACGAACGGAGCTGTCTGCGAGTGGACGGGTACAGCCTGCGTGCAGAAGTACCAGGTCAGCACACACGGAATAGCTGAAGTGGGAGACAATTCAAAGGTCCGATTCTGGTACTCCGACACAATAGCAGCACCAATTGTAGGCGCACAGGAGATCTGCGCCTCTCTTTGTGACGGGGATGGACGACGGGGCCAGCTGGCACGCATCACGACGGACGACGAATACCAACGAGCGCGCGCATTACGGCCAAGTGGTGATACGAAGTCAGCGTACATTGATGGTGCCGATGCCCACCATGAAGGAGTCTGGCAATGGTCCGACGGAACAGTATTCTGGACGGAGTCGCACAAGTGTTTCCTTGGACCGTGCCCGTGGGCAGAGAACGAACCAAATGACTGGGGAGACAGGGACGAGCACTACCTTGAGATGGATAGGAATGGCCTCTGGAACGACATTGGAGGAGGCGGCTTAAGTGCTTTCTTCTGTGATTTCGGGTGTATGTCGGACTATGACTGTCCGAATGCTGATGGCGAGGCATGCCCGTACAAATGCAATTCGCTCGGAAGATGCGAACTGAGCGACCGGTGCTGCTCGTGGTGGAAGAACGAAACTGCTTGCTCGACCATGCGCGAACCGGCGTGTCTATGGAACACGGACACGGCGGTGTGTGACGACATCCAGTGTAAAGCGTCGCCGTTGATTGCGGACGGCCAATTGGAGGCCAGTAACTACACGGATATTCGGTTCTGGTACTCGAAGAGCGTGAGCCGGAATGTGGCGGACGCTGAGGTCATGTGTAAGTCGCTGTGTGTGAATGGGCGAAGCGGACGATTGGCGCGTATTACAACGGTGCATGACCTCGTCCGCTTGAATGCTCTGCGCCCGTCAGGCACTAGTGTGTGGGTTGATGGAAGCGACGCTACGAGCGAAGGTTTGTGGCGATGGTCCGACGGGACTCTGTTTTGGTCGGTGAGACACGGATGCTTGCAAGCGACATGCCCGTGGAACCGCGGCGAACCGAACAACGGGGCCGGCCAAGAGCACCACGTGGAGTTCGACGGGTTGTGGAATGACGTCGGACCATCGGGCGAGAAGCCGTTCATCTGCGAGTTCCCTTGCCTGGTCGACACGCAGTGTCCCGAAGAGTGGGAGTGCCAGCAAGGCCGATGCGTGCACGGCAGTACTTGTAATTCGGCGGAGATTTGCAGCATGTACGAAACTGAGGACGTCTGTGCGAGAGGTGAAGTGTGTTGGTGGAGGAACAATGCCTGCGAGGCAAGGTACACGTGGGAAAGTGGAATAATGGAGCCAGGGAACCGAACGGACATTCAGTTCTGGTACTCGGGCCTCACCACCAATGTGGACAAGGAGTTCCTTGTCGAAGCGGAGAATGTGTGCCTGTCTGTGTGCAATGCAAACGGCCGCCGGGGGCGCCTCGCCCGAATTACGACGAAGGACGAGTTCGACCGTGTGCTGCAACTGATTGGCCCAATTACCCAGTCTACTTACTTCGACGGTTCTGACGCGGACATCGAAGGAGTATGGGCGTGGGCGGACGGTACCCCGTTTTGGACGGAGGCGGATGGGTGCTTGCAAGCCTTCTGCGGGTGGAACCAGGGCGAACCCAACGATTCGGCGACGAGCACTACATGGAAATCGGTACCTCCTCGACGTGGAACGACATCCCGGGCGACAACCCGTTCAGGAGGAGGGCGTTCCTCTGCGACTTCCCGTGCTTGACGGACTTCGACTGCCCAGCAGCTGAAAACGAAGCAGGATGCCCGTACAGTTGCGATGGGAACGGACGGTGTGCGCTGAGGGCTGACCGGTGCTGCTCTTACGACAAGGAATTTTCGTGTGTGACAACTAAAAAGGCGCTGTGCAAATGGGATGAGGCTGGAGTGTGCGTGGACCGGCCGTGCAAGTACGACGTTTCGACAGACTGCATCGGTGACACTGGATGTGAATGGAACGCACAGTGCGCCCAATGCGCGGAGAAGCGGTGCACAACGACGGACTCGACGTTGTGCACGGCAGACAAGCTGTGCTCGTGGAACGGGGCGGCGTGTGCGTTGTCGGCGGTGGCTTCCGGGTGCGTGCAGTTCCCGTCGCAGAGCTGCTGCTTGCAGAATGCCGGTTGCCGGTGGGACAGGGAAAACGTGTGTCTGAAGAAGCCGAACACAGCATGCGAGCAGGCTTCGGCGAACGAGTGTACCTTCTACCTCTCTTCGCAAGTCGCGTGCGATGGCGACTTGAGGTGTGCGTGGGACGGCGGCTGCAAGCCGAAGTACTCATACTTCGATGATGGCGTGATAGAGGAGATCGACTACAGAGACATCCACTACTGGCACTCGAAGATGGTAGAAGCAAACGTGGCGGACGCACAACTTATCTGCGGCTCGCTTTGCAGCGACGGTAAGAAAGGACGACTTGCGCGCATGCTGAACGCGCAAGACTTGATTCGAATGCGTCATCTTCGTCCGAGTCTAGATCAAGCTTGGATTGATGGAACCGACCTGAACCACGAAGGAAACTTTCACTGGTCCGACGGGACTCTGTTTTGGTCGGAAAGACACGGATGCCTGCAAGCGGCTTGTCCGTGGAACAGCGGCGAGCCGAACGATTGGGGCGATGGAGAACATCACATCGAGCTGACGCAGTTGTGGAATGATGTCGAAGCTTCCAATGAGCGAGAGTTCTTCTGTGAGTTCCCCTGCACGGTGGATACGGAGTGTGACACGGACTTTGTGTGCAAACAAGGGCGATGCACGCACGGGAGCCAGTGTTCGGTAAACGAGACGTGCGCTGTGTATGAAACTAGTGCCGTTTGCGAGAGCGCAGTCTGCGTCTGGACGGGAACTGACGAGGCGGGTTCTTGTGTACCACGGTTCACATTCGACAGCGGTAAATTGGAGGAGGGTGTTCACACCGATATCCGGTACTGGTTTTCAACGGAATCCGTAAAGGAGAATGTTGTGGATGCGGAGGAAGTGTGTCTGTCCCTGTGTGATGAGAATGGTCGACAAGGAAGGCTGGCACGTGTTACGACGAGGGATGAGGTTGACCGGATACAGAAACTGCGAGGAGTAGGGGGAACTGCTCATTTGGACGGATCAGATGCAGATATCGAAGGAACGTGGGCGTGGTCAGATGGGACGCCTTTCTGGTCGGAGGATTCCGGCTGTTTGATCGACTACTGTGCATGGAACAACAACGAGCCGAATGACTGGGGTGATGATGGTGAGCACTACCTGGGGTTGTATGACAACGGTCGCCTGAACGACCACAAAGGCACTGACGCCCTGTTCTTTTTCTGCGAGTTCCCATGTGCGGACGACTCGGATTGTCCGGCGACGACCGACGATGGGTGCCCTATCATGTGCTCTCCGTGGGGCAGATGTGTTCCCACAACGGACATGTGCTGCGGCTTTGAGAGGAAGTCGAAATGTGTCAGCAGCGACGAGCCGCTGTGTCAGTGGGACGCGACGGCGCAGTCGTGTGTGGACCGCTCGTGCCAGTACCCAACGTCAGGAGCCTGCACAGCGGACGCGCAATGCGAGTGGAACACGCAGTGCACCAACGACCAGATGTGCGCAGTGAAGCGATGCACGGCTTCGGACGAGTCGTCATGCAGGGCCGAGGAGCTGTGCAGGTGGAGCACTGTATCGTCGGGTTGTGTTTTGACAGACGAAGCAGACGGGTGCGTGCAGTTTCCGACGCAGAGCTGCTGTGAGCAGAATACGTTGTGCGTGTGGGATTCGACGAATGTGTGCCTGCGTGTGCCTGACAATACGTGCACACGCGCAGCAGCCGCAGTGTGCAGTCCGTACACGGTGGAGGGAGACTGCTCGTCTGATGTTGTGTGCAAGTGGGAAGGCAACACATGTGTTTCGAAGTACACACCACGCGTGGACGGGATCTTGGAGGGGAATGACTACGGGATTCACCAGTTTTGGTTTTCGACAAACATCTCGGCCAGCTTCGAAGACGCGAAGGCCATCTGTGGGTCGATGTGCAACTACGGCCGGCAGGGGCGACTGGCGCGGACTGTGAACACCATGGAAACACTTCGGTTGCATTCTATCCGTCCGACGTCGGAGTCTTCTTGGATGGATGGCACCGACAAGGGGCATGAAGGGGAGTGGCAATGGTCGGATGGGACTGTGTTCTGGACGAACAGGCACGCTTGCTTGCAAGAATCCTGCTCGTGGGACGACGGTCAGCCGGACAACTATAATGGAGAAGAGCACAACATTGTGCTTTCGGAGCTTTGGAATGACCTGAAGGCGACGGAAGAGCGATCGTTCTTGTGCGAGTTCCCATGTTATGACGACAATGAGTGCGAGAGCGACTTCATCTGCAAACAGGGGCGCTGTGTGCATGGCAGCCATTGCAAAGCTACAGAGTCGACATGCTCGCTGTACTGGAGCGAATCGTTGTGCTCGGGTGCTGTCTGCGAGTGGAACAGTACGGACTGCGTGTCGAAGTACTCGATGGCGACGAATGGAAAAAACGAAGCTGGAGACGACTCAGTGATGCGATACTGGTACTCGACTAACTCCGTGAGGGGAACAGTTTTCGAAGCTATGGCAATCTGCAAGACTCTTTGCAATGCGGACGGTAGGCAGGGACAATTGGCGAAGGCCACATCGCGGGATGAGATTAATAGAATGGTAGCTATGTTCGATTCAGGAGATGACGACGCGTGGCTCGAAGCATCTGATGCAGGGGTAGAAGATGTGTGGGAGTGGTCCGACGGAACCGTGTTTTGGACGAGAGCAGATGGTTGCTTCCAAGATTTCTGTCCGTGGAGGGACGATGAGCCGAACGACTGGGGGGATGGCGAGCACCACTTATTGATGAAGAGAAATGGGGGATGGAATGATGATAGGAACTATAAGATACAGCCATTCTTCTGTGATTTCCCGTGTGTGTCAGACTATGACTGTCCGAATGCGGAGGGTAAGGCATGCCCGTACAAGTGCACGTCGCTCGGAAGATGCGAACTGAGCGACAAGTGCTGCTCGGTGTGGGAGAATAAGACTTCTTGCGAACAAGAGAGGGGGCAATCGTATTCAAAGTGCTCGTGGAACACCAACACCGACGAATGTGAAGAAGTTTCAACATGCAGCAATCGCATGGAGGATAAGTGCGAGACATCGGATGGACGATGTGAATGGGTAATGTACAGTGCCCAATGTGAAACCAGATGTTCTAGTTTGTCGCTCGAAGAGTGTCGACAGTTTCCCAGTTGCTCCGTTTCGAACAATTCGTGCATCAGAAGCAGCTTCTGTGAAGCGCAGACCAGCGAAGAAGAGTGCAAAAAGGATATTGAATCTTGTTTGTGGAAGAACAACAAGTGTGTAGAAGTCGAGGCATGTTCAACCCTCAACCAAGTAGACTGTGGAGACGATGAACGATGCCAGTGGGGAGGAGGAGTCTGTGGCTACAAGAAGTGCATCAGCGGCGTAAAAGCTGCTTGCGAAAATGATGTAGGTTGTAGTTGGACAGATGACACTTGTGTTGTCTCGACGGCCTGCCAAAGTCGAACGGCTGGTAGTTGTGAAGACGATGACCGATGCAAGCTTTTGAACGGAGACTGTGTTGGAAATCACATGCTGTGCGGACCAGATGAATGTTGCAATTGTGAAGGAAGCTGGAGCGGAGCGGAGTGCCGGGTCTGCAAATTCATGGAAAGTGCGAGTAATGAATGTGTTGTGTGCTCTTCGGAGAAGACATGTAGCGGACACGGCAGCTGCACGGTTGCACAGACCTGCCTGTGCGATGCAGGATGGGGGGGTGTTGATTGTAGCAACCGGATATGTGCTCCACAGAAAGCACAGTGGTTCACAACGTTCCCCAACCGACCTGTGCACGGCAGCCAGTTCACAATCATCGTACACGGGTGCTATCAAGCCGCAGTACCCATCAAAGTGATACGCGCAGGCCCGACTTGGAATTGTGAACTGGATGCTGCTGCTGCTTGTGTGTCGCAGTCTTCTTCGTCTGTTCTGCAACTGAAGGGGGACTGCCTCAATGGGGCACAAAGCGAATTGCCACGGCTGGAGCCGGTGGCTCAGCAAGAGCTCTTTGTAGAACTTGCTACATCTGACGATAGCACGACGGACTTCCAAGTTTGTTGGCAGAACGGAGCATCTTGGTCGAGCTTGCCGACCCACGACCGAAGAGGCAACCGAACCTTCATTCTGGAGATCTCTGCTGAAGCAAACTCTGACAGTGGTGCAGTTAGCGCCGCCGCATCAATGGGCTCCGAGGATGCGTGCTGCGAGGGATTGCGGATCGGCGATGCGTGCCTACCTGCAGGGCTAGTTGTTTCGATGTGGGCACTCTTCTTTTGCGTTCTGTGTGCTATTACCTTGGCAGCATTCAATTATAGCCGCCAGAGTGACGGATTAAAGCAACACCAGGCTTCCAACATATTTGAAGACTTCGAAGTCGATATGGAGAAGACGTGCTGGCTCCTGACAGAGACGCATTCGAAAGAAGGTGAAAACGAAGGAGAGAAAGAAGGAAGCGAGGAAGAACCTGCTCTAGAGACGACTGCAGTGTCACGTGTCACCAACGAGTAGTCGGTCGGTCCCAGTTTGGTGGCGGACTGTCATACATCGGAACAGTTCAGGCGGCCCTGTGCTGCTCATCACCTCGGAGAACCGAGGTCAGGATGCGCAACCCGCCCGTACCCCTCCTTTTCAGACGTGCTGGTATCGACATTGCTCGGGTCGTGACAATTCAGCCTTCGTCACGCCCTTTTTGTAAGAAACTGGCTGAATCTGGGTCCGAGCTGCTTCCACACTTACACACTACAGCCAGGAATTTCTCGTGAGGCGTTTAACCCTCAGAATAGAACATGGGCTATCGATCGCTCGTTGCCGAGCACGCTGGCATGTCGGAAAGAGCACCTTTGATGCCCTTATTTCGTATCAAACAACACAGCGAACTTCTGCCAGCGGCCGGAGGGTCTTCCTTTTGGGCGCTTCGGCGCTTATTTCCCCTCCCCCACACGCCTTTTTCACTTTTGTTTTTCCACTCTCTCGTTCACCAATCTTCTGCGGCTGGAGTTTCGCCGTGAAATCAATCTGTTCTGTAACCAAAGGAACCCTTCTTTTGAATCGTCGCCAACGTACGCTGTACTGCGCCGCAGAGCGTCTGCAAGCGAGAAGCTGTGTGATCTTTTTGGCAGTTTCCGGCACCTTCGCGGCAAGACGCTCCCAGCGCATGCACTTAACAACGTTTAAAGAAAAAAGAAATGCGTAGTTTTGGTTTTGTTTTATTCTTTGGCTTTTCGTTGCCGACAACATTACTTTACTTACAGCGTCTTTTCATGCCTTTTAGTGACGGCAGCAAAGAACAGGAAAAACCGCTGTTTTACTGAGTGTTCAGTTCTGACGTCCGTTCTTCACCTCGTGCGGAAGAGAACAGGGACGTGGCTCCCACCTGCAAACAACCATGTTAGCGGTTCTTTTCTGGACCTTACTCGATCCACTGAGCCGCTCTCCGTCCTCTGAATTTGCCAGCCGCGAAAGACTGAAGGTCTATTCGAAACATACTGTGAATCGTGTCATTAATGGCGTTGCAGTGAAACAGCTATTGCATACCGTATGTGGACTAAATGTTGGACTGGTAAAGCGTAGAACTCGACCCGAAAAGGTCGCAGAAGTTCGATCTTGACTAGCTTTGGTAGGGGTCCAAAGTTTAACGTGTAAGCTGGTGGTTAACGACAAAAAGAAGCGCTACAATGTTGCACGTCTACACGCCACTGCTCGTCCACCTCAGCCACGCGCGGTGTACTTGAAAGAGAACCCATTTCCTGAAGGTTGCCCGAGACAGTGAATCCCGGAAATCCAACCTATGACCCCCCCTCCTTACATCTAAGGTTTGATCACCTGAATACCGTTTCTTCCCCCCGTCCCGCTTCAACTGCTATCCAAAGACACAACTTGTAAGCCACCGACTTTTTAAAGCACGATCTCTAGTAACGGCGTTGCTTTAGGGTTTACAACAGTGTTCTTTCCGAAGGGATTGTGATGCTGGGCTGCCTACCAGACCCGAATGCTCTCCTGATTTGCACCCCTTTACAAGCCGTAGCTGTTTCAGGGCTTACCGGGCCGTCATTAAACCGTCCAGCATTAGTCCAGGTTGTCACCCGAGCCCAAGGAAGAGGGCGTCGCGAATAAATCCTACATTCGCACCACCGTGTCGCGTAAAAGGGTCTTTTTTCCATTCATTTGTTCTGTGCAACAAACTTCTTTTTTTTCCGGCACGTGCAAACAAACACACGCCTATTCTTTTTTATTGGTACCGTGAACTGAAGGGAGCATTTCCATAATAAGCGCGTGCACATGCACACAGCTACCGAATACTGACAAACTTTACTCCGGATAAAGGAACCTCCAAAGAGAGGGTTAGTTCGAACGAAGGTGATCGATTGGAGCTGATTGGCCCGTTACTTCGTTGATCAGTGCGCAAGGCCTAACTACGGAATGTTCTTTGTTTCTTCGTCACGAACGTGTCTAATTCTTTCGCTTTGAGCCTGGGGACTGAGATCGGGGGGCGAAGAATCTGACGTTGGCGAAAAGCACCGGTGTGGGCACGTTTGCGAAGTAAACTTTACAACAAGATTTTCCCCCGAAAAAAAGGGGGGGAACGTCCGCCAACGGCCTCTCAGACGGGATCCCTGTTCAACGTGTCCAAAGGCTCAAAGCAAATCTCATCTCGTTACCACGAAACACGGTTATTTTAAACCGCTAGACCTTCCCTCGATGCAACTGCTACTCACACAACTATTAGTACGGTGTACAGTCTATCACAGATTGTTGCTGCGAATTGGTTGGTTCTTTAAAAGAGTGAGCCGATGCCTCTCATCTCGCCTCGGCTGTGTCACGCATGCTCTTGACAGACGCTAGCGTCCGGCATTGCGAATGTGTGTTACAGTCGTTAGGTGGTGCATATCTATGTTCCTGTTGCGTTAGTGGGGAGTCATTTGTATGCAAACGAGTACCACACCAGATTGTTGCCGCACATCAAGTTCAAACTACTACTAGTAGTATACAACCCTTCCCTTACTTACTCGCTTGCCTGCTAATCCGACGTGAATTGTGTTGCGATTCAAAAAATTTGATTTACATAATATTATCTTGCCCTTCGCCTGAAAGCAATGTTCAGAGATCAATCACGCACGGATAGACGGCAGGCAGAACTCTCTGAAAGTAGACAAATGCCTCGTTTTCTAAAATGCTCAGGAACGGTCCAATGAGATTTCCTCTGTCCCTATACACTATCTGGCGAAACAGCAGTCCAGGGACCGATCTTGAAACTGTCAGCGGGGCGAGAAGACCCTGTTGATAGGCTGAGATTCTCCAAGACCAACGAACTACATTCGACCACTCGCTCTCTCTCTCGCTCTCTTTTTTACATAAGCGCCAGCTTGAAAGGAAATGCTCGACGATGCTGCCCGACAAAGAACAGAAGGGATCCCAAGTGCTGTAACTACCGAACCACGTGTTGAACGGACGTGAGGTCATGCGGGTCTACCCCTACACGACAAATCACACAAACACAACAGGTCAAAAAATCCTGAGTGAGAAAACAACACACGGTGGTGTAAGCGAAGAACAAATCAGATTATGTTTGTAGTGTATTTGCCCCTTACCTCTATATTTCCCCCCTTCCATTCGGAGTCGAAGCAGCTACGTCGAGTATTTCCTCCCCCCTTGCTTTCTCATTTAGTCGAGCCGAACTGAAAGACAGAACATCCCACACACGGAAGAATCCAACCCGCTCGAACAGCTGCAACACGTTGGTGTGATCTACGTCGACCCGGCATTCGGCAAAACTTGAAAACGCGTGAAGACGCACACTCAAAAAAAACAGGTGCGACGCCCGATTTCTTGACTCCAGCGTTACCAGCCTCTCTACCGTGTGTACAATATTATAGTAGAGACGATGCCAACAAGGGGGGGGGGGAGCCTTAGGGCTGTGATGGGTGTGCACGCGTGCGCGCCGGTTTTCAAAAAAAGTGCGCACGGCTGCGCACGGCTGCGCACGGCTGCGCACGGCTGCGCACGGCTGCGCACGGCTGCGCACGGCCGCACGGCCGCACGGCCGCACGGCTGCGCACGCGCACGGCTGCGCACGGCTGCGCACGGCCGCACGGCTGCGCACGCGCACGGCTGCGCACGGCTGCGCACGGCCGCACGGCTGCGCACGCGCACGGCTGCGCACGGCTGCGCACGGCCGGCTGCGCACGGCTGCGCACGGCCGCACGGCTGCGCACGCGCACGGCTGCGCACGGCTGCGCACGGCTGCGCACGGCCGGCTGCGCACGGCTGCGCACGGCCGCACGGCTGCGCACGCGCACGGCTGACTCAGTGTAGCCAAACCCCACTCAGTCGGAATCTCCTTTTTGGCGGGTTTGGTGCGGGTTTGTTTCCAGCAGGCTTCGTTTGTTGTGTGCAGGGTTTGGAGCGAGTTTCTCCCTCTGTGGTCGGGGATTGCTCCGGTGTACTTTGCCTATCCCGTCTCGGAGAAAGCGCTTTCCGATAACGTGGGTCGTCCAACTGACAATGGTCGTGTGTGAAATGACGGTAGCCGCGCGCGCGCCGCACGGCCGCACGGTGTGCGCAGGTGATGCAAGACGAAGGGGAAAGCCGAAGCGACCAGCCCGGACGACCGTGATGGCACTTGCACTTTAAAGAACTCAATGCTAAACAAACATATCGGCTGACACATGGTTACGAAGACGACTGAAAGCATAGACACAAGATAGCTCAAAGCATCTGCAGAAAAACACGAAAAGCCTCCAGGCAAAAACCCGTTTTCACATTTCTTCGGAAGATTGCAGTGTGTAAGGTGACCGCACAGTCCCGAACTGCGCGGTCCTTCGTAGTGGTGGCAACCAAGCACTCAGAGAATTGGGCCTGGAGACCTCCCTGTAAAGTTTCTCGACAAGGTTCGTTTGCGCGACAGTCTTTTCGGTTCTGGCTGCAAGTTGACACACCCTGTCTGGGATGTGTTGCGGGATGTGAGCAGCCTCAGAAGCTTGAGTTAAAGCTGGTGTTAAAAAAGCGGGTGTCACACCCGCTTTTCGGGTGTGCCTCTTAAACTCCAACTTCTGGTGCTGGACCTCACCGTGTAGTATTCCCTGGTGGTGTTAGCGTGGCTTGTGAGTGGCCTGCAAAACCAAGGAGCCGTTTCCGTTTCCATGTTTTGGAAGAAACGGATGGAAACGCGTTTACTTGCCAACATAGCCCTGGGGGGGGGAGAGGTCTGGGCAGAAAGATTCTGGCATATTAAGAGACTCTGCACGTCATTTATACCCCACCAGAAACCATCTGATCCGGGGCTGCTCCCGGCGAGCCTTCTGATGAAGCATCCTGTTTGTTTCTGGACTCGAGGCTCCGGCTGGCTAAAGACCTTACAACTTTGCGACCGGGATTGTGCTGTCTCTGTTGCGCGGCAAGCCGGCCAGATTGTGCGTCGAGCGATAATGATTCAAAGAAGAAACAGAGCTGCGAAATATGCTCGACGTAATACGACTGAAACTGACACAGAAAAATTGTGGTTGGCAGCGCACCCAGGTACCCACCGATCCTCTTACCTCGTGTAACCACTACTCTTACGACACTCAGAGCACAAAGAATATCTTCCCTTAACGACGAAGGTCACCCCGAGACTCTAAAACCCCGGAGTTTCAAGCGAACTTTCACTCTAACAAATTCGAGACCGCTTTTCGCACCACGGCTTGCTGACGTTGCAGCAGGTTTCAAAGCCTTCTATGAGGTTCTTGCTGTCTTCGCCTCCTGAAGATATTTCTCAGCCAGCACCTCGAAACCTGAAATTGCTTGAGCTGCTTTTTACCGAGCCCTCTCGCCAGATCTACGCTGGAGGTGTATGACGAGCATCCACTCTCGCAGCTGAGTACATCACGTTCCCTTCTTTTTTTGTCTAAGCACCTGCATTGTAGGAAATGCTTGAGGAGACTGCCAGTTGCGATAGATGAAAGGAGGTAAATGTGCTGTAGCCCACACGACACACAGGTAAAGCTGGGTATAGTGGCGGGCGTAAGCGTTCAACAAAAAGACCCACTTTGTAGTTGTATTGTTTCTCCCTCTAGCCTCCTCCAAAGTAAGCACAAGGCAGCCCCTCGAGTATTTTGGGTCTGCGTTCGATCGAACATGCACGAGAGGCAGTGTCCTGCCTAAGTATAGAAAAGACCAGTTGTGTTGTTTTCTCCCCTCTAGCCTCCTTCGAAAATGAGCACAAGGCAGTCCCTTGCGTATTTTGTGTCGAACAAATGCTGCAAATACGTCAAGAGCAAACCGATTGATGGCAGCGCACTGTCCTCATTCCGCTGGATAGACAATACAGGGTTGAAGGAAGTGCGTACAAACAAGGAAGCGCCAGTCCGTTTTTGAGGACGCTGGGGCCACTGTTCTCTCGCGGCGAAGAACAGGAGCAGAGAGGCACTGGGAACAGCACGTGCGACGGAAATGGTTGTAGGAGATAAAAGGGGCACAACAACACTCACGAGGACGAGTTTTTGCATAAGCACCTGGGTTGCATAAGTACTTGAGGAGGCTGTCGCAAAAGGAGGAAGACCTGCTGTAACCCACAAAGGTAAATCTGTGTCTTGTGCCAGGCGTAAGCGTTCAACAAGAAAGACCCACTTCGTAGATGTATTGTTTTCTCCCCTCTAGCCTCCGTCGAAAGAAGCACAAGGCAGTCCCTCGAGTATTTTCAGTTGCCGGTTGCTGCTTGCACTCTTCCGCCTGAATTGCACGGCTTGGCCGCGGCCTTGGGCGTGAACGTGGCAGGCTGTCGCTCGAAGTTTGCACCCTGGGGTTCGTTGTCTCAGATGACCCGACAACTTTGAGGCATTTCGAACGCGCAACGGGGACTGATAGAGCACAATACAGTACCATAGGCGAGTCGTGTACAAAGGAAAGCACACACATCGAATTCAACACACACGCACACACACATGCGTGGTCGTACTTTCGTGAAGGGAGGCACCACGTTAAAACGGGTCCGTAACATACACACACTCTCTCTCTCTCGCTAAGAGGGGCGCCACGTTAAAACGGGTCCACAATACATACACACACACATACAAGCAAGTTAGCTTGAGCGCCGAAGGCGCGTCAAGTGGAATCCTATACTATCCCGAGTAGGGCGATGCATTCTTGTTTTCTCCACTCGTTTTGAGGTTGAAAGGCTGGGTGATGCAAACAACGAGCAGGCCAAAGGAAGCATGCTGCCTTACATCTTTTGTTTGCTCTCCCTCCTTCCCTGTAGCAGCGTGCCGTCAGAAAAAGGAACTCGGGATAGGGTGTCGGATTTCACACACACACACACACACACACACACACACACACACACACACACACACACACACACACACACACACACACACACACACACACACACACACACACACACACACACACACACACACACACACACACACACACACACACACACACACACACACACACACACACACACAATACAACTATTCGTAGCTCTCTCACTATCCATCGTGCTTCCCCTTGAAGACTGATTGTAACAGTCGCGCGGGATGGATAAAGAGAGACAAAGAGGAAGTCGGAAACCTTCCTACCAACGTCCCCGCGTGCAAAGCTTCGTATCCTTTTTTAAAGAAAAAGTAACAGGAAAACGATAAACGAAATCACGAACGCTAACGAGCTTCTAGGTGAAGACTTCGAATCCTGAGTTTGACCCAGCGGTCAAAGCAGTTTTCGGAGATACAAAAACCAACGTTCGTTCCCAGATAGCTGGGTCATACGAGTTTCGATGTCCGAGGTAGGGCATCCAGATCAGGATGACCGCCACATGTGTTCCATGCTTTCGCCACGTCTTTTCTTTTTGAATTGACACCTGCACGCAAAAATTGAGGAGGCCGCCCGTTGCGAGTTACAAAAGGGGAAAATATGCTGCAGCCCACACGAAGCACAGGAATTTTCTTGTTTAGTGCCGGGTGCAAGCGTTCAACAATCCGTCGAGATAAGCACCGGGGCGGCGCCTCCCAGTATCTTCCCAACATACGTCTCGCATCGTTCTTTTCATTATCAAGGGTCAGCTCTATCAGGACAGGCTTTCTTCTTTCCCTCACACAACCGCTCTTGCGAACAATGCCCAGCTGGTACCAACAAATTGTGGTTGGCAGCGCACCACGTGCAACATACCGGAGCCGGAGTTCCGCTGCGCACGAAGTTCAAACGTTTTGAAAGAGTTCCTGGGCAGACGGCAGAGCTGACCGGTCGATTGTAGAGAACGTTCATTTTCTTCTCACTCGCTGCAGCAGTTAGTGTGAGAAGATGACTCCCCCCCCCCCGAAGGGCCCCTTTTCATCCCCTTCCATGCTGGTGGCGTGTCAGTTCTTCCATTATGCAACCTCGTTTTAAGACGAGGGCGACTGCCACCTGTGGTCTCACAGGTGAGCGAGTTGCACCTTCGAACGAATCGTGATTCTAGTAAATTGTGTTCAGGTGAGCTTTTGGCAGCAGCCGAATTAGATCTTGTCCTCTTTGTATTGGTGTAGTTGTTCTCGTAGCAACCCGCAAAGATTGAACGATATAGCATCCGTAACCTCAGAAGTTGTGCAAATCTTCTTAGCTGCCGGCTGCCTGTGCTCACGACGTCCTTCGCTCTGCAACGTTTTTGAAGGCGAGCGTAGTGGGATGTGAGAGAAGAAGCAAACATACGAAGACTACGTGATTATTATTCACGCCACGATCCTTAATTTCTAGAATTTCTTTTTTGAAGTAAAAAGTATGCTAATTTTGGTGTTACCCACTGGGAGTCTACAGTGCTTCCATCAAGCTTCTACATACAAAGGGAGTGTCACTTTTTATTTTAGCCACATGCAATGTGTGAGGAAACTGAACCGCCCAAGTAGGACCTTCTGATCATGATCATTTGCCAGTTTTCAACCTGAAACGGGATGGGCTCAGAGTAGTGCGGGCAACGAAAACTCTATTTTTGCGCTCTACTTTCTCCTACACTCGTGGTGTACGGTTTCTGATGTATACACGTTGCTGGCGAAATCTTACCCTGACTGGGCTCCCGGAAATGTTGACTGCTGCCACAAGCGGGAGCTGGGGAAAAGTCGAGGTAGTCGCTGAAACGACGCCACCGACTGCACAGTTCACACCCAGCTTGCATTACGAGATGTTCGCCCCGGGGGACACCTGCTCGACCAGCAGCGGGCTGAGGGACGCCTACTATTCCATACACCTTCTATCAAACTTCTACATTCTCCGTAGTGGGTAACACCAAAATACTGCAGGAATAGTTGACTAGACCTCGTTGAGTTTCTGCTGCTCAGGTTTTTTTTGGGGGGGGGGGTCGGAAAGCAATTTGTACTCTAATTGCGGACCGACCCCCCGCCCGTTCGTGAGGAAAAAGCGAAAAAGTCTCTCTCCCTCGATTCAACTATTCCTTCTCCCCCTCGCATTTTCTCCGCTTTCTCCCGTTGCTTCATTCTTTGTTCTTCCCTTTCTTCGCCTATTTCTTCCGAACATCCTTGGAAAGTTCCCCTGGTCCCCCCATTTCATATTGAAGAGCACTGTCCTGTTCATTGCTTCACGTTCTCCGTGTCTTCCTCCGCATGGAAAAGGTCAGGAATTCATTCGGACTGGTATGAGCCTGGTTGGACACATGAGATCTGGATGTGAATCTGTTGTAGTTGCCGTTCGCCGAAACTACTCGTGGGCCGATCAATGGGTTCGGCTGTAAGGAGTTCCGCTACATTCTATCCCACGCTGTCCGCGACGAGCTTCGTGTCTAACGACATCACGTGGAGGGGGCATCACGTTATCTGATGCACAGATCGGACTAGTAGGAAAGCACCGCAGATCGGCCGAGGAGGTATCTGAGCACGAATGCCTGTCTATGAGAAACGGACGCACGCACGGACCCACCCCTCCCCCATCGAACTGCATCGAATTGCATGCTGCTGTCTATCACAGCAACAACCACCACCACCGAGGCCTCGACCACGGAATGCCCACGTGCCAGGAGGCCCGGGCAGTGCTGTCGGAAAGGGCACCATCGAGCGGTGGTAGCGAGAGGGGTCGGGACGACGGAGAAGCAGAAGGCGGAGCTGATAAGCCCCGCGGCAGCAGCGCCTCCGCCGAAGCAAACGAAGCGCGCCAACGTGGTACTGGTGCTTCCGATAGCAGCTGAGGACGAGGAGCGAACCCCAATCTCGAGAGCGAAGACGAAGAAGCGACGATCAACCTCGGCAACACCGCGGAAGACGACACGGTCAACGCCCAAGCGCCGCCGTAAGGAAGCAACCACCGACGCGCAGCCGATGCACCTGGACGAAGGGGAAGCGCGGCACCAAACGCGCGCCTGAGCGCGACGATCAAGACGAGCTTAAGAGGCGAAAGCATGACACATCACGTGCGAAGAGATAACCGCGCCGTCGGCGATGCAGATAGCCGCGGGACGACGTGAAAATGCTATGGCGTGCGGCCTCGAAAGCGTGTGAGGAGTATCTTCTTGACATGACTGAACGGCAGGGTCTGATCAAGGGTTTCACAACAGCGTATACAGGGAGGGGCGAAGTCAGAGCGCCAAAAAGCGTCGTCTTAGCGTGCACGGATAAGGGGGGAGGCGCCGTGTCGTACGCGGCCAGCAGGATGAGGACGATCATGAATGGACTCAACGCGTTTATTAGGGGAGTGCGGGACATGGATGGTGGACCACAATGCCTGCCCTACCCCTTGGAAAAGACGTGGCGAAATATCGTGCGCGGACTGGGCGATCTGAAAGGCCTACCGGAAGGGATTCGGAGACTGGCACAACAGACACCCGGACTCGCCATTGCCCAGGCCATCCGACAAGCTTTGGAGGAGAGGAGTCGAGTGCTGGCCGAGCAGACTCGGAAGGACAGAGTGACAGAGTTGCGCACCTCGAGGAAAAGATGAGAAGCATCCACTGCTCGAGCAAGTCGCTGTCTCGACCCTGTCCTGGTGCAAAGCGAAAAGGTCAGACGGTCTCGTGGCGCTCAGAGTCAACGGGGAGGTCACGGCGAATCTCCGGCAGATTGACGAGGCCCTGCAGAGGGAATGGACGCCAGTTCTCCGGATGTACGAAGGCGGGAAGCAGCCGGGGTACGGGCTATTCAAGAGAACGTACGGGAAACACATACGACGCGAGGGCATGAAGTGCGCCGACCTCACGGGCGCGGACCTGAAGCAGGTGCTGATGAAGAAGACCCCTGCCGCTGCTGGACGCGATGGCCACCGTCTTCAACGCACGGGCAAGTGGCCGGACGCCCTCCTCGAGGCCTCGGTGACACTGATCCGAAAGATGAATCGCTCGACCCGATGGCCTTGAGGCCGATCACGGTCACCAGCGCCGTGTACCGCCGTCAAGTGGCAGGAGCACTGGATCAACGGCTCGCAGCACGGGTTCCGGGATCGAGGACGTAGCTTTCGAGATAGCGTCCCAAATCGGAGGCGCTGCTGACGGGGAAGCCGCTATACGGTGTAGCACTGAAATTCGCCAAGTGCTTTGACCGGGTGCCGCAAGAGATCGTCCTCCGGCTGGTGAAAGATCTCGGGCTCCACGAGAGGATTCTGGGGCCGCTGCGAGACGTGAACGCCAGACTGCGGAGGCGCTTCAAGCTGCATATGGGGATGGGGGAGTGTTTGAGCGTGACGAATGGGATACTACAAGGGTGTCCGTTGAGCGTCATCTTACTCAACGCCCTCCTGTCGGTATTGGTCAGCAGCGTTGACGACGTGAAGGGGGGCATCCAGCGAGTCATACGCGGACGACTTGACCCTCCTTTCGCGCCTGTTGGAAAGGTGTATGCAGGATGCATTGGCGGTTGTCGAGGAATTCTGTGGGCTCACGGGCATGGCAGTGACGGACAAGACGCATGCATTTGGTACAGTCAAGGGCTACACTGCAAACGTGTCGATCTGTGGCAAGGGGCTGAAGACAGCAGACGAGTTGAAGGTTGTGGGGTGCGTTATGGGGACAAAACGGACCCGACGAGTCACGGACGCGCGTGTGAACGCGCGTTGCGAGGAGGCGGGACGTTTGGCAGTCTTACCACTGACGTTCCAGCAGCGGTCGGAGCTTGCCGCGATGTCGATCGTGCCAGCTGCAACCTTTGGAGCGGCGTAGGCCCTGCCGACGACGGCGGGCATGAACAGGTTTACTGCGGCCTTAATGAAGGGTGTCTGGGACCCCGTCAGAAAATAGAGGGCTCAAGAGATCGTGGTCATACCCTACAGGTCCTTGCTGGCTATCACCGCGGTTTGGAAGAAGAAGGCGATCTGGCGAGAACGGGTAGCGCTCATCCGGGAAAAGTACGGAGCGAGTGTGCGAACCTGGGGTCCTGTAGGTATTGCGGCGGAACACGCGAGGAAGATTGGGCTTATGGAACGCCGACTTCGGCGACGTGCAGGAGGAAGACGGAAGAAGACTCGATCCTCTCCGGCGGAGAAGTAGGTCACGAGTTCAGGCGTGTAGGGCGGGCTTGGCGACTGCGGCAGCTGGAGCAGAGACGACCGGGCTACGGAGGGATCGGGGCAGGCGTTAACTGCGACAAGACAAACGCCCTCAGGCTCAGGAGTAGCACATCACCGGAGATGGCCAACGGTATAGCGGAGGTCGTGGCCGGTGCCATGATGACGAACACGCGGGCAGCGGTCCTGTGGGGGTAGATAGCATGTGCACCCTCTGCGGTATCGGCGTGAAAGAGACGGTCGAACACGTCAGGTGGGAATGCGCAGCGTATCAGCAAATACGGGATGCGCGGCAACACGCGGGAATCATGCGGTTGGACCGGTCTGCATGGCCGCCGTGCTTGAGGAACCATGGGATCTTGCCGTACAACTGCGGTGTCGATGTACTAGGGGTTTAGGTGCTCATGGCAGATACGCCGGGAGAGACGACGCCTCGCCCGACAAGAGACTGGCGACGAGCCGGGGCACCCATGGAGGCAGCTCGACCCCGCGGAATGCGCCCCAGATGCCATACGTCTGGAGGCAGCAGCGCGGCCAGAAGTCTTCGCGGCTCTAGGCGGAGAACGATGGTTTCGCGCGCTAGGAGGGTGGCTGAGTGAAATGCTGTGGTCGGCTGAAGGCGATGTGTCCACAGCAGAACTAGCGGCGGACTTCGAAGCGTACACGGGATTAGATCTCCTGGGGAATCTGGTGGCAACGTCGATCGGCAATTCACTAAGCACGAGAGCAAAGGTTTTGGCGAAGATGTTGAAGATGCTCGGAGAAGCGACCGAGAGCTCTGGAGCAGGGCCACTGCTGCCCGGCCGTCGGCTCCCAAAATTCGGGTCGTTGCGCACCGTTGGTCCCGCCGCGCCTCACCGGGTACGAGTTCCGCCCGATCTCTCAGGCTGGCGAGGAGACCATGCGGGTACTCGAGACCCAGCTGATGACCTGCAGGCACGGGTTCAGTGGCAAAGCATGGGGAATGGACGTATTCCCCAGTTACGACGATGTGAGAGGGGAGCGAGCCGCAAGGTGGAGCGCCTTCGACGACGATACCGCCCGCGGGAGAGAGCAAAGAGAGCCGACCTCTGGGGGGGACCCGTGGCGTGTAGCCGACGGTGTACCTCGGCTCACAACCAGGGGCGAGAGGGTGTGTAAAGTGCACCAGAGGGTCGCCCTGCAAACGGAGCAAGAGAACGGTGGTGTGGTGCTGCGAAAACCACCACGGGAGTGAGGGCGGGCTTGCCGTCAAGTTCTGCGAGAAGCACCGGATGACGATCTGCGCGACGTGCGTGACGGTCGCAGAGTGCTGCGGGGGGTCGCACCACGGGTGTCTGGACCACGACATGCCGGCGTGCGAAGACTGCAAGAGGATATCGGACCTGCGCAACCGGCGGCCTGGCCCTGCTGCAAACGAGGCCACCAACACCGCTATCAGGTATTGCAACGAGGCGAACAACAGCGCCGCAGAAAGCGCGAGGATTCGCCAGCGCCTGACGCACCCGGGGCTGAACCGAAGGAGCAGGGGGACGAGCGCCACTAGGACGCTGCAGCAAAGCAGCGAGACCGGCAACGACCACAGAGCCAAGCCCAACCACGCTTCGAGGAGACCACACGAAAGTGCAGCAAACTCCACCCCGGAACGCGGACGGGCGGGCGCCGGCCCCGGCCCCGCCAATTACGCCGTCACCAGCAAGGAAGGCATCAGCGCCGAAGCGAAGACGAGAGACGACGACCCCCCAACGGAAGAAGAAGTGCCCAGCGCCACCCGTAAAAGCGAAGGCAAAGGCCGGACGCGAGTAGCCGGGAAGAGCCGGCGGGAGGGCGCGATCGTTGCGCGACCCGTGGAGGGCGCAGTGGGCGCGAGTCAAGTCCGAGTTCATCGGAGTGCGATATACAAACAGACTCATGGCCCGAGTCAGGGCCTGCCATCGAAGAGGGCCGGGCGGGGCCGGGTGGGCGCGGTGTGTTCGGGCCGGCGAGGCCAGTGCCGTCGTCGCCGAGATCGGCGCGTCGTCGTCGTCGTGCGCGCAGCGCGGCTGCGGGAGAGGCCGTGGGGGTGCATAACGCAACCGATGCACCTGGACGAGCAATCGAAGGGGAAGCGCGGCACCAAACGCGCGCCTGAGCGCGACGATCAAGACGAGCTTAAGAGGCGAAAGCATGACACATCGCGTGCGAAGAGATAACCGCGCCGTCGGCGATGCAGATTAGCGCCCAGCGAAAACGGACGCAACGTCCCCGCTTTCGACCCTCAGCATCACTTGGTGACACCTGTCTCCGATCTGTCGAACGTTG
The DNA here is from genome assembly GCA_030068145.1 of Diplonema papillatum. Lineage (NCBI taxonomy): Eukaryota > Euglenozoa > Diplonemea > Diplonemida > Diplonemidae > Diplonema > Diplonema papillatum. The sequence goes on from JAPJBO010000159.1 coordinate 214,838, forward strand.
AACATGTGGTGGCCGTCCACCCTGACCCCCGCCTCCGACACGATCTTCTTGCACAGCTCACCGCCCGTCCCCCATCCTGCTCCCGCAGGGTCGCGCGAGCACAACTTCGCGTCGACTTCGCAGCACAAGACCACTGCCGTCGTTTTCCCCCGCTGGCGTGTATGCATCCCCGCCCCAGGCGGACTGGTAGGTCAGGTTTAAAGACCTTACCCGTTTGGGTCACGGATACATCCTTCCTTACGCTCCCCTCACTCAGCCGGGCGGTCGTCACGATGGCAGCCCTGCTTGGCAGCCACTCTCGCATCATCTTGCGCGTTTCCCCATGGGGGCGAACGCCACCTTCCTCTCGTCCAAGTCACCGTAGGATACAACGGGCATCTCCCAGTCCTTCTGTCGAATTCTGCTGAATCTTCCGGTCCGTCCCGTCGTCGGCGTCGTCGATCTTCGGGGGCCGACAGGCCTTGCTTTTCTCGTGGATCGGGATCGTTTTCCAGCCCCCACCTCGTTCTTCTTCTTTCCCTGCTTCTTCTCCTTCTTCTCTCCGCTTTCTCCGCCCTCACCCCTGGGCTCACCGCCTTCTTCCTTCGTGTCTGGGAGGTCGTGGTCGTCGGCTCAGCTTCCCTTTCGCGTTGTACGGACCCCAACGTGCCGTCTTCCCTTCCTTACCACCGCATCGCCGTCTTCGCGCACCTCTACGGCCTTCATCAGACTGCTGACAGCGGCCATCAACCGCCGCCTGCTGGCCCTCCCCAAATTCGTCATCGTCACTGGTCAGCCATGCGTCCACCAAGAAGCACAAGAACGAGAAGGCGGCAATAAAGCTTGACACTGCTGACAAGCCCGAAAGCAGTGCCACGAGACATCTTCAGAGGAGTCGGACTTGGATGAGTATCCCTCTCTTTGCCTTGTAGACAGGTGCTCCAACTATAAAGTTGCCCGATTTACCCGATTTCTCCCGATTTTCTACCCACTTCCCCCGATATCCTCAACGAGTTTCCCCCGATTCCCCTGACTTCTATTGAGCCATCTGACCCCCGATTTCCCCGAAAAATTGGTCGGGGGTTACATGTATGATATAATTCCCGTGCTTAAGGCTGTGTTGCACTTGCAAAGAACGCCAGGACCGACGCGCTCGCTTCTTCCCATTCCAAGAGAAGTATGCGCATGTGACAGCTCCGTCTACATCCGGGGCGTGCGAATGATGAGCCGCAGCATGCTTCCGACTGCGTAGTTGAGGAACGTGCATACGTGTTGCCTGGACGTCCTTCTGTGAAGCAGGTAGTCCCGCGCTAGCGTTCTCGAGTCTTGCATGAGTTCCCTTTTGGCGGATACATGTTGGTTTCCAGCTCAAATGGAAACCAGGGCAGGCACTCACCTCCAACATATACCCCTCACTATCTAGGCTCCTCTCTGTTTCGACCAAACGAGCAGCCTGGCAACATAAAGAAATTATATGCGGCTAGCCCTCTTGGTGGTTGCTCTTGCAGGCGTCTTCGGAGCAGGTTCGTCAAAGTGCGGCACGTGTTCTTTCTTGAATGCACCTACTTGTCCGCCAAACACTGCCTGCACTTGGGATTCCGTTTTGGCCACTTGTTCTCCAACGTATTCCCTTGCTCAGGGCGTCCTCGAAGATCCGGTCTATCAGGACATCTCTTTCTGGTACTCGAATAGCGTGAGTCGGAATGTGGCGGAAGCGCAGAACATATGCCATTCCCTGTGTGTCGGCAAGAGAACTGGCCGGTTGGCGCGTATCACCTCCGCGCATGACCTCAGTCGCGTGAATGCACTGGTTACACCAGGGACAAGCGTGTGGGTGGATGGAAGCGACGCAACCAACGAAGGGTTGTGGAGGTGGTCCGACGGGACTCTGTTCTGGTCAGTGAGACATGGGTGTTTACAGGCGGCGTGCCCGTGGAGCACCGGCGAACCTAACAATTATGGTGGTCAGGAGCACCACGTGGTGTTGAGTACTTTGTGGAACGACATCGGACCATCGGCGGCGAGGCCTTTCGTCTGCGAGTTCCCTTGCATTGAAGACACGGAGTGCAAGAGTGACTTTGTGTGCAAAGACGGGCGGTGCACGCATGGGAGCCAGTGTTCTGCCGACGAGACGTGCGCGCTTTACAACACGAAATCCGTTTGTGAGAGCTCTGTTTGCATGTGGACGGGATTGGACGCAAGCGGCTCGTGTGTACCGAGATTCACACTCGGCAGCGGTAAAGTGGAGCAGGGTGTTCGTCACGATATCCGGTACTGGTTTTCAACCAGTTCTGTCAAGAAGAATGTTGTTGACGCCGACGAAGTGTGTCTCTCCCTCTGCGATGGCGGTCGACAGGGCAGACTGGCGCGCGTCACAACGAGCGCGGAGGTGGACCGATTGCAGTTGCTCCGAGGGACAGAACAAGGTACAGCTCATCTGGACGGTTCAGATGCAGACGTCGAAGGAATGTGGACGTGGTCTGATGGGACGCCGTTCTGGTCGGAGGCCGACGGCTGTATGGTGGGGAACGCCTGTGTATGGGCGAACGGCGAGCCAAATGATGTGAATGATGAGCACTACTTGGGGCTGTGGGACGGCGGAACCCTCAATGACCACCCCGGTACTGCCGCGTTGTTCTTCTTCTGCGAGTTCCCGTGCTTGACCGATTACGACTGTCCGAATCCTGAAGGCAAGGCGTGCCCGTACAAGTGCACGCCGTTCGGAAGATGCGAGCTTACGGACCCGTTGCTCGCGGCAGGCAAGTTGGAGGCAGCTAACTACGCGGACATTCGATATTGGTACTCGCAAAGCAAGCTCGGGAACGTGGATGAATCTGAGAGCATGTGTCATTCGTTGTGCGTCGACGAGAGAACTGGCCGGTTGGCGCGTATCACCTCCGCGCATGACCTCAGTCGCGTGAATGCACTGGTTACACCAGGGACAAGCGTGTGGGTGGATGGAAGCGACGCAACCAACGAAGGGTTGTGGAGGTGGTCCGACGGGACTCTGTTCTGGTCAGTGAGACATGGGTGTTTACAGGCGGCGTGCCCGTGGAGCACCGGCGAACCTAACAATTATGGTGGTCAGGAGCACCACGTGGTGTTGAGTACTTTGTGGAACGACATCGGACCATCGGCGGCGAGGCCTTTCGTCTGCGAGTTCCCTTGCATTGAAGACACGGAGTGCAAGAGTGACTTTGTGTGCAAAGACGGGCGGTGCACGCATGGGAGCCAGTGTTCTGCCGACGAGACGTGCGCGCTTTACAACACGAAATCCGTTTGTGAGAGCTCTGTTTGCATGTGGACGGGATTGGACGCAAGCGGCTCGTGTGTACCGAGATTCACACTCGGCAGCGGTAAAGTGGAGCAGGGTGTTCGTCACGATATCCGGTACTGGTTTTCAACCAGTTCTGTCAAGAAGAATGTTGTTGACGCCGACGAAGTGTGTCTCTCCCTCTGCGATGGCGGTCGACAGGGCAGACTGGCGCGCGTCACAACGAGCGCGGAGGTGGACCGATTGCAGTTGCTCCGAGGGACAGAACAAGGTACAGCTCATCTGGACGGTTCAGATGCAGACGTCGAAGGAATGTGGACGTGGTCTGATGGGACGCCGTTCTGGTCGGAGGCCGACGGCTGTAAGGTGGGGAACGCCTGTGTATGGGCGAACGGCGAGCCAAATGATCTGAATGATGAGCACTACTTGGGGCTGTGGGACGGCGGAACCCTCAATGACCACCCCGGTACTGCCGCGTTGTTCTTCTTCTGCGAGTTCCCGTGCTTGACCGATTACGACTGTCCGAATCCTGAAGGCAAGGCGTGCCCGTACAAGTGCACGCCGTTCGGAAGATGCGAGCTTACGGACCCGTTGCTCGCGGCAGGCAAGTTGGAGGCAGCTAACTACGCGGACATTCGATATTGGTACTCGCAAAGCAAGCTCGGGAACGTGGATGAATCTGAGAGCATGTGTCATTCGTTGTGCGTCGACGAGAGAACTGGCCGGTTGGCGCGTATCACCTCCGCGCATGACCTCAGTCGCGTGAATGCACTGGTTACACCAGGGACAAGCGTGTGGGTGGATGGAAGCGACGCAACCAACGAAGGGTTGTGGAGGTGGTCCGACGGGACTCTGTTCTGGTCAGTGAGACATGGGTGTTTACAGGCGGCGTGCCCGTGGAGCACCGGCGAACCTAACAATTATGGTGGTCAGGAGCACCACGTGGTGTTGAGTACTTTGTGGAACGACATCGGACCATCGGCGGCGAGGCCTTTCGTCTGCGAGTTCCCTTGCATTGAAGACACGGAGTGCAAGAGTGACTTTGTGTGCAAAGACGGGCGGTGCACGCATGGGAGCCAGTGTTCTGCCGACGAGACGTGCGCGCTTTACAACACGAAATCCGTTTGTGAGAGCTCTGTTTGCATGTGGACGGGATTGGACGCAAGCGGCTCGTGTGTACCGAGATTCACACTCGGCAGCGGTAAAGTGGAGCAGGGTGTTCGTCACGATATCCGGTACTGGTTTTCAACCAGTTCTGTCAAGAAGAATGTTGTTGACGCCGACGAAGTGTGTCTCTCCCTCTGCGATGGCGGTCGACAGGGCAGACTGGCGCGCGTCACAACGAGCGCGGAGGTGGACCGATTGCAGTTGCTCCGAGGGACAGAACAAGGTACAGCTCATCTGGACGGTTCAGATGCAGACGTCGAAGGAATGTGGACGTGGTCTGATGGGACGCCGTTCTGGTCGGAGGCCGACGGCTGTAAGGTGGGGAACGCCTGTGTATGGGCGAACGGCGAGCCAAATGATCTGAATGATGAGCACTACTTGGGGCTGTGGGACGGCGGAACCCTCAATGACCACCCCGGTACTGCCGCGTTGTTCTTCTTCTGCGAGTTCCCGTGCTTGACCGATTACGACTGTCCGAATCCTGAAGGCAAGGCGTGCCCGTACAAGTGCACGCCGTTCGGAAGATGCGAGCTTACGGACCCGTTGCTCGCGGCAGGCAAGTTGGAGGCAGCTAACTACGCGGACATTCGATATTGGTACTCGCAAAGCAAGCTCGGGAACGTGGATGAATCTGAGAGCATGTGTCATTCGTTGTGCGTCGACGAGAGAACTGGCCGGTTGGCGCGTATCACCTCCGCGCATGACCTCAGTCGCGTGAATGCACTGGTTACACCAGGGACAAGCGTGTGGGTGGATGGAAGCGACGCAACCAACGAAGGGTTGTGGAGGTGGTCCGACGGGACTCTGTTCTGGTCAGTGAGACATGGGTGTTTACAGGCGGCGTGCCCGTGGAGCACCGGCGAACCTAACAATTATGGTGGTCAGGAGCACCACGTGGTGTTGAGTACTTTGTGGAACGACATCGGACCATCGGCGGCGAGGCCTTTCGTCTGCGAGTTCCCTTGCATTGAAGACACGGAGTGCAAGAGTGACTTTGTGTGCAAAGACGGGCGGTGCACGCATGGGAGCCAGTGTTCTGCCGACGAGACGTGCGCGCTTTACAACACGAAATCCGTTTGTGAGAGCTCTGTTTGCATGTGGACGGGATTGGACGCAAGCGGCTCGTGTGTACCGAGATTCACACTCGGCAGCGGTAAAGTGGAGCAGGGTGTTCGTCACGATATCCGGTACTGGTTTTCAACCAGTTCTGTCAAGAAGAATGTTGTTGACGCCGACGAAGTGTGTCTCTCCCTCTGCGATGGCGGTCGACAGGGCAGACTGGCGCGCGTCACAACGAGCGCGGAGGTGGACCGATTGCAGTTGCTCCGAGGGACAGAACAAGGTACAGCTCATCTGGACGGTTCAGATGCAGACGTCGAAGGAATGTGGACGTGGTCTGATGGGACGCCGTTCTGGTCGGAGGCCGACGGCTGTAAGGTGGGGAACGCCTGTGTATGGGCGAACGGCGAGCCAAATGATCTGAATGATGAGCACTACTTGGGGCTGTGGGACGGCGGAACCCTCAATGACCACCCCGGTACTGCCGCGTTGTTCTTCTTCTGCGAGTTCCCGTGCTTGACCGATTACGACTGTCCGAATCCTGAAGGCAAGGCGTGCCCGTACAAGTGCACGCCGTTCGGAAGATGCGAGCTTACGGACCCGTTGCTCGCGGCAGGCAAGTTGGAGGCAGCTAACTACGCGGACATTCGATATTGGTACTCGCAAAGCAAGCTCGGGAACGTGGATGAATCTGAGAGCATGTGTCATTCGTTGTGCGTCGACGAGAGAACTGGCCGGTTGGCGCGTATCACCTCCGCGCATGACCTCAGTCGCGTGAATGCACTGGTTACACCAGGGACAAGCGTGTGGGTGGATGGAAGCGACGCAACCAACGAAGGGTTGTGGAGGTGGTCCGACGGGACTCTGTTCTGGTCAGTGAGACATGGGTGTTTACAGGCGGCGTGCCCGTGGAGCACCGGCGAACCTAACAATTATGGTGGTCAGGAGCACCACGTGGTGTTGAGTACTTTGTGGAACGACATCGGACCATCGGCGGCGAGGCCTTTCGTCTGCGAGTTCCCTTGCATTGAAGACACGGAGTGCAAGAGTGACTTTGTGTGCAAAGACGGGCGGTGCACGCATGGGAGCCAGTGTTCTGCCGACGAGACGTGCGCGCTTTACAACACGAAATCCGTTTGTGAGAGCTCTGTTTGCATGTGGACGGGATTGGACGCAAGCGGCTCGTGTGTACCGAGATTCACACTCGGCAGCGGTAAAGTGGAGCAGGGTGTTCGTCACGATATCCGGTACTGGTTTTCAACCAGTTCTGTCAAGAAGAATGTTGTTGACGCCGACGAAGTGTGTCTCTCCCTCTGCGATGGCGGTCGACAGGGCAGACTGGCGCGCGTCACAACGAGCGCGGAGGTGGACCGATTGCAGTTGCTCCGAGGGACAGAACAAGGTACAGCTCATCTGGACGGTTCAGATGCAGACGTCGAAGGAATGTGGACGTGGTCTGATGGGACGCCGTTCTGGTCGGAGGCCGACGGCTGTAAGGTGGGGAACGCCTGTGTATGGGCGAACGGCGAGCCAAATGATCTGAATGATGAGCACTACTTGGGGCTGTGGGACGGCGGAACCCTCAATGACCACCCCGGTACTGCCGCGTTGTTCTTCTTCTGCGAGTTCCCGTGCTTGACCGATTACGACTGTCCGAATCCTGAAGGCAAGGCGTGCCCGTACAAGTGCACGCCGCTCGGCCGATGCGAACTGAGCGACGAGTGCCGCGTTGGAAGAACGCGGCTTGGCGAAGTTGGAGGAAGCCAACTACTGCGGACATCGAGTGCGAGGCGTGGTACTCGCGGAAGTTGGAGGCGAGCTACGGGAACGTGGTACTCGAAGAGGGTGAGCCGGAACGTGAGGACGCCGATGTGTGCAGTCGCTGTGCGTCGATGGGCGAAGCGGGCGGTTGGCGCGCATCACAACGGTGCACGACCTCGTCCGCTTGAATGCCCTGCGCCCGACGGGGACCAGCGCGTGGGTGGACGGAAGCGACGCGACGAGCGAAGGGTTGTGGAGGTGGTCCGACGGGACTCTGTTTTGGTCGGCGAGGCACGGGTGCTTGCAGGCGGCGTGCCCGTGGAACAGCGGCGAGCCGAACAACGCCGGCGGCGGTCAGGGGGAGCACCACGTGGAGCTCGACGGGTTGTGGAACGACGTCGGACCGGCGGCGGAGAAGCCTTTCGTCTGCGAGTTCCCTTGCCTGGTCGACACGCAGTGTCCTGAAGAGTGGGAGTGCCAGGAAGGGCGATGCGTGCACGGGAGCGCGTGCAACGCGGCGGAGATGTGCAGCGTGTACGGCACGGAGGAGGTCTGCGGCGACGGCGAGGCGTGCAGGTGGAAGAGCGGGGCCTGCGAGCCCAGGTACTCGTTGGAAGCGGGCGAGATGGAGCCGGGGAACCGAACGGACATCCAGTTCTGGTTCTCGGGGACGAGCACGGACGTGGAGAAAGAGGGGGTCGTCGCAGCGGAAAACGTGTGCCTGTCCTTGTGCAATGCGAACGGGAGACAGGGTCGCCTGGCGCGAATCACGACGAGGGCCGAGTTCGACCGTGTGCTGCAACTGATCGACCCCGGCACGGAGGGCACTTACTTCGACGGTTCCGACGCGGACGTCGAAGGAACGTGGGCGTGGGCGGACGGAGCTCCGTTCTGGACGGAGGAGGACGGGTGCTTGCAAGCCTACTGCGGGTGGAACCAGGGCGAACCGAACAACGCGGACGACGAGCACTACATGGAAATCGGGGGCGGGTTGTGGAACGACGTGGCGGGCACGGCCCCGAGAGCGTTTGTCTGCGACTTCCCGTGCTTGACGGACTTCGATTGCCCGGCAGCGGAAAACGACGCCGGGTGCCCGTACGGTTGCGACGGGAACGGACGCTGTGCGCTGAGGGCGGACCGGTGCTGCTCTTACGACACGGACGTTGCGTGCGTGACGAACGGCGAGGTGCTGTGCAAGTGGGATGGGGCTGGTGGTGGAGTGTGCGTGGACAGACCGTGTACCAAGTACGAGAGCTCCGGAGACTGCCTCGATGACACGGGATGCGAATGGAACGAACAGTGCGCGCAGTGCGCGGAGGAGCGGTGCAGAACAACGGACTCGACGTTGTGCACGGCAGACAAGCTGTGCTCGTGGGAAGGGACGGCGGGGTGCGCGTTGTCGGCGGCGGCGTCCGGGTGCGTGGAGTTCCCGTCGAAAAGCTGCTGCTTGCAGCATGCCGAGTGCCGGTGGGACAGGGAAAACGTGTGTCTGAAGAAGCCGAACACAGCGTGCGAGCAGGCAGCGGCGGAGGTGTGCGGCGGTTTGAGTGCGGAAAGCCCGTGCAAAGGCGACTCGAGGTGTGCGTGGGGGGACGACGGCTGCGAGCCGAAGTACTCGTACCATGACGACGGCGTGGTGGAGGACGTCGACTACAAAGACATCCGCTTCTGGCACTCGAACACGATCGAAGCCAACGTGGCGGACGCGGAGGCGATCTGCGGCTCGCTTTGCCAGGACGGCAAGAAAGGGCGGCTGGCCCGCCTGACGAAGGCGCAGGACCTGGTCCGAATGCGCCAGCTCCGGCCGGGTCTGGACCCATCGTGGCTGGACGGGAGCGACGCGAACAACGAAGGAAACTGGCGCTGGTCCGACGGGACTCTGTTTTGGTCGGTGAGACACGGGTGCCTGCAAGCGGCTTGTCCGTGGAACACCGGCGAGCCGAACGACGCCGGGGGCGCCGGAGAGCATCACATCGAGCTGGCGCAGTTGTGGAACGACGGCGCGGGTGCAGGCGAGCGGGAGTTCTTCTGCGAGTTCCCCTGCACGGCGGACGCGGAGTGCGACAGTGGGTTCGTGTGCAAAGGAGGGCGGTGCACGCACGGGAGCCAGTGCAGTGCCAACGAGACGTGCGCGTTGTACGAAGCATTCGATGTCTGCGAGAGCGCGACCTGCTTTTGGACGGGTTCCAATCTGACGGGTTCCTGCGTTCCGAGGTTCACCCTCGGCAGCGGGAAGCTGGAGGAGGGTGCTCACGACGACATCCGGTACTGGTTTTCGACGAGTTCTGTGCGGGCGACTGTGGTGGACGCGGAGGAAGTGTGCCTGTCCCTCTGCAACGAGGACGGTCGCCAAGGCAGGCTGGCGCGCGTTACGACGAGGGACGAGATCGATCGGTTGCAGCTGCTCCGGGGAACGGGGGGAACTGCGCACCTGGACGGGTCCGATGCAGACGTGGAAGGAACGTGGGCGTGGTCGGACGGGACGCCTTTCTGGTCGGAGACTTCGGGGTGCCTGATCGACTACTGCCCGTGGGCCAACAACGAGCCGAACGACGTCAGGGGGGAGCATTTCCTGGGGCTGCAGGACATCGGACGCCTGAACGACCACGGCGGCACCGTCGTGTTGTTCTTCTTCTGCGAGTTCCCGTGCGCGGTGGACTCGGACTGCCCGGCGGCGGCGAGCGAGGATGCGTGCCCGCACGTGTGCGGGGCATTCGGCCGCTGCATTCGGACGACCGACCGGTGCTGCGGATTCACGAAGAAGTCGGGCTGCGTGAGCAGCGACGAGCCGCTGTGCCAGTGGAACGCGACGGCGCAGTCGTGCGTGGACCGTCCGTGCCAGCAGCACGCGGCGGCAGGAGACTGCGAGGCGGACGCGGAGTGCGAATGGAAGGCGGAGTGCACCGACCCGAGCGACCAGGTGTGCGCAGTGAAGCGATGCGCGGCGTCGGACGAGGCGGCGTGCACGGCTGAGGAGCTGTGCAGGTGGAGCACGGCTGAGGGGAGCTGCGTCCCGACAGACGAAGCGGACGGATGCGTGCAGTTTCCGACGCAGAGCTGCTGTGAGCAGAGCCCGTCGTGCACGTGGGACTCGACGAACGTGTGCCTGCGGGTGCCGAACGACACGTGCACGCGCGCAGCATCGGAGATGTGCGGCGCGCACTCGGTGGAGGGTGACTGCTCGTCTGATGCTGTGTGCAAGTGGGAAGGCGGCGACAGGGGGTGCGTTCCGAAGTACACACCGCGCGTGGACGGGATCCTGGAGGGCAACGACTACGGGGTTCACCAGTTCTGGTTCTCGAGGAACATCTCGGCCAACTTCGCCGACGCGAAGGCCATCTGTGGGTCGATGTGCAACCACGGGCGGCAGGGGCGGCTGGCTCGCACTGTCACCGACATGGAAGTCTACCGGCTGCATTACCTGCGGACGACAACTTACTCTTCGTGGATGGACGGGACGGACGAGGGGCACGAAGGGGAGTGGCAATGGTCGGACGGGACGGTGTTCTGGACGGAAAGGCACGGGTGCCTGCAGGCTTCTTGCCCGTGGAGCGTCAGCCAGCCGGACAACTACAACGACGACGAGCACAACATCGAGTTCTCGGAGCTTTGGAACGACCAGACAGCGTCGGACGTCCGGCTGTTCTTGTGCGAGTTCCCGTGCTACGAAGACGTTGAATGCGGCGGCGACTACCTCTGCAAGCAAGGCCGCTGCGTGCACAGCAGCCACTGCGAGGCGACCGAGTCCACCTGCTCGCTGTACTGGAGTGAGTCGATGTGCACGAGCGGTGCCGTGTGCGCGTGGACGGGGACCGACTGCGTGGCGAAGTACACGGTGAGCAGCGGAGTCCTCGAGGGGGGCGACGATTCGGAGATCCGGTTCTGGTACTCGGACACCGTGACGGCACCGATCGTCGCCGCGGAGGAAATCTGCCTGTCTCTCTGCGACGGGAACGGGCGACGGGGCCACCTGGCGCGACTGACGACGACCGACGAGCTGGATCGCGCGCGCGCCTTGCGTCCCAGCGGCGACGGCCGGGCAGCGTACCTCGACGGTGCGGACGCACACAAGGAGGGAGTGTGGCAGTGGTCGGACGGAACCGTGTTTTGGACGAAGCCCGACCTCTGCGTGCTCGGACCTTGCGTCTGGGCCACGGGCCAACCGAACGGCGGCGCGGCGGACGCCGACGAGCACTACCTGGAGATGGACGGGAGCGGCCAGTACAACGATGTTCGGGGCCTCGACGACAGGGCCTTCTTCTGCGACTTCCCGTGTGCGACGGACTTCGACTGTCCGAATCCTGGCGGGGCGGCGTGCCCGTACAAGTGCACGTCGCTGGGCCGATGCGAACTGAGCGACGAGTGCTGCGCGTGGTGGAAGAACGAGACGGCTTGTTCCACCACCCGCGAACCGGCTTGCCGGTGGAACGCCAGCACGGGCGACTGCGGCGACATCGAGTGCGAGGCGTCGCCGTTGATCGCGGACGGCCAGTTGGAGGCGAGGAACTACACGGACATCCGGTTCTGGTACTCGAAGAGGGTGAGCCGGAACGTGACGGACGCCGAGGCCATGTGCCAGTCGCTGTGCGTCGATGGGCGAAGCGGGCGGTTGGCGCGCATCACAACGGTGCACGACCTCGTCCGCTTGAATGCCCTGCGCCCGACGGGGACCAGCGCGTGGGTGGACGGAAGCGACGCGACGAGCGAAGGGTTGTGGAGGTGGTCCGACGGGACTCTGTTTTGGTCGGCGAGGCACGGGTGCTTGCAGGCGGCGTGCCCGTGGAACAGCGGCGAGCCGAACAACGCCGGCGGCGGTCAGGGGGAGCACCACGTGGAGCTCGACGGGTTGTGGAACGACGTCGGACCGGCGGCGGAGAAGCCTTTCGTCTGCGAGTTCCCTTGCCTGGTCGACACGCAGTGTCCTGAAGAGTGGGAGTGCCAGGAAGGGCGATGCGTGCACGGGAGCGCGTGCAACGCGGCGGAGATGTGCAGCGTGTACGGCACGGAGGAGGTCTGCGGCGACGGCGAGGCGTGCAGGTGGAAGAGCGGGGCCTGCGAGCCCAGGTACTCGTTGGAAGCGGGCGAGATGGAGCCGGGGAACCGAACGGACATCCAGTTCTGGTTCTCGGGGACGAGCACGGACGTGGAGAAAGAGGGGGTCGTCGCAGCGGAAAACGTGTGCCTGTCCTTGTGCAATGCGAACGGGAGACAGGGTCGCCTGGCGCGAATCACGACGAGGGCCGAGTTCGACCGTGTGCTGCAACTGATCGACCCCGGCACGGAGGGCACTTACTTCGACGGTTCCGACGCGGACGTCGAAGGAACGTGGGCGTGGGCGGACGGAGCTCCGTTCTGGACGGAGGAGGACGGGTGCTTGCAAGCCTACTGCGGGTGGAACCAGGGCGAACCGAACAACGCGGACGACGAGCACTACATGGAAATCGGGGGCGGGTTGTGGAACGACGTGGCGGGCACGGCCCCGAGAGCGTTTGTCTGCGACTTCCCGTGCTTGACGGACTTCGATTGCCCGGCAGCGGAAAACGACGCCGGGTGCCCGTACGGTTGCGACGGGAACGGACGCTGTGCGCTGAGGGCGGACCGGTGCTGCTCTTACGACACGGACGTTGCGTGCGTGACGAACGGCGAGGTGCTGTGCAAGTGGGATGGGGCTGGTGGTGGAGTGTGCGTGGACAGACCGTGTACCAAGTACGAGAGCTCCGGAGACTGCCTCGATGACACGGGATGCGAATGGAACGAACAGTGCGCGCAGTGCGCGGAGGAGCGGTGCAGAACAACGGACTCGACGTTGTGCACGGCAGACAAGCTGTGCTCGTGGGAAGGGACGGCGGGGTGCGCGTTGTCGGCGGCGGCGTCCGGGTGCGTGGAGTTCCCGTCGAAAAGCTGCTGCTTGCAGCATGCCGAGTGCCGGTGGGACAGGGAAAACGTGTGTCTGAAGAAGCCGAACACAGCGTGCGAGCAGGCAGCGGCGGAGGTGTGCGGCGGTTTGAGTGCGGAAAGCCCGTGCAAAGGCGACTCGAGGTGTGCGTGGGGGGACGACGGCTGCGAGCCGAAGTACTCGTACCATGACGACGGCGTGGTGGAGGACGTCGACTACAAAGACATCCGCTTCTGGCACTCGAACACGATCGAAGCCAACGTGGCGGACGCGGAGGCGATCTGCGGCTCGCTTTGCCAGGACGGCAAGAAAGGGCGGCTGGCCCGCCTGACGAAGGCGCAGGACCTGGTCCGAATGCGCCAGCTCCGGCCGGGTCTGGACCCATCGTGGCTGGACGGGAGCGACGCGAACAACGAAGGAAACTGGCGCTGGTCCGACGGGACTCTGTTTTGGTCGGTGAGACACGGGTGCCTGCAAGCGGCTTGTCCGTGGAACACCGGCGAGCCGAACGACGCCGGGGGCGCCGGAGAGCATCACATCGAGCTGGCGCAGTTGTGGAACGACGGCGCGGGTGCAGGCGAGCGGGAGTTCTTCTGCGAGTTCCCCTGCACGGCGGACGCGGAGTGCGACAGTGGGTTCGTGTGCAAAGGAGGGCGGTGCACGCACGGGAGCCAGTGCAGTGCCAACGAGACGTGCGCGTTGTACGAAGCATTCGATGTCTGCGAGAGCGCGACCTGCTTTTGGACGGGTTCCAATCTGACGGGTTCCTGCGTTCCGAGGTTCACCCTCGGCAGCGGGAAGCTGGAGGAGGGTGCTCACGACGACATCCGGTACTGGTTTTCGACGAGTTCTGTGCGGGCGACTGTGGTGGACGCGGAGGAAGTGTGCCTGTCCCTCTGCAACGAGGACGGTCGCCAAGGCAGGCTGGCGCGCGTTACGACGAGGGACGAGATCGATCGGTTGCAGCTGCTCCGGGGAACGGGGGGAACTGCGCACCTGGACGGGTCCGATGCAGACGTGGAAGGAACGTGGGCGTGGTCGGACGGGACGCCTTTCTGGTCGGAGACTTCGGGGTGCCTGATCGACTACTGCCCGTGGGCCAACAACGAGCCGAACGACGTCAGGGGGGAGCATTTCCTGGGGCTGCAGGACATCGGACGCCTGAACGACCACGGCGGCACCGTCGTGTTGTTCTTCTTCTGCGAGTTCCCGTGCGCGGTGGACTCGGACTGCCCGGCGGCGGCGAGCGAGGATGCGTGCCCGCACGTGTGCGGGGCATTCGGCCGCTGCATTCGGACGACCGACCGGTGCTGCGGATTCACGAAGAAGTCGGGCTGCGTGAGCAGCGACGAGCCGCTGTGCCAGTGGAACGCGACGGCGCAGTCGTGCGTGGACCGTCCGTGCCAGCAGCACGCGGCGGCAGGAGACTGCGAGGCGGACGCGGAGTGCGAATGGAAGGCGGAGTGCACCGACCCGAGCGACCAGGTGTGCGCAGTGAAGCGATGCGCGGCGTCGGACGAGGCGGCGTGCACGGCTGAGGAGCTGTGCAGGTGGAGCACGGCTGAGGGGAGCTGCGTCCCGACAGACGAAGCGGACGGATGCGTGCAGTTTCCGACGCAGAGCTGCTGTGAGCAGAGCCCGTCGTGCACGTGGGACTCGACGAACGTGTGCCTGCGGGTGCCGAACGACACGTGCACGCGCGCAGCATCGGAGATGTGCGGCGCGCACTCGGTGGAGGGTGACTGCTCGTCTGATGCTGTGTGCAAGTGGGAAGGCGGCGACAGGGGGTGCGTTCCGAAGTACACACCGCGCGTGGACGGGATCCTGGAGGGCAACGACTACGGGGTTCACCAGTTCTGGTTCTCGAGGAACATCTCGGCCAACTTCGCCGACGCGAAGGCCATCTGTGGGTCGATGTGCAACCACGGGCGGCAGGGGCGGCTGGCTCGCACTGTCACCGACATGGAAGTCTACCGGCTGCATTACCTGCGGACGACAACTTACTCTTCGTGGATGGACGGGACGGACGAGGGGCACGAAGGGGAGTGGCAATGGTCGGACGGGACGGTGTTCTGGACGGAAAGGCACGGGTGCCTGCAGGCTTCTTGCCCGTGGAGCGTCAGCCAGCCGGACAACTACAACGACGACGAGCACAACATCGAGTTCTCGGAGCTTTGGAACGACCAGACAGCGTCGGACGTCCGGCTGTTCTTGTGCGAGTTCCCGTGCTACGAAGACGTTGAATGCGGCGGCGACTACCTCTGCAAGCAAGGCCGCTGCGTGCACAGCAGCCACTGCGAGGCGACCGAGTCCACCTGCTCGCTGTACTGGAGTGAGTCGATGTGCACGAGCGGTGCCGTGTGCGCGTGGACGGGGACCGACTGCGTGGCGAAGTACACGGTGAGCAGCGGAGTCCTCGAGGGGGGCGACGATTCGGAGATCCGGTTCTGGTACTCGGACACCGTGACGGCACCGATCGTCGCCGCGGAGGAAATCTGCCTGTCTCTCTGCGACGGGAACGGGCGACGGGGCCACCTGGCGCGACTGACGACGACCGACGAGCTGGATCGCGCGCGCGCCTTGCGTCCCAGCGGCGACGGCCGGGCAGCGTACCTCGACGGTGCGGACGCACACAAGGAGGGAGTGTGGCAGTGGTCGGACGGAACCGTGTTTTGGACGAAGCCCGACCTCTGCGTGCTCGGACCTTGCGTCTGGGCCACGGGCCAACCGAACGGCGGCGCGGCGGACGCCGACGAGCACTACCTGGAGATGGACGGGAGCGGCCAGTACAACGATGTTCGGGGCCTCGACGACAGGGCCTTCTTCTGCGACTTCCCGTGTGCGACGGACTTCGACTGTCCGAATCCTGGCGGGGCGGCGTGCCCGTACAAGTGCACGTCGCTGGGCCGATGCGAACTGAGCGACGAGTGCTGCGCGTGGTGGAAGAACGAGACGGCTTGTTCCACCACCCGCGAACCGGCTTGCCGGTGGAACGCCAGCACGGGCGACTGCGGCGACATCGAGTGCGAGGCGTCGCCGTTGATCGCGGACGGCCAGTTGGAGGCGAGGAACTACACGGACATCCGGTTCTGGTACTCGAAGAGGGTGAGCCGGAACGTGACGGACGCCGAGGCCATGTGCCAGTCGCTGTGCGTCGATGGGCGAAGCGGGCGGTTGGCGCGCATCACAACGGTGCACGACCTCGTCCGCTTGAATGCCCTGCGCCCGACGGGGACCAGCGCGTGGGTGGACGGAAGCGACGCGACGAGCGAAGGGTTGTGGAGGTGGTCCGACGGGACTCTGTTTTGGTCGGCGAGGCACGGGTGCTTGCAGGCGGCGTGCCCGTGGAACAGCGGCGAGCCGAACAACGCCGGCGGCGGTCAGGGGGAGCACCACGTGGAGCTCGACGGGTTGTGGAACGACGTCGGACCGGCGGCGGAGAAGCCTTTCGTCTGCGAGTTCCCTTGCCTGGTCGACACGCAGTGTCCTGAAGAGTGGGAGTGCCAGGAAGGGCGATGCGTGCACGGGAGCGCGTGCAACGCGGCGGAGATGTGCAGCGTGTACGGCACGGAGGAGGTCTGCGGCGACGGCGAGGCGTGCAGGTGGAAGAGCGGGGCCTGCGAGCCCAGGTACTCGTTGGAAGCGGGCGAGATGGAGCCGGGGAACCGAACGGACATCCAGTTCTGGTTCTCGGGGACGAGCACGGACGTGGAGAAAGAGGGGGTCGTCGCAGCGGAAAACGTGTGCCTGTCCTTGTGCAATGCGAACGGGAGACAGGGTCGCCTGGCGCGAATCACGACGAGGGCCGAGTTCGACCGTGTGCTGCAACTGATCGACCCCGGCACGGAGGGCACTTACTTCGACGGTTCCGACGCGGACGTCGAAGGAACGTGGGCGTGGGCGGACGGAGCTCCGTTCTGGACGGAGGAGGACGGGTGCTTGCAAGCCTACTGCGGGTGGAACCAGGGCGAACCGAACAACGCGGACGACGAGCACTACATGGAAATCGGGGGCGGGTTGTGGAACGACGTGGCGGGCACGGCCCCGAGAGCGTTTGTCTGCGACTTCCCGTGCTTGACGGACTTCGATTGCCCGGCAGCGGAAAACGACGCCGGGTGCCCGTACGGTTGCGACGGGAACGGACGCTGTGCGCTGAGGGCGGACCGGTGCTGCTCTTACGACACGGACGTTGCGTGCGTGACGAACGGCGAGGTGCTGTGCAAGTGGGATGGGGCTGGTGGTGGAGTGTGCGTGGACAGACCGTGTACCAAGTACGAGAGCTCCGGAGACTGCCTCGATGACACGGGATGCGAATGGAACGAACAGTGCGCGCAGTGCGCGGAGGAGCGGTGCAGAACAACGGACTCGACGTTGTGCACGGCAGACAAGCTGTGCTCGTGGGAAGGGACGGCGGGGTGCGCGTTGTCGGCGGCGGCGTCCGGGTGCGTGGAGTTCCCGTCGAAAAGCTGCTGCTTGCAGCATGCCGAGTGCCGGTGGGACAGGGAAAACGTGTGTCTGAAGAAGCCGAACACAGCGTGCGAGCAGGCAGCGGCGGAGGTGTGCGGCGGTTTGAGTGCGGAAAGCCCGTGCAAAGGCGACTCGAGGTGTGCGTGGGGGGACGACGGCTGCGAGCCGAAGTACTCGTACCATGACGACGGCGTGGTGGAGGACGTCGACTACAAAGACATCCGCTTCTGGCACTCGAACACGATCGAAGCCAACGTGGCGGACGCGGAGGCGATCTGCGGCTCGCTTTGCCAGGACGGCAAGAAAGGGCGGCTGGCCCGCCTGACGAAGGCGCAGGACCTGGTCCGAATGCGCCAGCTCCGGCCGGGTCTGGACCCATCGTGGCTGGACGGGAGCGACGCGAACAACGAAGGAAACTGGCGCTGGTCCGACGGGACTCTGTTTTGGTCGGTGAGACACGGGTGCCTGCAAGCGGCTTGTCCGTGGAACACCGGCGAGCC
Source organism: Diplonema papillatum (assembly GCA_030068145.1). Classification (NCBI taxonomy): domain Eukaryota; phylum Euglenozoa; class Diplonemea; order Diplonemida; family Diplonemidae; genus Diplonema; species Diplonema papillatum. The sequence goes on from JAPJBO010000159.1 coordinate 232,941, forward strand.
GAACGACGCCGGGGGCGCCGGAGAGCATCACATCGAGCTGGCGCAGTTGTGGAACGACGGCGCGGGTGCAGGCGAGCGGGAGTTCTTCTGCGAGTTCCCCTGCACGGCGGACGCGGAGTGCGACAGTGGGTTCGTGTGCAAAGGAGGGCGGTGCACGCACGGGAGCCAGTGCAGTGCCAACGAGACGTGCGCGTTGTACGAAGCATTCGATGTCTGCGAGAGCGCGACCTGCTTTTGGACGGGTTCCAATCTGACGGGTTCCTGCGTTCCGAGGTTCACCCTCGGCAGCGGGAAGCTGGAGGAGGGTGCTCACGACGACATCCGGTACTGGTTTTCGACGAGTTCTGTGCGGGCGACTGTGGTGGACGCGGAGGAAGTGTGCCTGTCCCTCTGCAACGAGGACGGTCGCCAAGGCAGGCTGGCGCGCGTTACGACGAGGGACGAGATCGATCGGTTGCAGCTGCTCCGGGGAACGGGGGGAACTGCGCACCTGGACGGGTCCGATGCAGACGTGGAAGGAACGTGGGCGTGGTCGGACGGGACGCCTTTCTGGTCGGAGACTTCGGGGTGCCTGATCGACTACTGCCCGTGGGCCAACAACGAGCCGAACGACGTCAGGGGGGAGCATTTCCTGGGGCTGCAGGACATCGGACGCCTGAACGACCACGGCGGCACCGTCGTGTTGTTCTTCTTCTGCGAGTTCCCGTGCGCGGTGGACTCGGACTGCCCGGCGGCGGCGAGCGAGGATGCGTGCCCGCACGTGTGCGGGGCATTCGGCCGCTGCATTCGGACGACCGACCGGTGCTGCGGATTCACGAAGAAGTCGGGCTGCGTGAGCAGCGACGAGCCGCTGTGCCAGTGGAACGCGACGGCGCAGTCGTGCGTGGACCGTCCGTGCCAGCAGCACGCGGCGGCAGGAGACTGCGAGGCGGACGCGGAGTGCGAATGGAAGGCGGAGTGCACCGACCCGAGCGACCAGGTGTGCGCAGTGAAGCGATGCGCGGCGTCGGACGAGGCGGCGTGCACGGCTGAGGAGCTGTGCAGGTGGAGCACGGCTGAGGGGAGCTGCGTCCCGACAGACGAAGCGGACGGATGCGTGCAGTTTCCGACGCAGAGCTGCTGTGAGCAGAGCCCGTCGTGCACGTGGGACTCGACGAACGTGTGCCTGCGGGTGCCGAACGACACGTGCACGCGCGCAGCATCGGAGATGTGCGGCGCGCACTCGGTGGAGGGTGACTGCTCGTCTGATGCTGTGTGCAAGTGGGAAGGCGGCGACAGGGGGTGCGTTCCGAAGTACACACCGCGCGTGGACGGGATCCTGGAGGGCAACGACTACGGGGTTCACCAGTTCTGGTTCTCGAGGAACATCTCGGCCAACTTCGCCGACGCGAAGGCCATCTGTGGGTCGATGTGCAACCACGGGCGGCAGGGGCGGCTGGCTCGCACTGTCACCGACATGGAAGTCTACCGGCTGCATTACCTGCGGACGACAACTTACTCTTCGTGGATGGACGGGACGGACGAGGGGCACGAAGGGGAGTGGCAATGGTCGGACGGGACGGTGTTCTGGACGGAAAGGCACGGGTGCCTGCAGGCTTCTTGCCCGTGGAGCGTCAGCCAGCCGGACAACTACAACGACGACGAGCACAACATCGAGTTCTCGGAGCTTTGGAACGACCAGACAGCGTCGGACGTCCGGCTGTTCTTGTGCGAGTTCCCGTGCTACGAAGACGTTGAATGCGGCGGCGACTACCTCTGCAAGCAAGGCCGCTGCGTGCACAGCAGCCACTGCGAGGCGACCGAGTCCACCTGCTCGCTGTACTGGAGTGAGTCGATGTGCACGAGCGGTGCCGTGTGCGCGTGGACGGGGACCGACTGCGTGGCGAAGTACACGGTGAGCAGCGGAGTCCTCGAGGGGGGCGACGATTCGGAGATCCGGTTCTGGTACTCGGACACCGTGACGGCACCGATCGTCGCCGCGGAGGAAATCTGCCTGTCTCTCTGCGACGGGAACGGGCGACGGGGCCACCTGGCGCGACTGACGACGACCGACGAGCTGGATCGCGCGCGCGCCTTGCGTCCCAGCGGCGACGGCCGGGCAGCGTACCTCGACGGTGCGGACGCACACAAGGAGGGAGTGTGGCAGTGGTCGGACGGAACCGTGTTTTGGACGAAGCCCGACCTCTGCGTGCTCGGACCTTGCGTCTGGGCCACGGGCCAACCGAACGGCGGCGCGGCGGACGCCGACGAGCACTACCTGGAGATGGACGGGAGCGGCCAGTACAACGATGTTCGGGGCCTCGACGACAGGGCCTTCTTCTGCGACTTCCCGTGTGCGACGGACTTCGACTGTCCGAATCCTGGCGGGGCGGCGTGCCCGTACAAGTGCACGTCGCTGGGCCGATGCGAACTGAGCGACGAGTGCTGCGCGTGGTGGAAGAACGAGACGGCTTGTTCCACCACCCGCGAACCGGCTTGCCGGTGGAACGCCAGCACGGGCGACTGCGGCGACATCGAGTGCGAGGCGTCGCCGTTGATCGCGGACGGCCAGTTGGAGGCGAGGAACTACACGGACATCCGGTTCTGGTACTCGAAGAGGGTGAGCCGGAACGTGACGGACGCCGAGGCCATGTGCCAGTCGCTGTGCGTCGATGGGCGAAGCGGGCGGTTGGCGCGCATCACAACGGTGCACGACCTCGTCCGCTTGAATGCCCTGCGCCCGACGGGGACCAGCGCGTGGGTGGACGGAAGCGACGCGACGAGCGAAGGGTTGTGGAGGTGGTCCGACGGGACTCTGTTTTGGTCGGCGAGGCACGGGTGCTTGCAGGCGGCGTGCCCGTGGAACAGCGGCGAGCCGAACAACGCCGGCGGCGGTCAGGGGGAGCACCACGTGGAGCTCGACGGGTTGTGGAACGACGTCGGACCGGCGGCGGAGAAGCCTTTCGTCTGCGAGTTCCCTTGCCTGGTCGACACGCAGTGTCCTGAAGAGTGGGAGTGCCAGGAAGGGCGATGCGTGCACGGGAGCGCGTGCAACGCGGCGGAGATGTGCAGCGTGTACGGCACGGAGGAGGTCTGCGGCGACGGCGAGGCGTGCAGGTGGAAGAGCGGGGCCTGCGAGCCCAGGTACTCGTTGGAAGCGGGCGAGATGGAGCCGGGGAACCGAACGGACATCCAGTTCTGGTTCTCGGGGACGAGCACGGACGTGGAGAAAGAGGGGGTCGTCGCAGCGGAAAACGTGTGCCTGTCCTTGTGCAATGCGAACGGGAGACAGGGTCGCCTGGCGCGAATCACGACGAGGGCCGAGTTCGACCGTGTGCTGCAACTGATCGACCCCGGCACGGAGGGCACTTACTTCGACGGTTCCGACGCGGACGTCGAAGGAACGTGGGCGTGGGCGGACGGAGCTCCGTTCTGGACGGAGGAGGACGGGTGCTTGCAAGCCTACTGCGGGTGGAACCAGGGCGAACCGAACAACGCGGACGACGAGCACTACATGGAAATCGGGGGCGGGTTGTGGAACGACGTGGCGGGCACGGCCCCGAGAGCGTTTGTCTGCGACTTCCCGTGCTTGACGGACTTCGATTGCCCGGCAGCGGAAAACGACGCCGGGTGCCCGTACGGTTGCGACGGGAACGGACGCTGTGCGCTGAGGGCGGACCGGTGCTGCTCTTACGACACGGACGTTGCGTGCGTGACGAACGGCGAGGTGCTGTGCAAGTGGGATGGGGCTGGTGGTGGAGTGTGCGTGGACAGACCGTGTACCAAGTACGAGAGCTCCGGAGACTGCCTCGATGACACGGGATGCGAATGGAACGAACAGTGCGCGCAGTGCGCGGAGGAGCGGTGCAGAACAACGGACTCGACGTTGTGCACGGCAGACAAGCTGTGCTCGTGGGAAGGGACGGCGGGGTGCGCGTTGTCGGCGGCGGCGTCCGGGTGCGTGGAGTTCCCGTCGAAAAGCTGCTGCTTGCAGCATGCCGAGTGCCGGTGGGACAGGGAAAACGTGTGTCTGAAGAAGCCGAACACAGCGTGCGAGCAGGCAGCGGCGGAGGTGTGCGGCGGTTTGAGTGCGGAAAGCCCGTGCAAAGGCGACTCGAGGTGTGCGTGGGGGGACGACGGCTGCGAGCCGAAGTACTCGTACCATGACGACGGCGTGGTGGAGGACGTCGACTACAAAGACATCCGCTTCTGGCACTCGAACACGATCGAAGCCAACGTGGCGGACGCGGAGGCGATCTGCGGCTCGCTTTGCCAGGACGGCAAGAAAGGGCGGCTGGCCCGCCTGACGAAGGCGCAGGACCTGGTCCGAATGCGCCAGCTCCGGCCGGGTCTGGACCCATCGTGGCTGGACGGGAGCGACGCGAACAACGAAGGAAACTGGCGCTGGTCCGACGGGACTCTGTTTTGGTCGGTGAGACACGGGTGCCTGCAAGCGGCTTGTCCGTGGAACACCGGCGAGCCGAACGACGCCGGGGGCGCCGGAGAGCATCACATCGAGCTGGCGCAGTTGTGGAACGACGGCGCGGGTGCAGGCGAGCGGGAGTTCTTCTGCGAGTTCCCCTGCACGGCGGACGCGGAGTGCGACAGTGGGTTCGTGTGCAAAGGAGGGCGGTGCACGCACGGGAGCCAGTGCAGTGCCAACGAGACGTGCGCGTTGTACGAAGCATTCGATGTCTGCGAGAGCGCGACCTGCTTTTGGACGGGTTCCAATCTGACGGGTTCCTGCGTTCCGAGGTTCACCCTCGGCAGCGGGAAGCTGGAGGAGGGTGCTCACGACGACATCCGGTACTGGTTTTCGACGAGTTCTGTGCGGGCGACTGTGGTGGACGCGGAGGAAGTGTGCCTGTCCCTCTGCAACGAGGACGGTCGCCAAGGCAGGCTGGCGCGCGTTACGACGAGGGACGAGATCGATCGGTTGCAGCTGCTCCGGGGAACGGGGGGAACTGCGCACCTGGACGGGTCCGATGCAGACGTGGAAGGAACGTGGGCGTGGTCGGACGGGACGCCTTTCTGGTCGGAGACTTCGGGGTGCCTGATCGACTACTGCCCGTGGGCCAACAACGAGCCGAACGACGTCAGGGGGGAGCATTTCCTGGGGCTGCAGGACATCGGACGCCTGAACGACCACGGCGGCACCGTCGTGTTGTTCTTCTTCTGCGAGTTCCCGTGCGCGGTGGACTCGGACTGCCCGGCGGCGGCGAGCGAGGATGCGTGCCCGCACGTGTGCGGGGCATTCGGCCGCTGCATTCGGACGACCGACCGGTGCTGCGGATTCACGAAGAAGTCGGGCTGCGTGAGCAGCGACGAGCCGCTGTGCCAGTGGAACGCGACGGCGCAGTCGTGCGTGGACCGTCCGTGCCAGCAGCACGCGGCGGCAGGAGACTGCGAGGCGGACGCGGAGTGCGAATGGAAGGCGGAGTGCACCGACCCGAGCGACCAGGTGTGCGCAGTGAAGCGATGCGCGGCGTCGGACGAGGCGGCGTGCACGGCTGAGGAGCTGTGCAGGTGGAGCACGGCTGAGGGGAGCTGCGTCCCGACAGACGAAGCGGACGGATGCGTGCAGTTTCCGACGCAGAGCTGCTGTGAGCAGAGCCCGTCGTGCACGTGGGACTCGACGAACGTGTGCCTGCGGGTGCCGAACGACACGTGCACGCGCGCAGCATCGGAGATGTGCGGCGCGCACTCGGTGGAGGGTGACTGCTCGTCTGATGCTGTGTGCAAGTGGGAAGGCGGCGACAGGGGGTGCGTTCCGAAGTACACACCGCGCGTGGACGGGATCCTGGAGGGCAACGACTACGGGGTTCACCAGTTCTGGTTCTCGAGGAACATCTCGGCCAACTTCGCCGACGCGAAGGCCATCTGTGGGTCGATGTGCAACCACGGGCGGCAGGGGCGGCTGGCTCGCACTGTCACCGACATGGAAGTCTACCGGCTGCATTACCTGCGGACGACAACTTACTCTTCGTGGATGGACGGGACGGACGAGGGGCACGAAGGGGAGTGGCAATGGTCGGACGGGACGGTGTTCTGGACGGAAAGGCACGGGTGCCTGCAGGCTTCTTGCCCGTGGAGCGTCAGCCAGCCGGACAACTACAACGACGACGAGCACAACATCGAGTTCTCGGAGCTTTGGAACGACCAGACAGCGTCGGACGTCCGGCTGTTCTTGTGCGAGTTCCCGTGCTACGAAGACGTTGAATGCGGCGGCGACTACCTCTGCAAGCAAGGCCGCTGCGTGCACAGCAGCCACTGCGAGGCGACCGAGTCCACCTGCTCGCTGTACTGGAGTGAGTCGATGTGCACGAGCGGTGCCGTGTGCGCGTGGACGGGGACCGACTGCGTGGCGAAGTACACGGTGAGCAGCGGAGTCCTCGAGGGGGGCGACGATTCGGAGATCCGGTTCTGGTACTCGGACACCGTGACGGCACCGATCGTCGCCGCGGAGGAAATCTGCCTGTCTCTCTGCGACGGGAACGGGCGACGGGGCCACCTGGCGCGACTGACGACGACCGACGAGCTGGATCGCGCGCGCGCCTTGCGTCCCAGCGGCGACGGCCGGGCAGCGTACCTCGACGGTGCGGACGCACACAAGGAGGGAGTGTGGCAGTGGTCGGACGGAACCGTGTTTTGGACGAAGCCCGACCTCTGCGTGCTCGGACCTTGCGTCTGGGCCACGGGCCAACCGAACGGCGGCGCGGCGGACGCCGACGAGCACTACCTGGAGATGGACGGGAGCGGCCAGTACAACGATGTTCGGGGCCTCGACGACAGGGCCTTCTTCTGCGACTTCCCGTGTGCGACGGACTTCGACTGTCCGAATCCTGGCGGGGCGGCGTGCCCGTACAAGTGCACGTCGCTGGGCCGATGCGAACTGAGCGACGAGTGCTGCGCGTGGTGGAAGAACGAGACGGCTTGTTCCACCACCCGCGAACCGGCTTGCCGGTGGAACGCCAGCACGGGCGACTGCGGCGACATCGAGTGCGAGGCGTCGCCGTTGATCGCGGACGGCCAGTTGGAGGCGAGGAACTACACGGACATCCGGTTCTGGTACTCGAAGAGGGTGAGCCGGAACGTGACGGACGCCGAGGCCATGTGCCAGTCGCTGTGCGTCGATGGGCGAAGCGGGCGGTTGGCGCGCATCACAACGGTGCACGACCTCGTCCGCTTGAATGCCCTGCGCCCGACGGGGACCAGCGCGTGGGTGGACGGAAGCGACGCGACGAGCGAAGGGTTGTGGAGGTGGTCCGACGGGACTCTGTTTTGGTCGGCGAGGCACGGGTGCTTGCAGGCGGCGTGCCCGTGGAACAGCGGCGAGCCGAACAACGCCGGCGGCGGTCAGGGGGAGCACCACGTGGAGCTCGACGGGTTGTGGAACGACGTCGGACCGGCGGCGGAGAAGCCTTTCGTCTGCGAGTTCCCTTGCCTGGTCGACACGCAGTGTCCTGAAGAGTGGGAGTGCCAGGAAGGGCGATGCGTGCACGGGAGCGCGTGCAACGCGGCGGAGATGTGCAGCGTGTACGGCACGGAGGAGGTCTGCGGCGACGGCGAGGCGTGCAGGTGGAAGAGCGGGGCCTGCGAGCCCAGGTACTCGTTGGAAGCGGGCGAGATGGAGCCGGGGAACCGAACGGACATCCAGTTCTGGTTCTCGGGGACGAGCACGGACGTGGAGAAAGAGGGGGTCGTCGCAGCGGAAAACGTGTGCCTGTCCTTGTGCAATGCGAACGGGAGACAGGGTCGCCTGGCGCGAATCACGACGAGGGCCGAGTTCGACCGTGTGCTGCAACTGATCGACCCCGGCACGGAGGGCACTTACTTCGACGGTTCCGACGCGGACGTCGAAGGAACGTGGGCGTGGGCGGACGGAGCTCCGTTCTGGACGGAGGAGGACGGGTGCTTGCAAGCCTACTGCGGGTGGAACCAGGGCGAACCGAACAACGCGGACGACGAGCACTACATGGAAATCGGGGGCGGGTTGTGGAACGACGTGGCGGGCACGGCCCCGAGAGCGTTTGTCTGCGACTTCCCGTGCTTGACGGACTTCGATTGCCCGGCAGCGGAAAACGACGCCGGGTGCCCGTACGGTTGCGACGGGAACGGACGCTGTGCGCTGAGGGCGGACCGGTGCTGCTCTTACGACACGGACGTTGCGTGCGTGACGAACGGCGAGGTGCTGTGCAAGTGGGATGGGGCTGGTGGTGGAGTGTGCGTGGACAGACCGTGTACCAAGTACGAGAGCTCCGGAGACTGCCTCGATGACACGGGATGCGAATGGAACGAACAGTGCGCGCAGTGCGCGGAGGAGCGGTGCAGAACAACGGACTCGACGTTGTGCACGGCAGACAAGCTGTGCTCGTGGGAAGGGACGGCGGGGTGCGCGTTGTCGGCGGCGGCGTCCGGGTGCGTGGAGTTCCCGTCGAAAAGCTGCTGCTTGCAGCATGCCGAGTGCCGGTGGGACAGGGAAAACGTGTGTCTGAAGAAGCCGAACACAGCGTGCGAGCAGGCAGCGGCGGAGGTGTGCGGCGGTTTGAGTGCGGAAAGCCCGTGCAAAGGCGACTCGAGGTGTGCGTGGGGGGACGACGGCTGCGAGCCGAAGTACTCGTACCATGACGACGGCGTGGTGGAGGACGTCGACTACAAAGACATCCGCTTCTGGCACTCGAACACGATCGAAGCCAACGTGGCGGACGCGGAGGCGATCTGCGGCTCGCTTTGCCAGGACGGCAAGAAAGGGCGGCTGGCCCGCCTGACGAAGGCGCAGGACCTGGTCCGAATGCGCCAGCTCCGGCCGGGTCTGGACCCATCGTGGCTGGACGGGAGCGACGCGAACAACGAAGGAAACTGGCGCTGGTCCGACGGGACTCTGTTTTGGTCGGTGAGACACGGGTGCCTGCAAGCGGCTTGTCCGTGGAACACCGGCGAGCCGAACGACGACGGGGGCGCCGGAGAACATCGTATAGAGTTGACGGAGTTGTGGAATGATATCAACGGTACTGTTATGCGACATTTTTTCTGCGAGTTCCCCTGCACTGTGAATACGGAGTGTGAGACTGACTTTGTGTGCAAACACGGGCGGTGCACTCACAAGAGCCAGTGTTCTGTAAACGAGACGTGCGCTCTGTATGCAACGAAAGACGTTTGCGAGAGCGCTGTGTGCGTCTGGACAGGAACTGAAGAGGCGGGTTCATGTGTACCACGGTTCAGATTCGACAGCGGTAAATTGGAGGAGGGTGTTCACACCGATATCCGGTACTGGTTTTCAACGGAGTCTGTCAAGGAGAATGTTGTGGATGCGCAGGAAGTGTGTCTGTCCCTGTGTGATGAGAATGGGCGACAAGGAAGGCTGGCACGCGTTACGACGAGAGCTGAGGTGGATCGGATACAGATACTGCGAGGAGTAGGGGGAGCTGCTCATTTGGACGGGTCAGATGCAGACGTGGAAGGAACGTGGGCGTGGTCAGATGGGACGCCTTTCTGGACGGAGGATTCCGGCTGTTTGATCGACTACTGTGCATGGAACAACAACGAGCCGAATGACTGGGATGATGATGGTGAGCACTACCTGGGGTTGTATGACAACGGTCGCCTGAACGACCACAAAGGCACTGACGCCCTGTTCTTCTTCTGCGAGTTCCCATGTGCGGACGACTGGGTAGTTGTGAAGACGATGACCGATGCAAGCTTTTGAACGGAGACTGTGTTGGAAATCACATGCTGTGCGGACCAGATGAATGTTGCAATTGTGAAGGAAGCTGGAGCGGAGCGGAGTGCCGGGTCTGCAAATTCATGGAAAGTGCGAGTAATGAATGTGTTGTGTGCTCTTCGGAGAAGACATGTAGCGGACACGGCAGCTGCACGGTTGCACAGACCTGCCTGTGCGATGCAGGATGGGGGGGTGTTGATTGTAGCAACCGGATATGTGCTCCACAGAAAGCACAGTGGTTCACAACGTTCCCCAACCGACCTGTGCACGGCAGCCAGTTCACAATCATCGTACACGGGTGCTATCAAGCCGCAGTACCCATCAAAGTGATACGAGCGGACCGGAATTGTTCAAGTTCTGTTGCCACGGCTGATGAGGGGTGTTTGACGAATTCAGTGCTGCGCCTGAAAGACAGGTGTGTCAACGGGGCACTAAGCGAATTGCCACGGCTGGAGCCGGTGGCTCAGCAAGAGCTGTTTGTAGAAGTTGCTACATTTGATGACAGCACGACGCAATTCGCACTTTGTTGGCAGAACGGAGCATCTTGGTCAAGATTGCCCACCCACGACCGAAGAGGCAACCGGACCTTCGTTCTGGAGATCTCTTCTGAAGCAACCTCTGACAGTGGTGCAGTCAGCGCCGCCGCAACGAGCTCCGAGGATGCGTGCTGCGAGGGACTAAGGGTCAATGATACGTGCCTGTCTACATGGCTAGTGGTGGCTACGTGGATCTTTTTCTTTTGCATGCTGTGTGCCGGTGCGGGGACAGTTTTTGCCATGAAACGGAAGAGGCAAGGCATAAAAGACGTCCAAGATTCCTACATATTTGACGATTTCGAAATGGAAGAGGCGAATACTTCGTGGCTGATGACGGAAGGGTCGACAGAACTAGGTCTCGCACGCTCGTCGAATTCTTGGCTGAAGCCGGAAGCGTCAGAAGCAGGTATAGCACGCTCGTGATGTGAAGGGCGCCACCTCACGTCAAGGTTAAACTTGTTCGGTGTTTTGCCCGGAGAGCATCACGCCAGCGTGTGCGCTAACAAGCTTGCGGTTCTTCTGGTTACTCGCAATCGGGATTGAAAAATTGGAACCAACAATGAAGACTGCAACACACTTCCAACCTCGCTGTTGCCTCGGGAAAGCTCCTGTGAAGTGATTCCTACGAGATTAACTCATCATCGTTCTTGTGGGAAGGCAGTTGTGGTCCCAAGCCAACGCATCTTCCCAGTGCTTCGCAGACCTATTCTGGCTGCTTTTTCTCACCGTTCTGGTGTCCCCGTCAAGCAAATCGATCTTTCCGCCTCGAAAGAACCACAAAGAATAGTGAGGCCCTGCAAGTCTTTTTTGTTGAAGAGCACAAACACAACAAGAGCCCAATCACAAAACAAGAACTGTGCGTTGCGCACACGAAACTGAGGTACATCTGTTTGGCGGGGGCAAGCGTTCCATACAAGCTCCAACGAGCACGTAAGGGCGGCATGGATCCGGGGCGGATCTGGAAGGCGCATATGGTTGGTGACAGTGTGCCCTCTCTGAGGCCCGCACTCGCTAAGCTCACAGTGATGTGCACTTGGTCACAATATATCATGACCCGACTTCCTCTTTTTGCTACCAACAACAAACTTACGCTACGCATGAAGACGAATACCACAGAATCCTCAACGTCATATGTTGTCGACAACAACGGACAAGGTCCTCTGAACCACAGTAAACGCTAAGAAACAACAAAACGAACCTCGCCTTCCTTTCCCAGACTGGCTGTACCCTGCCTATTAGCGACTTCGATTTCTTCCGGATCCGCCCGGGACCGGTGAGCGACACATCTCTTTTTTGCGAGCACGGCAGTCAAGTCTCACTATTTGGTGATACACACGTATCCATAGCCCTTGGCCTACAGGTCAAGTGTTCATCCAATTTTCAAATCAGATTATTGCGGCGGTGTGTACGATGGCGGCTGCGCCAAACGAGCGTGTGTATGAAGGTCAACCAACAGCCGCTTCTTTCTCGACCCAATCTTCCATCGTCTTTTAAACTCTTTTTCCTGTTTTGGAAGGACCTGTTTTGTATCTTTACATGGCAGGTTCCAACGCTGCCAACTTTCTTTTTTGTACTGACATGTCCAGCGTGGTATGTTGTTCTAAAAAAAAAAAAGCGGTCGTACACCAAGCGTCCCCGACTGCCTAGCTTGGATGCAACCGCGTTTGATCCGTCCACCACAGCGCACGCAATTCAATGCGTCGCGATTGGGGCAGAGCGCACGGGGGGTGTGGTGTGTCCCGACATCGGCGACAACGAACTCCTCCTACAAGAATCAAACAAGTCTTCCTCCCCGTCTTTATTCCCCCATTGGTCAACCGAAGGCTGCCCGTAACGGTTTTCTAACCATAGAAAAACAAGTCTCACCCACACTGGGCCCCCGGGTGTGCGACTCCACCAGGAAAAAGTGTGCTTTTGATTATGTTCGGGGAAATTGTCAGGGATCTTAGGTGGTCAGCCAAAAACCCGGTGTGAGGTGGAAATTAGGTTTCCGCCACATGGAGGCCGGTTCCATCACAAAACTCAAAGATAGCACCCAAAGAAGTCCCTGAAGAAGCTTTCGACCGAAGCTCCCGCAAAACCGACGATCCCGTGAAGTGGAAAACGCCAGTGAAAACCCTCGTCCAGGGGCTCAGGCACGACAGCGTACCATTTGGGAAATGCCCTTGTGCGTGTAAAGGCTTCCGCCATGAGAGAAACTTTCATGAGGTTTCCGCCACGAGAGGAATTCCCAAAATGATCTCAACACACCGATGGTCGCACCTGGCCAACCTGTCAGACGGACCAGAATTACCCCCTTTTGCCATTTCTTTTCGTGCTTCTGCGGGTACCTTCGGGTTAGAAGCCCCGAGGAGACCTCACAACCCTGTTTCTAGTGTGGAAACCAGCCCGGTGTGGCGGGACATACGAAAAACACGCAAGATTATAAAAGCACAAAGGCCCCTTGTTAAATGGCTTGAGTCGCACCCCTTCAGTAATACATCCCCTTCATTTCTTTTTTAGCCACATACAATGTGTGAGGAAACTGAACCGCTCAAGTAGGACCTTCTGATCATGATCATTTGCCAAATTTGCCACCTGAAACCACGCACCGGGGCAACGATGGATAACATCCCAACTTCTGAGCAAAAAAATAACGCCAAAAAAAGAAGCCTACCTGCCTCCCAGCCGCAATGGACCGGAGACCCTAAACCACCGAACCTCTAAAACAATAAACGCTAGAAAAAGCAAAGAACATGCTTACCAATCACAAATGTCAGAAACATCAAACCGATCGTCCCTGGGGATCGACGGTAAAACAACTCAAAGATCATGATATGATTAAGTCGACAACTCAGGGAACGTGTCAGGTAGACTTTGGCGGACAATGTCCGGCATGGGGAGGGGGGGGGGGGGGTTCCGAGCCTTATTTTTTATGGTTTGCCGTGCCGCCATATGCACGGGTGAACGGAAATAGGGTGTGCACACCCTATTTCACACCCTATTTCCGGGTGTGGCACACCCGCTTTTGGAGAGCTGGTTTCACTCGAGCAAAAGTTGCTGGAGTTCACTGTGTGTCCGCCACCGGGATAAAAAGAGGGGGAGGCGGAGGCGAGGGGCGTCGGCCACAGTAGCCCGTAGGACAGAGCCATGGTTTGCCATGCCGTCATTTGTCCGTTAAAAGTTTCAAGCGAACTTTAACTCTAAAAAGTATAAAGGTGGGGGGCCTCCGCTATGCCGGCCAAAGTCTAGCTGGCACGTTGCCCTCAAACAAGAGATCCAATTTCATAGGACTAAAATCTAAGCTCCAAGCTTAAAACCGCTTTACGCAGCGGAAAAGCGAGAACCTATAGCAGAGGTGGTGCCTCGTGAGCTGAGAAGGACTTGAGTTCCCTTACGGGATTGAACCACTGGACGCTTCAGTGTTAACGAGCGACACGAATCCGCAAGAACCCCACCCCTCCTACGCTTGACGTGCGCAACAAGGGAGTCCTTCACACCGCAAGCCAGCTGCAAAGAGGCTCAGCCCCTCCCTCAGCCTCCCTGATACCCTCCCACGGGTTGGATACTGTCCACGCAGTATTGCTGCACATCGAGAGAACAACAGAAAGCTACGGATTCAATGTCATAATCAGAAAAAGGGGCCCCTCAGCTGCGGAGGGGAAAAGACGATGCGGTACCCCCCGGCTCCCTCCCGCGCTCTTTAATTCAAACAAGTTCTTCCCCCGAGGAATAATCCACTGGAAGAATAGCGCGCTTCTTCAAGTGAACAAGCTCGATTTTGTAGGAAATACTCGAGGAGAGAGAGGAGAGACTGCCAGTTGCAAGTGAGAAAAATGTGCTGTAACCCTCGATGCAGGTAAATCTGGGTTTAGTGCCGGGTGGAAGCATTCGACAAAGACTTTCACTGTAAAAGGACCCATCGAATCTTGTAGTTCAGCAATTGTTTTTCCCATAAGAAGGCCGCGAAAAAGCCACGGCAAGGGGCAAGGGTGGGTGTAATTGATACCTTCGACTCCAAACCTATCGACTAGCGCTGGCTGGGTGGAGTAGGTGTGTGCTCTAGAGTAGCTGCATTTTGAAGAGGCCTACGCACAGCATCCCCCCCTCCTCCGTCAGATCTATTACCGGCTTCCATTTCCTCTCCCGATACCAAGGTATCCTCCAGACTCCGTACACACGTTGCTCTCCTTTTTTTTTGTTGCATTCGTTCTCACCTCTCCCACTTCCCTTTCAGAGCATACATGAATACATGATAGTGATCCAAGCATAAAAGATCTGCCTTTCCACCACAGGCCACCTTGAAACTCTAAACCAAGTTCTTCACGCACGCCCTCGTGGGGCAACTTTGAAAGCCGATTCGCTGCACCACAACAAGAACCCTCTTTTTTAAAGCCGCGTGCAATGAATGTGCGACGAGACCGAACCGTCCAGGATTTGCGGTCAACGAACGGCTCTTTTCCTTTCTTCGAGAGAGAGTGCGACAACTCTATGGCACCATAAAGTCCAGAAAATCCATGGTAAAGAAAGAAAACCCAAAATACCGTCACTAAAAGGCATGAAAAGACGCTGAAAGTAAATAAAATTGTCGACAACGAAAAGCAAAAGAATAAACCACAACTACGCACTTCTCTCCTACTCTCGCGGTGTTCGGTTTTTGAGTGCACAGAAAAGTACGACCGATGGGATTGCGTTCATGCCAGCCAAAGCAACGCTGAAGGGAAGAACAAACAAGAAAAACGGAACTACCCACGGTCTTGAAAAAAAAGACTCAGAAGAAGTAGTAATAAATGAGGCTCAAAAGCGAACTTTCGCTCTGCAAAGGTCGTGCGGGGAGTATCCTTTCGCCCATCGTACACGTGGCAGGTATGCGGTGTGGATCGCCACTTTTTCTCTTGGCACTAAGGGTGTTTGCCGCCGCCATCCGACGTTTTGATTCAGCCGCATCAGAATGTGTTCCCAAGGGAGGCTACTGCATCAGAATGTGCTCCAAAGGGAGGCTACTACATCAGAATGTGCTCCCAAGGGAGGCTACTTGCCATCGGACAACAGAAACATGGAGGCCCGCACACAAGATCAGATGCACGGGCTTTCGTGACACGTCCAGCTGCCCTCCGGAGCGAATGGACTCGCGGCTTGTCCGGCTTTTATCCCCGCAGAGGGCCACAGTCCCTCGTGGGTTCATGCCTTACTTTCGGTGCCTCGCGCTCCCGTATTTTTTAATTCCTTCTCTCGTTCTTTTTTGCTCTGCGAATAAGACTTGATGCTGGCACGAAGCATGCCGCAGGGTTCTGCCTTAGCATTAAACTGAGTCTTCTTTCCCGTGGCCAGAGAGTGCGGCCGATGCGCACGACTAGAACAGGGTCGCAAGCAAAACAGACCGAAGACACGTACCGACGGCTTCGTCGGGAAGCCGGGCGCCGAACAGAAACCCGAAGCGGGTCAGACAACCTGAGCCACTAAGAGCTACGTCGCTGAAAACACTCCTCCTACTCGGACGTCGAACTAGCGGCATCACCATGGACATCAGATACCACATTACATTAACAGAGAAATTCAACAAAAAAAAGAAGTCCGCGCTCAGATAGCCGGTGAAACAACATGGGCTTTCGAAGGAGACGCTGGTAGAGGCAGCAGCAGCAGCCTCAGCGCACCTTTGCCTTTCCCTGCACCGCATTTATTTCATTCTGCATCATCTTCAACTTTAGAAACTGCTGCCGAAAGCTGCCCATAAAAAGATACAATTCATCTTCAACTTTACAAACTGCCGAAAGCCCCTACCTGTAAAAAGAAACATTCTTGTGGAAAAAGAGATTGAAGGTTCGTCCGGCAAGAACGCCATTCACTTCTCCGGGAAAGCTTATAGGAAGGGGCGGGAGGATCGATTGTTATGACAACAATGCCAAGTGTTCATTTTTTTCTTTTTTCGTCACCATTCCGAATGCTTCTCTCCGTTTGCTTCTTCGTTCATTGCTCAACAGTTTGGAGTGTCGTGGTTGCTGCTCCTTCAGGTGAATGCCAGCCTGTAACACCAGGGCTTAATGTCTCTGGATGGATGGCAAAGAAAACAACCTTGTGTGTTAGAACACAGCACTCGTTCTGAGGGTATAAACCAGGGTGATGTCAATTGTAGATATCTGGGAATCTGGAAGTATGATGAGACTTTTAGTGAGAGAACGAGAAAAGAGAAACGAGTTCGAGTGCAAACACATTCTCTCCGGGCAGTTTCTGGCCTCGTAACTGCTAGAACGATAGAAGCCAGCACGACAGATTTGTGACAGTACCAGCAAGAGTCCAACGTGATAAGATGTTACTTCTTGCTAAACTGCATGCCCTCTTCTGAAGCAGCGATTCAGGGTAGAATGTCGTTGTGGGCAAGCAGAATAGGAGAAGGAGATTAGCTGCCAGCTTCGTTGGAAACACTTGAATGCCAGTTGCGAAATTTCAGAGGAAGAACTGATGTGCTGTAGTCCAACAAGAAACGTGAAGCACCGCAAGTGTCGCGAAACCCAAGCACTACTCTACGAGAAAATACATAAAAACGCGGACAACAGACCGGTACGGGCTACAAGGCAACCCTTGCTCAACTTGTAGAACGTGGGGGGCCCAAGACTACACTCCACGAAGGAATGTACTTCGTGTCGGTCATAAACAGTCCCGGACACTGGCTAGCCATAACCCATAACGAAAGCGTGCACTAGATATACAACCCGTAACCATACAGCCCTTTCTTGCTGTAAGAGAACCCATTCATGAACGGTCACACGGAGACCCTAAACCCCCCGAATTTCAAGCGAACTTTAACTCTAAAAAAGACCCACTTTGTAGTTGTTTTGTCCTCTCCTCTAGTTTTGGTCGAAATATGCACAAGGAGGCAGTCCTTCGAGTATTTCTGAGGTGAAGGTAGGCTTGGAAAGCGGGGGGCCAGAAGAAGGCAGGGGGGACCGCGTCATCTGGATATGGTACTTCTGGAACAGTGGCTGTGCATCTTCGTATTTCGGCTGGCCAATGCAGCATTGCTGCAGACCATGGGGCCTCCCGATGAGTTCTGGCAAGGCCCAGAGGTGGCATACTGGCTAGTATG
This sequence comes from Diplonema papillatum, assembly GCA_030068145.1. Classification (NCBI taxonomy): domain Eukaryota; phylum Euglenozoa; class Diplonemea; order Diplonemida; family Diplonemidae; genus Diplonema; species Diplonema papillatum. Next base: position 250,240 of record JAPJBO010000159.1, read on the forward strand.
GGGCCAAGGGGAGCTGACTTGGGAGTGGCACGTTGGCCTCCGAAGCTGGTTGCACCCGTCTGTGATCGCTGCAGTGTACAAGGTCCTCGCCCTGTTGGGTATGGACAGCACCGTCGTCGTCTCATACGCACCCGCAGTTTTGTTTGCGCTAGTGTCCTACGGCTCTGACGTTCTCGTCCACAATTTGTCTCTTTTAGTGCTCCCGAGGAGGCCGGACGTTGCGGACACTGCATTGTTTCTCAGCATTGCAAGTTGGTTCGTCTTCTATTGCTCGCCACGGCCTCTTTCCAACTGCCTTGAGGCATTTCTCACGCTCGCGAGCCTGAACCTTTGGTTTGCGCACCGCGCTTCCGCGACGATCCCCCGAAATCACCTACAATCACTCCTCCCGGTTGAGACGGTTGGAGGGGCGACGACAGTCTCAGCGGAAGGAGGAGAATCCATGGCACCGCCGCATCCGCACAGATCGTGCAGCGAGCGCGAGGGTGCGGGGGGTGAGGGCAGCACGACGGGTTGGCGGCGCCGGTGCCGCTGCTGGGGGGGGTTTCTCTTTTTCGCCGGGCTGGCCACCGTCGTTCGGGCGACGGCGGCGGTTTCGTTCCTCCCGTGCTTTCTCGCCTCCGTGTCGCAGCCGTTTGTCGACGGCTCGGCCGCGCCGGGGCGCACCTCGGGCTTCTTGGTTTGCACCGCGCTGCTCGCTGCAGTGTTGTGGCTGGGGATGAGTGCTGGGTTTGATTTCGCTGTGTTGCGGGGGCTCGCGCTCGTGCCGGCCGATGAGGTCCCGGTAGGAATCGCGCAGTGGGAGTTCTTCAAGTTCAACTTCCTCAGCGGGCGGTCGGCTGTTTTCGGAACGCACCCTTGGCACTGGTACCTGACGCAAGGCCTTCCCGCTGTGCTGGGCCCGACGCTTTTCTGGACGGTCCGAGGCGCCGTCTCGAGTCGGGCCACCGGGGCACGCCACCTCACCGCCATCGTAGCATTCACAGTAGCGGTGTACTCTCTCATCGGCCACAAAGAGTTCCGGTTTCTGCTCCCCGCAGTGTACCCTTGCTTCATCCTCGCCGCTATCGCTTTGGCCGACCCGGATCATGCTGAGCCTACACCCGCCAGCGAGATCCGCGCAACCACCGCACCACACCCGGGAGCCCAAAAGGCTGTTCAGCGCCCTCTTCGTGGTGAACCTACACCAGCCAGCAAGATACGACCAGAAGCTCCGGGAGCTCATGACGCGGCCGTACGGCCAGTGCAGCGGCAGTTAGACAGGGGGTTCGCTTGCTCTCCGGGGATGGCGCTTTTAGTCATCCTGAACGCGGTTGCCGGAATGTATTTCACGGTCGTTCATCAACGGGGCCCCCTCGATGCCGTCTCTTACCTGGCGATGAGGTACCCGCAGCCACCAAAATGGGGTTCGTCGGGGCGAGAAGCTGATGAAGTGGTCGTGGACGCGCTGCTGCCGTGCTATTCATTGCCGGGGCGCAGTCGGTACCACGGCACGCGGCTGTCCATCCGGCAGTTTGACTGCTCGCCTCTCTCCAACGGCGAAACGGAGCATACGGCTTTCCGGGAGCGCCCGCTCGCCTTCGTACAATTCCTGTATCTCGGTTCCCCTGTCTCGGCAACCTCGTCGAGCCAGCACCGCCGGCGGGGCTTTCCGCAGCACTTCCTCGTGTACTCACACCAGGCTGAGCTTTTCCGAGACTTCTTTGATCGTAACGGGTTTGTTATCGAAACGTCGTTCATGCACAGCCCGACGCCTATAGTTGACGATGGCGCGGGGGAGCGTCTTGTCCTGTACACGAAGGCGAGTGTGCAGCGGGGCACAGGAAATTGTGCAGTGGAGGATGACTCAGATAATCGCGCCTCGTGCTCCGTTTGAGTCAGCAGGGTCTGGTCAGATGGCTAGAAACCTCTGTCCAGGGAGTATGGGTTTTGGTCAACCTATGCTGCCGTAGCGCGGCTGAAACGAAGCACACGTTCATCAGGCACCGTCCGTCTGCCTCTGCAATTCTTGTGTCTACTCGTGCTGAGCTGACAGAAGGCATGAACTCTGCCTTCTGATGGTAGGCATCAGCTTTAGCGAAACAGCAGCCAATGGAATGGACGTACATCTGCGAGAAAGGACCCTCTTAACTTTGACTCTAACCTGGCCGTAGCCTGCAGTAGCACGATTGGTGCAGACCAGAGGCCCGCTTTATTTACGTGCCACACTCTTGTTGTCACTTTCTTCAGCTGCTCCCTCGTGGCCTTAGAATCGAACCAGGAGATTTCTCTTCCATTTTTGTAGCACATTATTTGATGATTGCGTTCTGCAAGAGTCCCCCCAAAGAAATTCGATGTCCAGAATCACCCGACGAGAGGATGGCCATCGCTGATAGTCACCGAGACTTCAAAGGTCCGGTGTTTCAAGCGAACTTTCACTGATACCGTAAATCCCGCTGGACGCACAGTTTCCTTTGTTTGTCGTGAAAAAGGATCAAGAGCTCTGAGGCAGAACCAACAACAGGTGCTCACCCTCCCCGTGAACAGAAGATACAAAAAAAAATGCAAATCAGCGGCAATTTCAACGGCGGCAAGCAGGCTGAGTATGAGAAGGCGCAAGGCATGAACAACGCAATATTTGAGTTCTGCATGCGGCACAACGATGACCCATCGAAGAAGACTGAAGGCATCCCGGAGCGAGACCCAGCAGAATACGAGTGGCTCAAGTCAGCCCTTGCGGATATAGAGAGCGAAGAAGACCGAATGAAGAACTGCTTGGCAGTTATCCGCTCTGAGGCTGACGTCGGATCGAAGGAAATCGCGATGGAGGAAATTCTTTACTACGTAGAAGATCTGGACAAGGCAATCGACTTCTGCAAGAGCTTGAAGGGTACCCAGGACCTGTTAAACCTGCTCAAACCCGAGACACCCGCGACCCTGCGGGACGGGGCCGCCAATCTGATCGGCACCATCACCCAGAACAACATCATCTGCCAAGCCATCTTCTTCGCGCAAAAGGCCCTCCCGATCCTCATCTCGCAGCTGCTGACGGATGAGGCGTGCCGCACCCGGCTCCTGTTCGCTCTGTCCAGCTGCGTGCGCGGCAACAAGGACATCATCACCGCTTTCATGCGCGAGCCGAACGGCGTCGAGGCAGTCGCGAAGGCGGTCGAAGGCCACGCGAAGGACGCCCGATCCTGCAAAAAGGCGCTCTTCTTCTTGACGTGCCTGTGGCGCGACGACAAGGACGCCGCCAAGCCCGCTCCGCCGGCCGACAGCGCGCACCTGCAGAGCGTGAGGGCGGCGCTGAAGAGCGACGACGTCACCACGCAGGAGCTGGCCGCGGACTGGATCCTGCAGCTGCTCGCCCACGGCAGCAAGGAGCAGGTCGCCGCCGCCGGCATTTGCCCCGCCGACGCGTCGGACGACGCGGTCCGCGAAAAGCTCGCCCCGCACTTCGGCAGCTGATGATGGGAACGCCAGCCCCGATGTCTAACCTTTTTTCAAGGCAGCAAGCGTCCCCCGCGGAGTTGCCGGAGGCGGGGGTGGAGTGCTTATTGCAGGGGAAGGTGGGGGGTGGGGTCGACTACACCGTGGTTGCCCACCGACCATTATCCGGATGAACCAGTACTGCCCGTCCGGCTATAGAGAGCTCAAACCCTCCGTTCGCGGGACTTCTGGTACACCCCCCCCCCCCCAGCAAGCGCAGCAAGTATTGTCGCCACAGCTTCTGAGCTGTGCATCCCTGCAGTATGCTCTACAGCGCTCGTCTTCCTTAGAAAGGGAAGACCGGGCGGTTATTGCACCAGTCGTTCTTCGCTGCTCTAGCCCCATTAGTTTTTGGCACCGGCCACCCTCCCGCTTGGTTTTGGTTTTCACGTGTCTCCGTCTAGCTTCTACAAGGCGAGACCGTCAGCTCGTCGTAGCTTCACCTGTTTTTCCTTCGAAGTCTTCAAATGCGACAAACATACCGCAGTTTGTATTGCTTGCAAGGCCGACAACTGCTGTGTAAACAAATCAAAGCGCCGACGTGGATCTTGGGCTTGCAACGTTTGCCACTACAAGAAACACGTGTCACATTCTTTATTGTGATGTTTGGGAGCACCGGTACGTACGACAAGAAGTCGTCTGATGTGCCTTACCTGTTGATTTAAAGGAACTAGCTGCAATGAAAGCTGTGTTTCGAACAGCGAACTGGAACTCGGTGCCCAAAAACAAACCAGCTTTTGCATGTACTTATCTATTGCTCGAATGAAATCCTCATCGACCTCAGCTGTCGAAGATGGTGCTCAACTAACGCAGACAGATCAGTGTTCTGTCACGTTGCAAGCGGCATCAGGTGTTCGCGGCTGGAACACGGTTGTGCAAGCGCTGAAAAGAGAGCAACAGCAATGCACAGGGCAGAACACAAGCGTGAGCCCCTCCCCGTTCGGCACAGGAAGCCCTCTTTGCCCCCCTCTCAATGTTTCGCTATTCCGAAGATCAGCTGCGGCAAAAGGTTGCCGCGAGTCTTGTTGTGATCAAGAAGGTACTGGACACAAGCCGGAACCCTCAGCTCGCAGAATACGTGCACCATACGTACGACGACAAGTACCTTCTGGCGGAGTTCGTTACGAAGGGCCTCTGTGCGTCGAATCTCACGTGCCTGAAGCTGCTGGGTCTCACGGATGAAAGCCTGCAAACCATCAAGGGCTGGAGCAACGAATCCCGGTCTGTCACGCTGCGGCTCAGCTCGAGGCAAGGCTGCTCGTTTGTCGAGAACAGGACGAGGGAAATAGACTCCGCCACCAAGGAAAGCGTGACGGTTGGAGGCCTGGGCATCACCCGGAAGACGGTGACGACCATCCACGAGTCGGTGTGGCGGTACACCTGCGCATACGAGCTCTTCGTGTTCAAGGGCAGCAACCCGAGCGATAGAATCGTGCTCGGGTGCCGGGAAGACGCGGAGACCGTCATCATTTTGAGAATCGACACTCCGCCGTACGAACCCGAGACGGAGTTTCCCGCGTTGGACGTCGACGTCTCGTGGCTCGTGTCGACGATCGACGCCGCCGACTCGCAGGTCTCGTTCGGGATCAACCGCAGCCACAGCCTCTGTCACACCCCTCGGCGGAACGAAGGCGTTGCGAAGGCAGTCCGACACGCCAACCAGCTGTCCGCTTGGTGCTCCGCCGCGACGGCCCGCCTCTTCGGTTTCCACGGCGCCATGCGGGAGAGCAGCCTCGACCTGGCAGCGCTCGACCGCAGCCCCGCCGACTTCGTCCCGCTCGCGCCCCTGCTCGAAGAACCCCAGCCTGGCCCATTGGAGCCCCCGGCGGGCGTACAGCGGGTCGAGGCCGGCCCAACCCCCGCGGCTGGAGCCGGCGCATGCCAGCTGCCGCCCGCGGACCTCGAGGCTCTGCTGCTTGAAGAAACCCGGTTTCTGGCGAGGAAGCTCGGCAGCATGGACGCCGTGTTCCGCGGGGCGGGGGCGGCTGCGCCGTTTTCGGCGGCGGAGGCCCGGGTTGTCGCGGTTCTGCGGCACGCCGCCGACGCGGCGGCCGCCTACGTGTCGTCGGTCGACTACCTCGAAAACCTCCTCCGCCGGCAGCTGGTCGCAGCGATCGGCAAGACCGTCACCTGCTCCGAGTTCACGGCGTACATGCAGTTCCACTGCCGCAAGATCTTCAACGAAAGCCACGCCCCAGCCGCTTTCTGCCGCGCGATACGCCGAGTGGGCCACTCCCCGGAGGGAACGATCAGCATCAACGCGAAGGTCGACGATGCCTCCGGCGAATCGCCTGTCCGGATGCTGTCCCGGGAGTTCGCGAGCGGCGAGGTGCCGGGCATGCGGTTCGCCCTCAACGCGGCGGCCGAGGTGGTGTTGCGGGGCCCCGTGTTTGCCCACGCGTGCGTCAACTACCGGTTTTCGACCGAAGCGCCCCCTCCGCTGACGCTGGTCAGCCGGTCGAGGCAGTTCAGCGGCTACGTCCTGCTGCTCGGCAGGATCGCCGGCGCCGGCTTGTTCCTGCCGTCGCACGCGATGCTCGTCATGAACAAGGACGAGTTCGAAATCGCGCTCAACCTGCACGAGATCCCGTCCGCGCAAGAATTCAAAGACGCCACCCAGGCACTCTCCCCCGAGCAGCAGCGCTTCGCCCGCGCATACCGGTCCATGCAGCTCGAGTCGACGCTGTTCGCAGTGTGCGCCGTGCAAATCAAACCGCAGCTGGAGCTCGTCCTGAACCTGCCCGACGACTCGCTCACCAAAGAAATACAGCTTACGCAACAGCTGATCGAGCTGTTCACCAGGTATCACATCCCGCCTGATCTCCTGTCATTCCAATGCGACGCGTTGGAAGACCCGAGCGATATCCCACCGAGCGTGAAGGTGGAAATGGTGAAGAAGCAAGTCGCCGCTATGTTCAAAGTGATCAGCGTGGGCAAGCAGGCGGAGATCGATGACGCGAAGCAAAGAAAGGGCCCTGTGTCTCCCGCTTCATCGACTTTGCAACCGTTTCCCGTCATACGGGGGCAAACCACCGCGAAAGAACCCACAAGCAGCTGTGCCACGCAATACGGCTCAGAGTCTGGTACTTCGCCCACGTTCGACGTCACACAGATCCCCAAACTGCTGGAGGCCCAATTCGCCCGGCACGCCACTGCTGCCAGCATCCGCCCTACCATCATCCAGCTCTCCTCCACTTGGACCAAACGCCACCACCCACAATTGCTCAGCCCGGTCGTAGTTGATGTTTTAGCAGAAGACGGCCAACGACTCGAAAAGTCCCGCGCATTTGACCTTCTCGACTGTCTCACACGATCCGGCGCTCTCCCCGTTCAGGCCTCGGAGGTGCACACCATCATCGGAGCCACGCATTGCTTCGACGAGACGCTGATTGAAACCATTGTCCAAAATAATGTGAACCCGATTGAACGTGTAGAGCTGTCGACTCTCATCATCGCCTCCACCCTCTTCGAGAAGCACCCGCGGGAGCTACTCACGCCCAGCGTCGCTGCGCAGGTGCAAAAGTACTCCCCGATGCTTTTTGTTGAGTAAGCGAGTGTGGTCAGGGGGCATGATTCGCTGTTACATACATGAGTTGAGCGTTTCGAGCACCGCTGTAAAAGAACACGCAGCAGCTCGCCGTCTATCAATCGATGATTAGCAGACACATCTACTTGATAGTTAGATTCATAGCTGGTGTCCTCTCAGAGTCAGTCTGCTTGCACAACTCGGACGAGAGGTGTTACGCACCACCCCCCGAGAGAGTGAGCACGTACACCAGCCCAGAACACGACACATACACACACACACACACACACAACCACAACCAGCAACCAAAGTCGTGGCTTCCACTCCGTGGATGTCAGTCCGTCCAATAATCCCGTCTAACCCGATTCGCACCTAATTCACACAAGCTTGCTAGCATCGAGAAGCTTGAAATAGAACTAAGTTGGTTAAAACATTTGCTCTACTGGACTCCAGGACTACAATACCATCGCATGCTCTTGGAACACACCCAGAGTAGGTAGAGGAGTAAACAACCTGGACTCCCCCCTGGTATAAATCCGATGCCATTGCATCTCCCTGGCAAAAGGTTGAGCCCATTTCCCACGGGGAGTCCCTTGAGGCACGTTACCCTTAGCCTGCACCACCGGTCCAGACTACGGTTCAAAACGCATGCCCCGTCTGGACCCTCCCTTCCTTTCCCTCTCCCATCTTCCATCAGTTTTAAGGAAGAACCGACACATGACATGCAGACGAGCGCACGGTCATCCAAGCACGTCCTTCCAACTCTCCGTCCTTTCCCCTCCGCAGGTGGGCCAGAGGAACATGGATAAAAGTACGGTTCTGGTCGTGAGCGCTGCCTTTGTCTCAACAACCAGCCTTTCTCCACAATCTATCCGGGCGTGATTTGTACACGCCCCTATTTTCACAAAACTACGCATTTCTTTCCTTCGCACGCAGGGAGGACTCTGACACTGCTCCTCGGAGCCATCTTGCCAGGATTGCTTAGTTCGCCCGCTCGTAGGAATACGCATGCCACACCCGTCAGTAATAAGTGACCGGGAGCTGGTTCTTTTTCTCGTAGCGCGGATAAACAAAAGGCCGAGATAAAAGTGTTGAGCTGATGAGCTTCTCATCATGCATCAGCAGCAAGGTGGTCGATGACGTCGTTTCCAGTATGATCCTGCGCTTGTTCCAGGGCCATTCTGCTGCCCTGCTGCTTCAGCAACACATCAGCGAACTGTTTTCCTCTTGTCGTGTTCTGGGTTGATCGCGAGCGGGGCTGCGATATAGGCAGTATAGCACTCTACCCCCAACGTTATCAGCGTGTATAGCTTGTGGAATCGGTTTACATCTACCGTTTCCTGCATTCACTGCCCGTCGAATGAACCGGGCGCCTACGAGTATTTCTATTATGCCGTCCTTTGGAACACCAAGGGTCTTCAACTACATGCTTTCCTTTCCAGAGTCCTAACCTAGCCTCTTCCTCACAAAGACTTTATGCTTCAAGTTCCCGTTCTGAGAAACTAATGCGAGCGGAGGAGTACAGGCTGACTACATTGGTTGAAGACTGTTCTGGCTCTGGCCGGCTGGCCGGTTTGTGCTGTCAGAATTAAAAGACGCGGCAATGGTTTGAAAATGCGTACGAAGGGCAGGTCCAGTGTTTTGCACTGCAAAGCCACAACTCGTTTGCCTCGAACCCCCTGCTTCGAACAAGCACCCATACCTACATCGCCACCGAGGTTGCCCTTTATTATCATTATTATCATCATCATCATCATCATCAAGATAGCAGGACCAAACCGCCTGAAAACAGGTGTGAGGCCATTGCCTACGCGTCATGGCAGTCTGGGTAAGAACCTCAGAAGACAAGCCGGAGACAATCGGAGGAAACTGAATTATAAACTCAGTAGAAGGCTGCGCAGGTTTCTGGCGTTTTTCTTCCGTACACGGATGGTGCGTTTGGGTTTGGCTTATGTACCATGGCAGTCTACCTGACGGTTACTGGCTGCCACTGGCAGTTACTGGTGCAGACCTGTCAAACGCACCAGTCTGTATCTTGCTGAAGCATCAGCAGGATGGAATAATAGTAGTTCAAAAAAGAAAGAGCACGCCCAGCAATTCTAAGCCCAAGCAAGTGCCGTACGGTAGAGACCCACCTCCTTCTCAACAGTCTTTTTACGTTAAGCACGGAGGGAACATGGCGCACGATGACGACTTTCAAGAAGCGTCGGGGAAGGGATACCTCGGCGGCATCGGAGGCTCGCCAGTGCCATTGCACCTGCTCGGGGGATTTCCGCGGGTGGCGTCTGTGTATGTCCGGATCCTGGACACGCCTCTGAAGTATGCGGTGCTCCTGCTGTACGTGATCGCCACCGCTGTCGCGTTTCCGTGGGCCATAAAGATGACCGGTCGCACGTCGTTGAAGTGGGACCCGCCTACGGACAGCTACGCTGAAGAGCAGCAGCAAGAAGTGTCCTCTTTGTACCCACAAAAGGTGGGTGCTATGCAGTCCGTGGTGTTCATCGAGTTCGAGGACAAAGACTTGTCGGTAGACGTCACATCCATCGTAAGCACGGAAGGCGTGTTCCAGTACCCGAACGAACCCATCAACGCCACCATCCAAGGCAGAGGTGTGCAGCCGTTCACGCAAGCCCTGCAGATTATGATCATGGTCGATTGGTGCGGCGTCACTGGACAGGACATACTAATCCTCCAGGCCCAAATCATGAATGGACTACCGGTCGCCGGCTGCCCGACCATCACTGCTTTCGACGCCTTTTTTACGGTCGGCGTTTTCGAGCAGTTGTACGGCGGCCCTCCTCTCGTCGCCAACTTTTTCAGAGCCCCAGAAGAACAGGGCTACCGGAACACGATCATCGCCATTCAGGTTCAAGGGACAAACCTGGGTCTCCCCGATCGGGACGAGGAGTTTGTGAAGTGGCTGGACGATGCCCTCGAGGTTCTCAACCCGCAGTTCTTAGACAACGAAGACCTTGAGTACTCCATGCAGGCGTCTGCATTCAGCATTCAATCGGCGATGGACGAGATTGTGGACACCGTCGCCATGGATTTGCTTCTCGCCGACGGAATTGCCATCCCGATCTCATTGGTCCTGGTCTGTTACGTGGTCAGGAACTTCCGGTTCATGCTTTGGCCCGTGGTGGCCATCTTGACGACGACCGTCATCTCGATGGCGATTGTGGCTGAAATCGCTGTGGACCGCGTGTTGAACGTGGCGGCGACGCCGTTGGTGATATCTCTTGGCGTCGGGTTGCCTGTGGGACACGCGGTGTTCATGCTCAACCGGTTCCGTGAGGCGCTGCTGGAGGGCGAAGACTGCGCGTCTGCTGTTACCCGCTCGTTCGTCACTGCGGGAAACACGATCACAACGAGCCAGATCGGGCTCGCGATGTGCGTGCTTGTGACGGTGTTCGTCGACGTCGAGAACGTGAAGGGCCTTGCCCTCGCCATGCTGGTGACGGTGCTGGTCTCCTTTTTTTCCGCAGTCCTGCTCGGACCGGCGCTTCTCCTTTCCTTCCCCAACTTCTTCGAAGCCGCCGCGCAGCGCTCGAAGCTGTTGGGGGCACCCAGGTCCCGTGAAACCGTCGCATTGGCGTCCCACTTGAAAGGCAGGGGTTCCCAGTACGACGGCCGCGCATCGTTCGTCCCCCAGATCTCCTACGAGCTCGAAGAAACCCTGTGGCACCGATTCGCGAGCGTCACGCAGGTTACGACCATTCAGAACCTGATCATCGTCGTGTTGATCGTCATGCTCACCCTCCCGTTCGCGGTCGTTCTGCACGCTCACACGTACACCACTGACTCGATCGAGGTGTACCTGCCCCGAAGGGACGACTTCACCAAAACAGCGGCCCGAGCTTTCCACTCCTACGGCAGCGGTCTTGCGATGCAGTACCAAATGGCGTTCCGAATGCCCGACGCTACGGAGCAGATTGTGCTCAACCCGGCAGACCCTGCCGCCGTCCAGTGGGACACCGCGGCATTTCAGGTGACCGGCAACCTCACGGCGTCCGTCCGGCACTTCGTCCCGGAGGGGGGCATCGGCGGCAACTTCGCGTACGGATACCCGTTGGACCAAGCCGGGCAGGTGAGCTGCTCATACTGGCTTGCCACCTTCCCCACCACCGACCCTCCTCCCATCGACTACGTCGACGCGCCGTCCTGCTACCTGCGGGGCATTCTCATGGCTGGGTATGCGAAGGACCTTGACTTGAACCCGACTCCTCCGCCTTTTGAGGCTTACGCGCTCGCGACGCACATCACATACAAGTCGAACATCGACCCTCTGGGTGTGGAGGGAACCGAGTTCATGGATGACTTCCGTGAGTTTCAAGTCAGGTGGAACCACCTTGCAGTCTCTGCCGGTCCGGAGGGCCCAGTGCTGCCGTTGGTATTCATGTCCAGTCCGGCGTTCAACTCACAGGCAGCGATGGATCGGTCGACCGACTCGTGGCAATGGTTGGTGCCTTCGTACTTTCTCATCATGTTCGTCGTGACAGCCGTGAGCACCCTGTCTGCAGTAGTTGCGCTCCGCACTCTTTTCACGACGGGTCTGACGGTTTGGTTCAGTTTGGGTCTGACCTCCGCGACCTACTGCCACGGATTCTTCGATTGGACTAATCTGTCGGCTATTTCGTCGTTTGAAACTGCTGACGGCGGGACGGCCAGCGTGCACTATCTTGTCTTCGTCGTGACCCTGCCTCTCATCATGGGCCTGGCGATGTGCCACGAGCTTTTCCTGGTGTCTACTGCGCAAGAGTGGTACCATGTGCACAGGCTGCACAGCAATGAAGCGATCAAGATGGCGCTCGTCGGCGTCGGTTGGATCAACATCGTGTCCGGGTTCATCCTGGCAGTCAGCTTCATGGGGCACCTCTTCTCTCGCTTGCCCATCATCAACCAGATCTCGTTTGCGCTGTTCTGGGCGCTGGTGTACGACGTCATTGTGATTCGAACCATCCTCGTGCCAACGGTGATGGCCCCACTCGGAAGGTACAACTGGTGGCCCATGAGGAGGAGGACTGGCGAGGCGGCGACCCATGGTGTGTGCATCCCTTCACTACTTAACAATCTTGCAGCTTTGCGGAAGCTTGTGCTTACAGCACTTAGGCTGCACGTCTTTAGTATCACAGTACGAATCCTGAGACCTCAGCAGCGTTCAAAGTCGAACAACTGGCACGCACAAACAATGCAACCACCTTTAACGATGTGTGGCGCAGAATACGCCAATTGCGGAGACTTCTTTTGAAACCCTGCGGCTACCCCATGGCGAATCATGTTATTACACCATGCGGTTTCAGCCGACGCACACTCTACGGGTGCGTTTGCGTGGACCCAGAAACCTGGCGACCAGCGAAGAGAGTGCCGTTGAATACTTAGTTGGTGCTCGTAGCGGTTTGGTCACTGTCCACAAAAACCTGACGTACCTAACAATGTCCTTTTTCTACAACGTCGCACACAGAAGGAATTGCGCGCATTCGCACCACCTTTAACAATACGTCGCTGTGCTTAAACGATAGTTTGATTGCTGAGGGTTACCTGGACTTTCAAACCCAGAGTTCAAGCGCTTCTTCACTCCGAAAATAAGTCAATCCCCAACTGCTCTCCGGAGACCTAAAGTAGTAGCTTTTTTGAACCTTTTGAAAACGAATATCACAACCACAGATGGTGCTGCTGAATACGACGTAAGCATGCAGCCCCACAGGCCCAGTCAAGACATGTAGAATAGCACGCAAAGCCCTCGTTTCTTTTGCTGAAAGTAGACTGCCACGTTACCTCCCGCCGACTCAGTTCAGCGTTTTACTCGCTGTGCCGCTCGGTGGAATCGCGCAAGGTGGAATTATAATTGCAACCCTGCGACTCGCAACCAGCGACGGGGGGAACCGTCACGCGTTGCACCGCCCATGATTGTGAGAGTCTTGCCTCCCCCTCCCCCCTGTCCAGCCTCCTTCGAAAGAGTGCTGGCGGCACCTTCGAGTACTATATTTTGTGCGCGCGCGTGGAATGCGGAGGAGGAAGAGCAGGGCCGGTTGGGGCGCAAACGCCACGGTGTTCACCACACCGCCAGCAAGAAAGAACAACTGACGAGAGGGTTTGCTAGACCAACCCCCCACCACCCCAAGGTTCTGCCCATCCTCGGAGAGAAGGTCACCGTAGCATGGGCCCCGCGACGAGCTACGAACAGCCGCCTGACAACCCAGCCTTACACCGCAGTCCTGTCTGTAGGCGCTCAGGTTCCGCGCTGAAGGTGGCCCGCCTATTGTGTCTGTGACCCCTCTGAAAAAAGGTCAGCACGGAAGGCTAATGACAAAACATGCAGGTGGGAGGCAGGGGAGAGGTCCCGGGCCTGCTAAGGCGTGACTGCGCGTTTATACTTTGCTATGATGTGTTCTCGTTCTCTCAGCTTCTGCGACCCGTGGGAACCAGAAACCTGAAAGAACAGCGCGTACGTCTGGGGGGGGGCTCACTGGAGAATGCAGCCATCACCCCCTCTCTCGCTGCGAAAGCGAATGGAAGCGACACGCATAACAACCCTTCGTTGGTTGTATCTCACGACGACACCTTCATACCAAAAGCTCGAAGAAGCGCTCTAAAATGAAAAGACCCCCTCTTATCCCTCCCATTCCCCCCATTCCCGCAGACACTTTCGCTTCCACTTCGTTCGATATCTTTCGTCTTTCCAATGCTCCACTGCAACCCTACTCCCATGTATGATGATTTTGCTAAGGCTTTCCCACACACGAGGTGCGCTAGTCCAAAATAAAGAAGAGGTCCAATTGCCGAGAGTCACTTCCGGATAATTTTAGGTGGCGACGGCCCACTGGCCGAGGGGACTTTAATGAGAATAGCGAAAGAGCATGAGCGGTGATACACTCCCCCTTGCAAAAAGAAAGAAAAAGAAAGAGATTGCATTCGACGTTCACGAAACGTTCAATCAAGAAGAAATACATCAGAGATGATAAGTGACCATACACATTTTTCGCCTCTTTTCCCTTTCTTCCAGAGAGGTCGTGCCTGCCCTGCCCTGCTGTTTCTTTCTTCTTCTTTTGTTCGTCTTCTTTCTTCGTTGACCCCATACCCCGGCACCCGTGATATTAAGCAGAAGCGACTCAACTCGCGCTTGTTTTTCTGATTGACCGATTGACGAGGTGAGCTGTCAGCCCGATATCAGTTCTGCCTGATACCAACCTACGACTTCTCTCGGAATAGGTCAGCGCGATAGCTGAGCCGGTCCGTCCCTATCTGTTGAAACTGCATCGAAGTGCTTGCCGCTGTTGATCACAGTGAATCACGGTCCACCACGGTCTATCAGGTCCATCTCTAGTCCCTAGAGCTGCACCGAATTGCCCGGTGCTGTATTCTTCGGTCTATCACGGTCTATCAAGAGGGGATGGATCGGCTCAATAGCGGTGACTGAGAACACATGCAGGTAGATGGGAAGACGCCGTGTGACTGCGGAAGGCGTGGCCCCCGCTTCCATTGACTTGTGTTGGTGTGTTTTCTCTAGTCAAGGCGTCGGCAGTAGCGATTGCGGCAGTGCAATTGTATTGGAAACCCTCTCTTTTTCGGAGAGTGAGTATTTCACTCGAAAACGTAGGTTTCTTCACCCGTACTTCTATTATCCAACCGGAGACATAAGAAAACCGGATCCTTAGAACTCGAAACAGTCTGCATATATCCGCTAGCTACAGCCACCGGGTAAGGGAAGTTCTGAATGAACGCGGCGTGCCGGGTGAGTAGCGGGTTACTTCTTATCTGTGCCAATATTCTTCGTGTGTCGTCATGAGACAATAAAAGAAGGTCACCCGGAGACATTAAAACCCCGAATTCTCAAGCGAACTTTCACTCCAAAAAAAAGGCGGAGGGGACGGGGAGAGCAACGAAAAGAAAAAAAAAACAATTCAGCAAAACTCACTGGTAAGTTTCCATGTAGTACGCTGCCAACTACTGAATCTTAGTGCCAACAATGCGTTTTTAACACGTAAAAACCGTACACCGTGAGAGTAGGAGAAAGTAGAAAGGGAAACTAGAGTTTTTGTTGACCGCACTACCCTGAGCCCGAATCCTGGACGTGGTTTCAGGTGGCAAATGATCATGATCAGAAGGTCCTACTTGGGCGGTTCAGTTTCCTCACGCATTGCATGTGGCTAAAAAAGAAAACAGAAACGCAAACACAAGCAACGTACGCCCGTAAAAAAGTCGCCTTGACAATCAGCTGCCCTCGGGTGGGCTAGTTGGACACTTGCTGTCGTGGGGAAAGAACCCCGCCGAAGAAGAAAAGTAACCTACCTAAGAGAACCGGCTACCTGCGGCGAGGATAATTTCTTCGCGTGTGGCTGTGTTGTCGTGGTCAAAGCCGAATGGAGATAGGGGAAAGATGCCTCTTAAAAACTAGTATACGGTGCCTTAAACGAACCTTTACAATGGCCACCCGGAGACTTTAGAACCGCGGACCCCTAAGCGATCTTACACTCTAAAAACGAGGTCAGGGGATGACCAGTAAATTGACATGGGGACACGGGGAGTAGTAGACCCGTCAATCACATCATACGAGGGTCGGCCGAAGCACCATGCCGCAACCCGACTCTTGTGTGCGCAAGGATTACGCCTTGACCTTACACGTCGGGACAGTACATCGGCACGGGGTTTCGAACGAATGCCATGCGCTGCTGCCACATGACGCACGATGGAGCGGTCTGAGAAAGGTTGCCTTCCCGTGCTGAATTATGAACCTGAACTGAATATTTCCCTCCAATCCGCAATGCGGGGGCTAGCTTGTGAGGGGTAAGACTCGCACGAACTCGAGAACCGGCTGACGCTCGCCCTTCACATGGTGGCACGCTGAGTTAGGATTCTCGCCTTATCTTGTTGAGGGAAGGGTGCACACCTGCAACCAGGGGCACACCTTCCCTGGTGTTAAGGTTGGTTTCAACACAGACGGCCGGCTCAGCTGCCGTAGATTGCCAGACATGCCCTGTACCTAACCGGCGATTTGGGGAGGGGGCTTCCTTTCCTGCACTCAAACACCAGGTTCCCTTGCGGGATGACCCACTCGCCTACTCAGAGAGGGCCCAGATGGGAATCCGACTCGTCTTGCCACGCCATTTCAAGGGAAGCTCCGCCATACAAGCATCCCCCCCGACCCGCAATAGCATCAATCAGGCATGAGAGGCAGACAGTACTGCCTGAACATTAAGCTCAGATTCCCCCCACGTCTCCGTACGAGGATATCTTCAACCTCGCGAGGCATGGGAAAAGAGCGGAAGAGTCTCTCACTGCCTACCTCGGCAGTCAATGAGGGATCCTTCAGCTGGCCGAAGCTATACAGCTGCCTTAAAGACGAACCGAATCCTTGTTTTCGCACGGAAGGCTCCTTCACGGCCATTTCCGGCAGATGAACTTCTGACAGCATCTTCTGCTCGAAGACTACTGCGGCATTTTGGAAGCCTTCAACGCCTCTCTGAAAGAACGACGAATGACCCTGTGCAATATTGCCAGCTGGTGTTAACCTTACAAGGACCAGAACCCTCCGGCTGGAAAGAAGAATAGATATAAGAAATGAACCAGCCATGCAGTCTGACTGGTTGCATTGTCCCCTCTGCCGCCCACAATGTGCCCCCCTCAGCGTGGCCCGTTCACAGGAAGACGAATCAGGTGCCGAACCGGCTTGATTCGGGGATGAAGAGCACCACCCCTGACCCCCCTCGCAAGTCTTTCGCCCAATTCAGTTACCACAACGCAGGCGGGCTGGTCAAGGTCTTGGCAGGCCAGGCAACCCGTGAATGTCTTTCCGGCCAGCCGGAAGAAATCAAGCATCGACTCAGTGTTTCTCGAGTGGCTGGGCTGTTTGCCGGCGCTCATCACGCTGGGCACCCGCTTCCGGCTCACGTGAAAAACGACGCCAGCTCGCGCATGACCAGTGACTGCCTCACCACGTGGGTGTCACCCCCCACCCACCTCTCTTCTCTCTTCTTCCTCGAAGAAAACAACAAAGACGATAGGCAGTGGCTTGCTTGCAAACTAGGCCTTGCGGTAGCACTTCCTGCTGAAAGGTCAGCGGCTTTCAAATGTTGCGGCCCTTCAAAGCGTGGCGTTCATACGGGGGTTGTTTCCGTGTTTAGCGGCGTGTATTAAACTGAGCGTGATGTCTTGCTCGCCGCACTCGTGCCTGCCGCAACGAAAGACTCTTCTTCAAGAGGGAACTACTCTGTTTCGCGTAGAACAGTCTGCAAAACAAAAAGGAAAAGAAAGAAAGAAAGAAAAAGTGAAACCTAAGGTTCTTCCTTCTGGACGGTGATGTGCCAGACGCGCACCGTCGCCTTCTTTCCTGTGGTTCCGCACGGTGCACTTCGTCGTGACAAGCTTTTCGCAACTGACACAAACTGTGCACTTTACACAACAAAGACAAAGCGGGCTTGTGTGCTTTACAAAACACCTCGTACTGCTGGCTGAATGAGCTCGTTCTTGCGCTCGTGGCACCTACCTATATAATTATAGCTAGTCTGGATTGCGGATAGAGTCTAAACACTCGTCATAAGTTGCATGTCCTGTCGTTTGTGAGCACCGTGCAATCACACATACCCCTCCCTCCTCATCACCCCACCCTTTCCGCTAGGCTGAAGTCATCGGCGATCGTGGCTGTGACGAGCTACAAGCAGCCGCCACACGAGCCAGACTCACATCGCCGTCCTGAAGGTCCGCCTGCTGTATCCCCGCGGGTTCCGAAACGCGAGCAGGCGTCGTCGTGCTTTGAATAGTACCGGTACCTCATCTCATCGCGACCTCATGGCCGCACCGAGGCAACGCAGCAGATGCGCGTCCAGTACACACTGTCCGACCCTCTCACGAAGCCGCCCCCCCTTCTTTCCCCCCGCTCTTCCAAGAAGATGACTTGATGCTGGTAGCGACAAGCACGCATGAGAGGCTGCTGTCTGCCTAACCATTCAACTTCGCGAAACTTAAGAGTTACCCACACGTCCTGTTACCCTACCTGGCTCCCGACCTCAGCTCTAGTTCAGACCCAGTCGTCGCCAGTGATGCAATGAATTCGGTGCAGACCGGCCGCAGAGCATGACAGCCAGAGAGAACAGAAGGTGTTGTTCTTTGCTTGGCTGCTTGCCGGGACAGCATCCGCCTACGGCGTTCTCCCTGAACCACGCAGTGTTGGCAGGGGAAGGGTTCCTTCTTTCTGCAATCACGCTTGACCAATATGATCGAGTATACGGGTATGCTAACTCGGATCTGGAACGGGTCCATGGAGGAATGTTCTTGATCGCAGCATTTTTATTGACACATGGCCGATACCTTTGCATTCCTTTCTATTCCCTGCAGGTTTTGCATGTTTTCACACTTCAAACACAAGCCTGCGTCTTCCGGACGACGCGATGCTAATACGAAATAGCTGACGAGATGGCGGCCCTACAAGTTCTAGGATGCACGGAGCCGAAGAGCCTTCCAAGCCCAAGCTTTTAGACGTTTGGCCAACGTCTGCAGAAACGAGGCTTCTCCCCCTTTCGGGGGGGAAAGGGGGTGGGGAAGTGGTGGCAGGGCGTGCGGTCAGCGGCTCGGGAACATAACCAAGCTTCGACTCTGGCGGCGAGCGTCTTTGCGGTCCTTTCCCATGGTTCGTTTTCACCCTCTCGTTTTTCGTTTTCTTTCCGATCCCCCCCCGCCCCACCTCCTCCCCCCAGTCTGCAAACCCGAGCCGGAGGCGGGGGATTTCGTTTTTTCAGAGCCGCTGCCTTTTTTGCTCTAGGTGCTTTCCGTTCGCGGCTTTCCCTTTTCTAGTCTATCGGGCTACGGTTCTCTCCTCAATCGCGCGGTACGGATGCCCTCAGGAGGACTGACCACCCAGGACGTGATTGGTAGACGGGGGCCAGAAAAAAGATCCCGCCCTGCTTCCCACTTGCGGGCCCACTGCGCGTCACAGCCGCTTCCGTCTGGTCTGGCGTCAGACCTCCGTCAGGGACCTGCCACACATTTGGTTATGCGATCCTCACTGCCCATCACCAGCGAGTCGGAGTTGCATGGCCGGAGCGTCCAGTCAATCGTTTCACCGTTAGCTGTAAGGGGAAGCGACGCTACTTCAAAAAAGGGTGGCCATCATACGCGAGCAACGCTGTGGAAGCCTGTACGAGATTGTGGACCAAAGTCAGGCAGATTCTCCTTCCAGTTCAGATGTAGTTAGAGAACGTGGGATATCGGTGGGCACAAGTTTTGTAGAGTCTGTCGCCTACACTCAAGAAGCCTGATTGTCAGCTGCCAAGGGAACCAGGCAAAGAAGGCCTTTCGTGTGCCCGGTCGGGACCGCCATCAAGTGACAAGAACACAGATAGCCACAGCTCGTGCCGCGCAATAATATTGTCAACTGCTCGGAATCCATTTAAGAAGTTCGGCGCGGGGGAGAGGCGGGGGGAAAAGATTAAAAGAGCAAGCCAGCATTTCCGCCCTGAGTCGGACCCAGCGCCGTTGGTTGCCAGCATGCCGCAGGAGATCGGCAAGGAATCGGGCAGCATGTCAGGCACTGACATCGCCGCCTTGATTGGGGCCAACCCTGCGGCGCCTCGTCTACCCAAACAGAAGCCGTCTTACAAGGTGTGTGTGACTTTTACTGACCAGAGTGGACCCTCTCTACGCGCTGCCCCGACGTGTTTCTGCAGTAGTCAATGTCTTGGCGCAGAACTTCGTTAAAGGTGAAGGACGATGGAGTATGTTGAGTTGACTGCCCAGAGCACGGAAGCTTGATGCACGATCTTCAATACCGATCCTCGGTGTGGAACCTTGTCCAAACGATCAGGCACTGCGTTCAACTAAAACAGCTTTCTCTTCCCACGATCAGAATCATCATTAGTTTTGTATCAGCCGCGAGTGACGAGCTCTTCCGCTCCCTGATAGCCCAGCTAGTTATGATACCGTGCATTTAAACAACGCTCCCGCAACGCATTTCTTCGCAATCAGCTCTCGGTCGAGCTCCTGGCAACGTACAAGAACATCAACGACATGTTCTATGCGAAGAAGCGAAAAGAAAGCGCGGCGAAGCGGTCCGGGAACGGGAAGATCTTCAACGAAGGATTCGACGACGACGGCGGCAACTACGTCGTGCAAATCGGGGAGGAGATTGCGCAGCGGTATATCGTGCAGGATATCCTGGGGAAAGGCAGCTTCGGTGTGGTGGTGAAGGCGCACGACCACAGGCGGGATGAGAACGTCGCGTTGAAGGTCATCAAGAACAAGCCGCAGTTTACACAGCAGGCCAAGGTCGAAATCGACATCCTCTCCAAGCTCGTCCACGCCAGCAAAGAGGACCACAACATCGTCGTCCTCAAGAAGTTCTTCACGTGGAAGAACCACCTCTGCCTCGTCTTCGAGCTGCTCTCCTTCAACCTGTACGACCTGATCAAGTACACTAAGTTCTGCGGCGTTTCACTGACCTTAATCCGGTGTGCACTCCTCTCTTTTGACCAATAACCCATTCTTGAAGCCGAGAAGTCTTCTTCATTCCTCATTCAGCCGGTCTTGCTTGAATGTCTTGTGCAGGACGCACGACCCCACCCGCTCTCTGTTAAATAAACTTAGCTGGCCAGGTGAGCACGCGCAAGCGCGTGTGCTGCGAGCTGGTACCAACGATATGTATGCTGCAACACGATGTCAAGCACTGCGTCGCGTCTACTGTTTACTCCTGCACCGTCTGTATGCAATCTGGCCCCTCACCGAAACACAGGAAGTTTGCGTACCAAATTCTCCGTACGCTGGAGTTCCTCGCGCATCCCACCTTGCAGATCATTCACTGCGATCTCAAACCCGAAAACATCCTGCTCAAGAACCCCAAGCGATCGGGCATCAAGGTATCATTGTTCTGTGCTGTTTTATTGTCGGAGAAGCCAAAAAAGTCCTTCGCAAGTCA
Organism: Diplonema papillatum; assembly: GCA_030068145.1. Taxonomy (NCBI): domain Eukaryota; phylum Euglenozoa; class Diplonemea; order Diplonemida; family Diplonemidae; genus Diplonema; species Diplonema papillatum. The sequence goes on from JAPJBO010000159.1 coordinate 271,137, forward strand.
CTCCTGTTCTCTGATGGTCAAAGCAAGTGTTGGATTGCTCTATCTGCGAATATGGAATATGAATAGGACGCAGCGGTGCAAGAATAGGCATCGGATGCTGATACTGCACAGATACAATTCCTAACCCCATCCAGCTTCAATTCAAGCTTCTGTACGCTCATACATCCAGGTGCAACTGATGCTACGTCCTTTCAACCGCAGTTTAAATAGAGGGATAGAATTGTGTTACCGCTATTAACCCCAACTATACAACAAACCTGCGGCAGGTTGTCGACTTCGGGAGCTCCTGCTACCTCACGAAACGCATGTTCAAATACATCCAGTCGCGCTTCTACCGGGCTCCAGAGGTTTGGCGAACTTGTTTTTGTTACCTTTGCATCGAAATAGCGACCTGCAGCGGGCGGTGGCAGCGCAGGGTAAACAGAGAATCACCCGTCCTTTTCGCTGCTCGGGGGTCGAATCTTTCCCGGCGCTAGTACGGAAACACATCGACGCGCGCGGCATGAGAACTAGTCTATGTTATGCAGGGATTCGTAGTGTACGATGGTAGTTTCTGCAAGAACTGGGGCGCTATTTATTATTCGCGTAAGACCACCCAATCACCATGGGTATCTTCCCAAGGCAAACCACGAGACAAAACTGTTACCTAGGCTAGTAGCTTTTCGCTTTGAGTCAGGCCTGCGCATCGCGCAGATCTTCTGCCCGCTGTCGAGCTTAATCCTAGACCGAAGCGCCGAGCACCAAATTACCCAAACGCACACTAGGTCATTCTCGGATTGCAATACACATGTGCAATCGACATGTGGTCGCTGGGCTGCATCCTCGTCGAGATGCACACCGGGTATGCCCTTGCTTCCTTGCCAGTCCTTAAACCTTGTTCTGCTCGTACGGGAAGTTTTTGTTGTGCTAAAGTCGAATTTCTTGTCTCCATTCTCCGGTCTTGCGCTCTACCACAACAAGCCTGACTAGCACCCAACCATACAAAGTACCAGAAAAACATCCCGAAATCCCGGAAATATAGCTCTAGGCGGAAAACGTCCCACTTTACCTGGTCATCCAAAACCTAAAACTGGGAACCAGGAAAAGGATCCGAAAAAGTTGGCCAACCGAAACCAATATCCCTACGCTGTTTGGATTGTTTGCCTGCGTTATGGTGTTTTGTGTACAGGAAAGTATTATACACTGCTCCAAACACAGTTCACTCAGGTTTCTGCTGAAAGGATTCGAAGAAGCTCTGGATTCACACAAGTACATCCTTCCCTTTTGCAACCCCCAATACCCCTATCTCGCAGCTTCCCCGTTTTCGACGGAAAGGACGAGGCGGACCAGCTGCTGAAAATGCACGGCGCCCTGGGCGCGCTGCCGCCCAGCTTGGTGGCGATGGGCAGTCCCAAGAAAAAGCAGCTTTTCTTCGTCGAGTCCGAGGGCCAGCTCGTCCTGAAGCAGATTCACCAGGGCGCGCGGGTGAGCCACAAGCCGCTGGCGGACACCCTCGGCGCCGAAAAGGGCGGGCCCCACGGCAGGCGCACCGGGCAGCCAGGCCACTCGCCGCAGGACTACGAACGCTTCATCGATCTCATCAACGGCATGCTGACGTACGATCCAGTGCAGGTACATATGCGCCTTTTCTTTTAGCCACGTGCGATGCGTGAGGAAACTGAACCTCCCGGGTAGCACCTTCTGATCATGATCATTTGCCAACTTGCCACCTGAAACCACTGCAGGATTTTGGGTTCAGGGTGCGGTCAACGAAAACTCTAGCTTCCCTTTCTTCTTTCTCCTACTCTCGCGGTGTACGGGTTTGATTCTGGTTCTATGGAGGGTAGAGCGGCGTTTGCGACGGCACCACGGCGACATCGCGCGACGAAAGTGAACCTTCCAGTGTCGCACGGTGTTGCCGGGCGCTGCGCCCGGCAAGAACTAGCATCCCACAACCATATGGTACGATGCCAAACCCCCCCCCCACAGCACCTCGTGATGTTCGCATCACAAAACAAAGAAGACAGTGAAATGGTCGTTACCTGGTCGGGTTTCGCTCGCGACCGTTTCCTGAACAATCCTTCACTAAATCCGCGGTTAAATAACCTGGCCTCAGTGGTGCAAGCACCACGCGCTCTTCAAACCCAAGAAACATTTTCCCCCCGTTGAGACCTGCCGGCCCTAAAACGGCACAGGACTGGTTCTCCATTGACAAACGCCTTGCTTAAGCTCGGCACCCGGTTGCTTTGGCAACCTGTCGCTTTTGTGACGCCACAAACTTCGTTTCCCGAGACGTTACCATACGGCCCAACCCCCGAACACCAAGAGAGGTACAGTTTGGAAGGGACTGCATGTCAAAGCAGGAAAAGGCATATGGAAACGCTCAGAACCGATAAAGAACAAAAAAAGTCGTAACCCAACACAGGACGAGAAGGAAGGAGCAGCACCACCAGAACCGAGAAAGAACAAAAAAAGAAGAATACTACGCACCAAACCCACCACCCTCCCCAACCCGGGCTTCCTTTTTACCCCTGCAAACCCGTGAATAGGTGCTACGGGAGTATCTGGCAACCGCTGCTTAACAGTGCTCACGTGGGCGGTGTCTTCGGACAGCACCTCGTGATGTTCGCATCACAAAACAAAGAAGACAGTGAAATGGTCGTTACCTGGTCGGGTTTCGCTCGCGACCGTTTCCTGAACAATCCTTCACTAAATCCGCGGTTAAATAACCTGGCCTCAGTGGTGCAAGCACCACGCGCTCTTCAAACCCAAGAAACATTTTCCCCCCTTTGCACTAATAAATTTTTTTTTGATGTCACCCCATACTGGCCCCGAAACCCCACTTGTGTGGCCCAAAACGGTTCCCAAACGGTTTTTGGCGGGCTGAGTCGAGGTAAAGGGGTCTCTGAAGGCCCACGAATAGGCCCAGGTGGGCCCAGGAGCGGGCACTCAGTGCGAGGGGGGTGCTTCCAAAATGGGGTCATTTTCAAAGCCTCGCCACTTCTCAAGCTAGTCAAACACCTTCTGGCCTCCAGCGGGAAACCCAGACTACACAACGACAAGATCGGCTGTGTTCCGCTGTAGATAGCCACCAGCGGGTCCTCTTGAAGCCGAAGAGTGTTCTCAGGGGTCTCAGATAGCCCTACTTGGCCACCCCGCCTGCAGCGCCTGCGGTGGGCAGGCACACCTTGTAAATAGAGTGGGTGCAGCAGGTGCACCCTGCCTAGAATCCGGCTTTACCAGCAATACGAATTAAGGATACAGGTTGACCCAGGAAAACGGAAACTAAGAGAGGGAAATGTCAAAGATCACGGGTCTGGAGTTCGTGGAGTCATCGGTGAGAGCAATGCAGAAGTTGTCGCCGTTTCATGAGGAAACGAGACGTGGTCAGTCCATGCAGAGACGACTCGTAGCCAGCAGGACCTTTTGCGAAAAGGTCTCTGGTGAGGACCTGATCGGTTTCTTTCTCGCCCTAATGACAGAGGAGGAGAACGTTGACATCTGGAAGCGCCTTTCTGGTAGGCTTTCAGAAGCCTTCAAACAGCCTTGACGACGAGGCGAGCCGCATCGTGAGCGGTTTGGACTGGGCACGTGCCCGGTACAGGGCTGTTGGAATGGTCGTGGGTGACAATCTCTGAAAGAACCGGGGAAAGGCTGCCGAGATTGGCGTTGGCGGGGGGGCCCACAGTCCTCATCTTGGTTCTTTTGCATTTTTCCACCTTATATTCTGCGTTTTCCTTGTAAGCACTGTGTTCTCAAAAGCGGGTGAAGCCGGATTCTAGGCAGGGTGCACTTGCATACCACACATTCTAAGCGTGTGCCTGCCCACTGCTGGCGCTGCACACATGGGGCTAACTGTGACCCCCGAGAGCATTCTTCGGCTTCAAGAGGACCCGTTGGTGGCTATCTACGGCTGAACACAGCCGATCTTGTCGTTTTGAAGTCTGGGTTTCCCGCTGGAGGCCAGAAAGTGTTTGACTAGCTTGAGTAGTGGCGAGGCCCGAAAATGACCCCATTTTGGGGGGCTCTCTCCCTCGCGCTGAGTACCCGCTCCGAGGCCCACCTGGGCCCACCTGGGCCCATTCGTGGGCCTTCGGAGACCCCTTTACCTCGACTCAGCCCGTCAAAAACCGTTTGGGACCCGTTTTGGGCCACACAGATGGGGGTTCGGGGCCAGTATGGGGTGACATCAAAAAAGATTTTATTAGTGCAAAGGGGGGGGGGGGGGGTTTGGCATCGTCTCATATGGAAGGTGAGACGAGAGGCTTCGGCTTCACTCTGCCGAAGGAATATTCAACTTTTCAAAAAAAAAGGGAAGTCAAGCCCCACGCGATGGCCAAGCCGCGAAGCGACAGCATGAGCGCCATCGCCCGGTTAAGGAGCCCCCGCAAAGGAGACCCGGTCGCCATGGTGCTGTGCACCCTCCCAGATGTGCAGTGGGCCAGGGGACACAGCGACATTGACGACATCAACGCAGCAGACGCAGCAGCAAACACCGCTTACCAAAAACAGCAGCACATTCAACGTCGAATGGTGCTACCGCAAGGCCAACGTTGCCAGGCTGTGCCAACGGTGGCAAGCAGACGATACCGAAGACGACAATGGTGACCTGGTGCAACTCGAAGAAAACGGACTCTTCGTAAGGAGAAACCGTACCGACAGTCGCGACACCGCCGTCCGCAAGCGACTATCTTCCGATGTACCTTCTCGCTGCCTCAGCGCACAAGCCCTGCGGACGCTGCGGAACCTGCATGGAGCTACGGACCTCCTCCAAGCACTCACCCGTAGAGCCATCATGCCGTTCAAAACCCGCAACGAGTGCGCCGTAGAAGGCTGCTACCACCGAGGAAGTGCAGATCATGTCCTGACGGCTGGCGATGAACGACATATTCTATGCTACGGACCCGAAGCCAACCTCATGCGCATCTTTGGACAGAATGAGGTAACCTACAGACAAATATTGGATGAATTTGCAGCCCGCAACACAGCAGTCATACTGTCCGTTTGCGCGCGAGTCCGCCATCAGGAGCCCAGCGGAAAAGCAACAGAATGGGCCACTTGGCAATGCACGAGATCAAGTCTAGCTCGAAGATACGATACCACAAAACATTTCTTTTGGGAACCCCACCGATCACCACAAGCACGCACTAGCTGAACTTCACAAACATACAAAAGGTCGAAAGACACCAATCTGTACGTCCATTCGGGATCGTCGGAAGCACAAAAAGCGACAATATTGCGCGCGGAGTAAGCGCCCCCGAAGGGGTCATTCGCATTCAACACGACCCCCCTCACAGCGCATTTCCCCAATGGAGGCCCTCCAGCACCCGTTCGTGGTTTCGTTCTCTGAGCAGGCCGCAGCGGCCGAAATGGAGAAGGTATGCGTTCGCCTGTCTTTAAGTTTAATTTGTGAGTGCGGCCAGCGAACACTCTACGATTCTTCTTTCTCCTACTCCAGTCTGGGTGGCTTCGCGTGATGCCTATAGGAAGCTTCAGCACCGCGAGACGATCAGCGCAGCATTTCCGATTGGGGTTGGATATCACCAGCTCCGAGTTATTACACCATCCGTAACAACAGCAGCAGAACGTGCACATGCGAGCCTTTTACGTTTAACAAATTTTGAAACACAACCTGCAGACGAAAACCGATCTGCCTGGGCCATCCGTTTCGGCTACCACATCATCTTCAAATCTGAACGCTTCTCAACCGCATCACATGGATCCGTCTCAGTCCTCCATCCCGATGTCGACAGTGAAACCGGCGGATGTGCACACCGGCATCATTCCGATCTCGTCATAGTGCCCCTCACCATGTTTCCTGCACCTACCCGCCTCGTGAGTTGTGATGCGTTGGTGCACGTGTGTCTTGGTGTGTACACGTGCGGTGTCAACTGGGCGTGTACTTCATTCAGACGAAACCCTTTAAGTCACGAACTTCAACCTACACGCTTACGTAGATACCTGAAGCCCACATCGCCGCTGCCCATGTTGGTCTGTGATAGCGTCACTTCAGAGTTGCCGACACGTTGTGTTGGTGTTCTCCGATGGCGGGAGTTTCGGGGGACGGATAGATGGGGGAGGTTGCCAGCTCCTCCGTCCGGCATTCGGTTCGAGGCTTCTGTTTTCATCTTGTGGTGTTAGCTTCACGGGAGCTAGCCCCCGCTCGCAACCGCTAAACGTCTTTGCACAGGCGGTGAACAATTTCATCCATTGCACGTTTTAGGTGCGACGAAGGAAGAATGAAAAACGGGCCAAGAGGTTATGCGCGCGCCTGAACAGGACCGACAATCCCAACCCCATCCGAAGAAGATACGGAGTTCGAGGAACCCGAGCGGAACCCCGAGAACTTCGTGCGCACAACACGCCGCGACGAAGGAAAGAGAAGTTGGTGGTCAAACAGCAGCTTGGCCTGTGGTTGACCGGCTCTCTCTCCGGGCTGGAACTTGTGTACTACACCAAAACCCGAGGCTGGTGCTTCGGGAAGTTAATTGCCGCTTGACCCCTGGGTCCGTGTTACGCTTTGTGCGCAAAACGGGGGCCGATCCGTCCCGAAGTGGCCCCGGCCGGATCAGCTGTTCCCTCTAATGACCTGTGGTACCGCGGTGATGAAAAGAAGCGGTGGCATACACGCATACACACGCGCATACGTCTTCGCTTCTGTGGTGCAAAGGGCGACTTCGCCAGAAGTCGCCGGCCCTGCGGACCCGACGAGGAACTCTTCGCCTATTCGCAAATGAACTTAGTTTGCAGGCTTCTGCGGGGTTTTTTGCGGTGGAATGGAGTCACGACAACAGCATATACGGTTTGACGAGGAAGGAAGGAAAAGGTGAGTGACGCCGCTTCCCTTTGGGGTCCTTCAGGATACTTTGAAAGATACTCACTGTACGCAAGAAGAGCTGATGCAGACGCTGCGTCGCAAACTGACATTATTACGCTTGATGCTTTTGCTCTCCGTAGCAGGCTTGTCCTGGTACGCCTGAACAGGTTGGTACTCACCGACGACCCATCGAGACAAAGATATACAGGCGGTACATGCCGCCCAAAGAAAGGCTCTCAAAGAGCTCCAGATGCCTCCCGCCCACCCCAGACAAGTATTCCCACCTTTTAGAGACCAACAAAAAACGAAGAGAAATTGGGGAAGCGGGGGGGCAGGACCAGAGCAATATGCCCTATTGTAAACAATTGTTTGTTTCATTCTTTTCTCCCCTGCTTCGGTCCGTTCTTTTCTTCTTTTTTTCCAACCAATACCGTGGCAATACGAAAGAAGAATCGGCATGTGAAAGAAACCGAAACAGTGTTTGTGTTTTTCTCACATTAAACTACGCATTTGTTTTTCTCTTTTTACCCATCGTGGTGCGTTTGGGGTTCCCTATTGGGAACTTACCTATTACTCAGTTACCTGGCAGTTTCTGTCAAAACAGGGGGGGTGTCGGACATATTTTGGGCAGTTTGTACGGGATAAGCCGGCAGCCGCTGCTTATCGGACTTGGTGTCGGTCGGTCACTTTTTCCTGTACAAGCACCTGCTTTGTAGGAAATACTTCGGGAGACTGCTAGTTGCAAAGTCTCAAAACCCAACCGACTGGCACCACCGCACGCATGCATCTGTCGAACCTTGAAATCGTCTTGACCTAGTAAAGCTTCCCGTGTTGAGTCAAGTTAAGCCACATACTCCAGACAGATACTCCTGGTGTCAATCCGTCAATTCCTTGTGACGTAGGAGTACGCAGTCCCTATTGATCCCGCGGAACGAGGTCTTAGACGAAACTCAATAGGGAATCACCGCGTTATGATTATTCCTTCGTAGCTGCGCCAGTCGGTATCCACGTATGCGGCGCAAAATGGATGGACTTCTTTTTGGCGACCCTTGAAATTTGCTGAAGTACAAAAGTGCCAGAAATCCTGCCTCCCCAAGCGTTACATACCTGTTAGTCAGTAACCTGACGGATACTGTTCCGCTGGAGGCACAAACAAACGAAGCGCTGATGGTCCGCTCCTCCTTGTTTTTCTCCGACCCCACCGAGAGACCCTAGAGTGTACATACTGGTATACCTAATTAGGGTCATTGACCGTCAAGCTCTGACATACGAAAATTAATTAGTGCTGCAACTTTGGAGGAGGGAGGGCGCTTTCTTTTGTGCGCACTAGTGAAACTCACCTGCTGATGAGTCTCATGCGGTACGCTGCCAACTACTAATCCTTAGTACCAACAATGCATTGGTGACACAAAGAAAAGGGGGAACCCGGCTATGACGGAGGCTCAAAAAATGTAGAAGCCGAAGTCCGGCTGTTGCTCTCTGCTCGTACTCCACAGCCTGAAGTGCTGCGTGCAACAAGAACCCCTTGATTGTCACCCGAACATATTGCAGCCTCCAGGAGTTACAACGTTGAGCACAGATGCACATCATTGCGTACCCCAAGCAACGATATTGAATGCGTCGAGCACCCCCCGAGTCTACATCACCAAATCCAAGCACATTCTTACAATCCCCCCGCATCTTGAAGTTTCATTTTAGGTGGGAGGAGACTGTGAATAAACTTTCTTGTCTTCTTTCTTATTTTGCTTGCCATTGGTAGCTTATCATCCAGCTTCGTTCCGCAGCAGAACGGGCAGGACGCCGAAGAAAAGGAAGAGGTCAGCAAGAATAAAGTAGCAACGTACAGACCAGACCGCCAGGTTACCACTCCTGAGTTTAACCGATGGCATGGGAATTTGCGCCACGTGGGAAGTGGATGGTGGTCCTGTGTGGGTGGTGTGAAGCGCCGAAAGCGTTCCCATTTGATGGTACGACGACAGTATTGCGCTCGTCAGTCGGAGCAGTAAGGGGTCTATTTCTTCCCCAAGAATATATTAATAATAGTAACTGACACCCTGCACTGCTTCGCATCACGGAGATCTGTTCGGTACTGCGGGAAGAAACACCAGAAGCTCACATGTGAAGGACACGCCCGTACGATCGACCCAAACGATTGTCGTATCTTCACCCCCTTTGCTTGCCCACCCCGCCCTTGCGTCATGAGGCGTCGCGACCTTCACACGACAGACACACAGAATTAGTGCTTGAGGTTTCCTCCCGTTGTTTTGCATCATCGATTTGCACATAGCAGCGAAAACTAACCGGTGGACGAGAATAATAGTGCAAGAATAGTGGAAGAAATGAGGAGGCAGCAGGCGGCAGCGAAGCACATTTCTGACCCTTTGTTGTCTGCTTCGCGGCATAGCATCAAAACCTACGTCGAGCACTATGTCATACCCTTATCCGCTGGCAGCCCCACAGGCACATGCTGAAATGCCATCTTCAGCGACAGAACACGTCGTTCGAATTCTGTGTCGGATTGACAGTTTCTGCGCAAACACAGGCACCGTCTTACTACCGTGTTTGCGGGTTGATGACGTCAACTACTACGAAGAATAGCAGAGTTGTCTGAAAGGAACATTTCCGGAGCAACGGTTGCACATAGAGGGCTAAACGAAGCCAACCGAAACAGTGCAAGTGCAGGCCCCAAGACAGGGATTGCAGTAAACGGTAAACGTTTACCGTTTTACGTTTACGCGTTTTACAGTAAACGTTACGGTGGGGCGCATAATAGGGCCCTCAGCCTCGCCAGGCTTCCAGCCTGGCACATCCACGTTCTTGCTACCGGTATTAAGTTGAGTTTTAACACTCGCCCGGGGCCCTGTCCGTGGCTGTACCTCAGGGTAAGGAACCGAGGGTGGCATATGCGGCTTTTGTTGAAGAGCACTGAAGTGCAGGATGCAGACGAAGCAGAAACGAGCAAAGGCTTCGACAAACGGGGCTGGAAGAGTAAACATCAAGTTTACCCGTTTATTGTTTACGTTTAATCATTTCGGAGTAAACGCGTTTACTAAGCGTTTCCTGCAGTCACTGTCCAAGCGAGGTTTCTGGCTGTACAGGCGAAGAACAAAAGTTGTTTTCCCGGCCATCCTCACCGTTATAGAACAGTCGGCGTTGATCGTCCGTTGTTTTGTTCCTACGTGCAAGGCCCTAAACTCCGGAAACGTTCTCGCAAAGAAATGTTATCAGCTAGCCCCTTGTCGCATTTCCTTTCCGTTGTCTCTCTGTCTGGACTTCTTACGTCGGGCTTATTCGGACCGGCCCGTGCTGCCTTCTTGTGCTTGCTAACAAGGTAGGGAAAACGGCAAACTAAGCCAGACCAGGCCAGGCTGCACGAGGAGGAACCAAACCCGATGCTGCTTCATGCAGTGACAGGACATGACTTCGAATGCGAACCCGAGCAATACGGGGGTTCAGGAGGGAAGTTGCTCGCTCCCTCCTGCCTGTATGTGTCTCGTACTCGACCCCCTCCGCCACTCCGCATGCCGGGTCCGCCCTTCGTAGAAGTTCGTCCAGAACTTCTCTCACTTCGTTTACGAGGTTCTCTCTCTGTCTCCCTCACTCTCTTTTGCTGTCTCTGTCTCTGTCTCTCTCTTATTCTTTCTTGCATTTTCCTTCTTAAGATAAGCTCGAGTACGAATGGGTGAAAGAAAAAGAAAGCTGCCGCAGGCCCCCATTCGTGTCGATGCTGGCCCTCGCGAAGCGACAGTAACGTCAAATTATGAAATTTAGTCGATAAGAAAAGAAGAAGGGGGGGAAGGGGGGGGAAGATTTTAAGAAAAGGAAAGGACGAAGGAAAAAAAGGTGTTTGCTCTTCGCTTTCCCCCCTTTTCCTTTTTTATTAAGCAACCCGCAACTAGCTACCGTAACGCGTCTAGATGGGGCCTCCCTCCGTGAGGTTCCGGACTACAAATACCTCGGCTCCATGCTCGTGGACAGCAGAGCGGATTTCCTACGGAACAAGTCTTTGGCCTGGGTAGCAGTACACAGACTGAAGTCTGTTTGGCGGTCCACGATTAGGCCCGACCTAAAGGTTTTGTTTTTCAAGACGCTCGTGGTTCCCGTCTTTTTCTGGCAGGCGCCGAAACTTGGATCGTTGGCACTTCCCTGCTTCCTGAGATCACGGGAGCATACACTTGTCTAGTTCGGTTTGTTCGAGGCATTAAGGTCTAAGTCGCGAAACGCGCTGTAGCAATAATGACCTATTTGCGGATCAGTTCCCGAGGGTCGAAGTCGAGTTGCAGAGGAAGCGGCTTCGCTTCGCTAGGCACTGCCTGAGGGCGGACCAGCCAGCATCGAGCGTGCTTCTTGCAACGACACGTCGAAAGAAGAAACGCGGTCGACCTCCGCTTTCTTATCTCGATGTGCTCCAACGCGACCTCGGCATGTCGAACACTGAGGAGATCCGGGAGCTGATGGCAGACAGGGTAGTATGGGATCCAGCGGGTAGTGGAGGCCACCAGGCAGAGAACCGTGCGGCCGCCGCGGAAGACGCGGAAAGGCATGAAGGCACGTGGGACCGGATCCGGATGACCCCGGAAGCGCGTGATCTCGCAGGCTGCGCGGCGCATGCGCAAGGTTAATGCGCTGAAGTACATCGACCAACTCATTTGTGCGGCACCGACCTGCCACGTTCAAGCTTGCTCCGACCACTGCACCCTCTGCCGACACTAGCTAGCCGTCGACGCTCATGACGGCAGCCCCATCCTGAAGTGCAAATACTGCCGACGCGTCACTGCTGCTGTGTGCGCTCGGATTGGCGCCGCTCAAGCGGCCACCTTATGTCACTCGTTCGTTTGTAAAGATTGCTCCGTTCTTCTCCCTGACTTGTTCCCGGATTAGGATGACACATACTACTACTACTACTACATTAAGCAACCCGCGTTGTAGAATACTCTAGTTCTTGAGTGTACCGGGAAAAGCAGGCTGCCGCCACGTGTTGTGGCCTTGAAGGTATGCGGATTGTGCCACTCGGGTGACGGAGACTGAAGGCCGGAAACAAGGAGCGTTTCCACTGCGATATCTAAGCAAGCTACAGGTGGAGGATGAAAGCGAAAGGTATGTCAGTGCAGTGCGTGTGCAGCCTAGGACATTTAGGAGCATGATGCCAAATACACCCCCTTCAATGACACGCTCACTTATTCTAGGGTCGAGTTCTTGCCTCGTCGCAAAGCTGGGTTTCCGCAAACCAGCGACCTTACACGGCATTCCACTCACCCGCGCGCGGTATAGAAACGCAAGCCGCAAGTAGACGAAACACTGACACGCGCCGAGAACAGCCTGTCGTTGCAGAGAGGAACCTACTGCGGTGCTGTACCGAAGCTTGTTTTGTTAGTTTGTCCCTCGTCAATACCACCCCACGGCTGCGACAAGTTTCCAGGAAACTCGAGAATGAAATGACTGTTATCTGCACAACTTTGACATCACATTCTTGCATTCCCCGCCGACCTCCACACACATCAGCAACACCGCAGGCAAACAAACCAAAAGCAAACAAAGACAACACTTACACACCCGCATACTGTTGCACAGGTTTGTCCGACAAAAAAACAAAAGTGAGGGGAAAAAGAAAAAGGAATATTTACCCCTGCCCATCCCTCCCACCCGTTGGTTGTTAAAAGAATTGACGGCGGGGAGCGTCTGTTTGCAGTGCGGTGCGAGAGCAAACAAGAAACTCGTGCGCTGGCTTTTTTCTTGCAACCGTGCCTCCAGCACGCCAGGGCTTTCCCAAGTTCTCGCTTTCATTTTCATACCCAACCTTGCGACAAATTATTGTAAATCATCGTTTCCGCCAACTCGATCTTTCCGCAAGACAACAGCATGTCCGCCTTGAGCTTTTGCTAACGACTCCCTCTATCTCGCTCGGCTTTGGCTTTGGAGTACGAGGGTTTCTTCTTGTGCACCAACCAGAAATAGAAAGCCCAGAGGAAGCAGTCAGGCCAAGAGAGAGGCAGGAATAGAGGGAAAACCGAAAAGTAAGATACCTCCCCTTCCCTCCGGGGAGATCCCTCGCAGTACCGACATTTGTAGAACCCAAAGCAGTCGTCGAAAAGGAAATTGACGACGACACGCAAAGGAGAAAATAGCCCCCACCTCCCTCACACCTTCCTCCAACCTCCCTTCGCTTATTCGTATCGTTCGCAAGCCAAAGCGAAGGAAACATCAACCCGGCGCAGACACGTGCGCAAGGCACAACTGCTTCGTCCTGCTCTCGTCGAGCGAACCTATACGGTGACACCACAACCTCAGAAGCTGGTGCTATATTCTTTGGCAACAAAGCGAACTTTGACTCTAGAAACGAGCGCGCACAACGCAAGTGCACCCTCTTTTTTAGTGTAAATACGTAACGAAACCGAGGGTGGGCACACCAGCGGTTCTTCACCTCGTCCCACGCTTTCACTCCGTCTTCTGAGCGCCGTGCACCATCCCCTTTCCCTCATTTCAGAATCGTGTGGAACAAGATTTCCAAGACGACGGCCTTGATACCGCAGTATACATTTTGCAGGGAATAGGGGACGTTTCAGCTTGTGTAAACAGCTGTCTCGCCCGACTGCGTTCGTCGTTCGCGTGCCAGTTGACAGATTGCGTCATACTGCGGACAAGAAGTCTTCAAAGAACAGACTACAGACTAGTAGCCGTTCCTGCATCGGTCCCTGTTCTGGAGGACCCTGGCAACGAGTTGTTTTCTCGCAACGCCAGCCGTAGCACCTCCACCTCGTTGACGTCGTGCTCTAACGAGCAGCAGGACAAGCTGACCGCAACCACGATCAATCACCATCAGCCCACCACCATCCGGCGCACATGCGGTTCATACTGGGGGGCATCCTGCTATTAGTCCACGGCTTGCTGCCTGTGGTCGTGCAGGGGCACAGCATCGTGAGACGTGCGCCGCCGGCTCCGTCGCCCGCCATCGCGTCCGGAGCAAAGCCACGTCCTCGTCAACGGGCTAGCAACGGCGACGCGCAGGGTAGCGGTTGGTCCCCAGGCGACGTTGGGGCGGCACCTCCTTCTTATCGTCAAGATACGCCGAGTGGCATTCTTCAACTGGCCGGGGGACACGCTGACGTGGAAGGTACAACTGGCCAACGGACACGCAACGGTTCTCCGCGCACCGCCGGAGACACGGGGAACATCGAGATGCGGCCGTACGTGTACCAGCAGACACGAAGAGGTGATGTGCTGGCCACGCCGCAGGCGGACCTCGTCACGCCGGAAGAAGCGGGCGACGTCAAAGCGCCGGAGAACGACGGCAACGACACTGCTGCCGAGCCTCCGGCTGACAGCTTGTCCACAGAGGCCGGGCGAGTGTTGTGGCACGAAGCGCCGGTGTTGAGCGCCGTCGCGTCGTGCGTCCTAGCGGTCGGGGCCTTCTCAGGAGCCGCCTCGTCTGTGCTGCCGCCCGTGCAGGCGCTCGTTGCGAGCTCGACGGGTTGCTCGGCGCCGCCCGACGACTGGCTTCCCTTCCTGCTGCACCCCACCGGCCTTCTCTTGGACGAGAGCGCTGCGAAAGCCTGCATCTTGTGCAACACGTGCCTTGCCGCCGGACTGTGCGCGTTGCACTACCTCTTCGCGACCCTCAGCTCGCCCGCCCACCCAAAAAGTAGCGCATCCCCGCGCACTCGAAGCGAGCCCGCCGACCAGCCCCAGCCACCCACCTCGCCACGCATGCTGGGCAACGATTCGAGCCTCACCTCCCTCCCGATCGTGCCGCAGACGAGCAGCGTCGCCGGGTCTGTTCCCGTCGCGTGCTCCGCCTCGAGACGCCGCGAAGACGCCTCCGCCCTCGGCGGAGACTTCCCCGCCGCGGTGCAGCCGTCGACCCCGCGGTCGTGCCGGTTCATCTCGCTCCGGATCACGCCGCTGCTGGCACCGCACGCCAGCCAGCACTCCGGCGACCGGTTCTGGCCCGCCCACACGTCCCTGCAGCCGTCTCCGCGGACGTGGGACAGGGCGTCGCCACGGTTCTCGCCGCAGGTCGCGCCGCTGGGCACCCCCCTGCCCTCCCCCGCCTTCTACCAGCAGACCGACCGCTTCTGGGGCAGGCGCCGCGACGATGACTCGTCCGCAGACGCGGCGCTCCGCCAGCAAAGCGGCGTGTCCTGCAGGCCGGGCAGCGACGACAACCGCCGCGGCTCGACGTCGCCACGCACGTCGCCACGCACGTCGCCACGCACGTCGCCACGCACGTTGCACGCGTCGACCCGCTCGTCGCTGCTGGTCGGGAATTCGCCGGCGCAGCTGCTCGGCGGCGGGTGCCGGCGGGGGGGGCAAGGATTTGGGGCGGGCGTGGGCGGCGGCGGGAGGCGGCTCTTTTCGTACCCGGCGACCGTCGTCTGCACCGCGCTGCTCTTCCTGCCGGGCATCGCCGCCAGCTCCTTCGACCTGCTGGCGAGGGCCGACGGCGTCAGCTCGGTTTGCTTCGCCTGCGCCGGCCTCGTCGTCGTGTGCGCCTCCGGCTGCTTCTTGTCCCGCGTCGTCGGCGCATCGCCCCTGCCGAGCTGGTGCCCTTGCGCGATACGCCAGGAAGCGGCGCCGCCCGCAAGCGAAGGCAGTGCGGCGACTGTCTCGGCGGACCGCTCCGCCGAGCTCCCGTTCGGCGGCAAGCGCCTGAGGCCCGGCAAGCGGGGACTGCCAGCGGCAGGAGGAGGAGGAGGAGGAGGAGGAGGAGGAGGAGGGGGGGGGGCAGTCGCCGACGAAGACGCTACCGAGATGCGATTGCCGGGGGCCGCGAAGTCGGGCGGCGGCGGCTGCGGGCCGTCTGCAGGACTGCCGCCGCCCGGCGGATTGCAGCAGCAGGCCTCCCGCACCGCGGAACTTGCGCGGGGCGGGAAACCCCCGGTGCTGCTGGCCGGCAACGGGTTGTTCCTGGAGCACGCGGCCTTCACCCTGCTTGCGGCTGCGTGCGCGCTGCCTCGCACGGCGTGCAAGCGCCGTGCCCTGGTCACGGCCGCGCTGCTCGCCGGGCAGGCGGCGTGCGTGCTGACCCGCGGCGGGCGCCTGCCGCTGTACGCCCGCGGGTTGTCCGTCGTCGCGAACACCGCCTCCGCCGCCGCCGTCCTGCTGGCAGTCGTCCCGGCGGAGGAGCCGCCGACCGCACGCTGGGCCGACGCCGCGGCGCGGGCGCTGTTCACCGTCGCGTTGCTCGCCTGCGTCGCCCGCAACGTCTGCGAACTTATTCTCTTCTGGCGGCCAGCCGCAGGCCGCCCGTCCGCCGCCCCACAAGATGCGCGTGGTGGTGGTGGTGGCGGTGGTGGTGGTGGTGGCGGTGGTGGTGGCGGTGGTGGTGGTGGTGGCAGTGGTGGTGGCGGTGGTGGTGGTGGCGGTGGTGGTGGCGGCGACGGGGCGGACACCGGGGCTTTGTACGGCAAGCTGCTGGACCACCTCGTCGACAACGCGGAGTGCCCGTCGTTGTTCGACTCTGCGTCGTGTTCGCTCGCGCGTATGTCTGAGTCGGCGTCGGACTGCGCCGAGGCGACGGGGAGGCGGGACAACGACACGCCGGCGGTGGCATCGCCGGCGGCCAGCGGCAGCCGGCGGTATCACCTCGCCGTCACCAGGAACCGGTGGGCGGGCGAGCTGCCGAGGCGGAGCCCCCGGGGCAAGCCGTGCCGGCCGGTTTGCGCCCAAAACGTGGGCAGCCCCCCGCGCAGCCTGAGCCTGCCGCCCGCCGACCCGCTGACGGTGAACCGGGTGGCCCCCGACGCCGACGACGCGTCGCAGCTTTCTGACCTGCGGCACGCGTCTTCGTCGCTGCTGGTCTCGCAGGCGGACAGCCTCCCCCTCCGGTCGTCCATATTGTCGTTCAGCGGTCGCATTGGAACCAACGCGCGAATTTCGCCTTCCATCGAAGCTGAGTTCAACGACTCTCTGCTGACGCCACTCCAGCCCGTGACCACCGAGCGATTTGCCGTATCCACGGAGCTTGCACGGAGATCGCGTCCTGTGAAGCCTCTGGTCAGAAGCAGTATGCATACACCGTTTCACCTTTTGTCACCTTCTTGAAAGATGTCCCCCAAAGGACGGCAGTGCGCCGTGGAAACAACCCGAGACGGCCTGCCCGCGGCCTCCCTCCTTTCGACCTGATCATCCCCATACGTATCGATACATGCATCGTAAACCTTCCGGACACTCAGCGGCATACCGTCGGACCGTGAGGTGCCGGCGTGGTCATGAAGTAGAGGATCGCCCAGAATCACCTTTTTTCAAAACAAGACTACGCATTTTCTTTCTCACGGAACCATAACAACACTCAGGTCGGAGCATTAGTCCGTCAGTTCGCGGTCTTGGACATTAGTGGGCGCCATCCGGTTTTCCCTCAGGCTTCCAATGGAAAGTCCGGGGATGACAATACGAATATTGGTCCCCCCCCTCACGCGCGAATGTGTCTACGTCAGCACCGTATGAAAATGGCTGTCTGCCAGGGTTCCGGGGAAAGGCTCTTCGATGCCATCCCGCAGTTTCAAGAAGCAAAGAAGCAACCCCTGAAGAAAGACGAACCCCTTTTCGATGGTACTACAAGCGATCTTGCATCTCTTTTACCAACGGCTAGCTATTCAAGGGCCATTACAACCTGCACAGGTGTACAACTAGTTGGTTCCACAGGCGTAGAATGGTGCGCTGCCACCAGGAGTAGAGTGCGCATCCTAGTTCACAAACCATCAAGCAAAAAATAAACTAAGCATTTCAGCAGATGCTTAGTTATTCAACATTCAAACTACGCATTCATTTCCTCCCCCAAAGCCACGGGACTTGAAAAGGCATGCAAAGAACACCACCGACCAGCAAGGACTTGCATTGGCCTTGTGCCGGGCGTGCGCTTCTTTTTTTTCTTCGCTTTCTTTTTCGCCAGAGCCGAAAACCAGCAATCCAGTGTACCGGTGCTCTAATCGCAGCCGTGAGGCGCAGGAGCCCTCGAAGTGGCGTGAATTTGGTAGTAGATTAAGCACAGTCGTTGCCTGCAGCACACACATAAACTATACATTCAAAGCGAGCGTGGTCTACTGTCGAACCGGACGGGCATTGAAATGGTTCCGGTGCTTCGTGTGCCGAGGAGGGACCCAACCCGGTCCTTCACTTCTTCCGGCAGTTGTCCTTTGATTGGAGCCGGTCTGCTGTCGCGCTTGCACCTGCTCGGCCGGCTTGGCCTCCGTTCAACAACACTACGCACTTCTTCCTGCCGGTTTGGCGAACGAGGTGGGCACATTTCTCTCGAGAAATATGCTCCATTTTCTCGTGGAAAGGAGTCTCGAACCTTACCTGTTGTGTGTCCGGGTTCCATGTGACTGGGGATGCTAGCTGGGCGATAGCCTTCACTGAAAATACGGTGAACTACAAACTACAAGCTGACCGTCGTACAATGCACAGGACCCTCTGAAGAAGAAATAAGTAAACACACAACACTCACACAAAAGCAGATAAATAAACAAAAAAAGAAAAAGAACAAAAGAAGAGTAACAAGAAAAAAGGCTAGCCCTTTTTTTTTAAACGACACAATTCTTTCTGGGAGGGAAGGGAAAGAACCCCAAACGTCAACAAACACACACAGCCACATTTCCTCCCGTTCCCGTTTGTCTGCCCATCTCCCTGTCTGTCCGACAACCCTGCGCCCCATTACACGGGGGAAGAAAAGAAAGAAGAACACAAAGAAGAGAAAAACTCTTTGAGCAAAGAGCGAAAGAGAACTACATAGCATCCACAGAGAAGAGGAGACGTGCGTGAACTTGAAGAAAAATACAAGGAAGACCCGAGTAGCTCCTCGCCAACACGGAAAGGAAAGAAAGCAGCGGAAAGTGAAGAAGCGGGTTCCGAATATCGCAAGTAGTAAAAGAAGGCTAGAAAAAGGGTTAAAAGCGCGTGGGTAGAAGTACTACAAGAAAACGGAACAAGGATCCAGTCGAATTTTAGTGTAGGAAAAAAGGAAAAGACGGGGATTCTCTGCTCACCGATCGCTCCCCACCCGAGCCTTTAGCTCTCCCCTTCCTCTTTTTTTCTTCTCGCTTTGCTGGCTCTCGTATTTTTCCTTCTTTTTTCACTTGGCCTTTTTTTGTCAGTCTCATCAAATTCTATTCTTGTTTTCTAGTTCACGGCTGGCTTCTCGCCTTGATCGCTGTT
Source organism: Diplonema papillatum (assembly GCA_030068145.1). Classification (NCBI taxonomy): domain Eukaryota; phylum Euglenozoa; class Diplonemea; order Diplonemida; family Diplonemidae; genus Diplonema; species Diplonema papillatum. The sequence goes on from JAPJBO010000159.1 coordinate 290,083, forward strand.
TTTTTTTTTTTTGTTAGCTCATTTGCTACAAAAAAGAAGGTTGCCGCAGAGCCGCACGCTGTGTCCTGTAAGGAAACAAGCGCGTCCACACCTCCCGTCTTCTTCATTTTTTACTCGCCAGGTACCCTTTCTTCGCTTCCTTTAGCAACAGGCTTAACACACGTGCACACCCGCACACACACACACACACACACACTTCTTCGTTTTCCTTAGAGCTGGTAACCGATCTACGGGTATCTCGTCGTTCTTTTCCCTGTATTTTTTTCTTCGTCGCTTTTTACCCCCTCCCTTCACTCTTGCTTACTGTTTTTTTCCTTCTTCTGTTGCATCCCCCTCCTTTCGTGTTTCCGTTTTCACCTTACGCGTTCCTGCCTTTCACAAACAAGCTGCACTAGTCCAATCCCCCGAACTCCCGTGTTTCAGCTCAGCACTTACGCACGTCTTTCTTCTTTGCTTTAAATCTTCTTTTTCGTGTATTCTTCACAGTAAGCCTTGCTTACCTTGTTCCTTGCTTTTTTTTTAGACTACTCCCTCAAAGCCGCTGGCAGGGCCTTCCTGCTTCTCCGCTTGCCTTGGGGTGAATTAAAACTGCGAAACGCGGGTTTCTTTGGTTTTCCGAAGCCTCCTTCCCCCCCCCCTTGCTGTTGACCCCGGCCGCAACGGTCAACCGGAGACTCTGAAATACCGATCCTCTAACTCTCAAAGCACCCAACAAAGAAGAGATAATCCAGACAAAAGAGGAGGACTAAGGAGGTCGCTGGAGAGAAACAGTCTCAAAAAGAATAAAAGGTCGTCTAGTCGACGGTATCTTCACGATGGACGAGACGGAGTTCAAGCGCCAGCTCACATGGATTTACGAAAACCACAAGAAGGGAATGCTTGCCAATGTATGTCGTTTTTTTTTTATGGTAACAAGCTCAGTGCATAATACAGAGACGTGATTTTGGCCAAAAACGGGTGTTTTGCGCATCTGGACGTTTTTGGCCTGAAGGCTTTGTACACCCTGACAATTTATGGCCCTTTAATTTGCGGAATTCTATTTTATGGCCATGCAATTTATGGCCGAATTATTTTGCTTTTTGGAGGGGCCCATTTCTTGTCCAGACTCTTGGACAGGCACTCGACCTTTTTGGGGACAGGGAACTAGCTAAGCCCCGACCACCCACCGCAGAGACAGATGCAAATTATGCCTGCGCCGCAGGCGCGGAAATTTTTGAACTGTCACACAAAAGCATTGTTTCCGATAGAGGAGGATGTTCTTGTTAAAAAGTACCTCTGACTGGTCCCAGTTTGCGATCGATGGACTGTGGGCTGGGCTTACTTACGGCTTCAAACCTAATAGTTATTAGAAAGCGGGGTGTATTCGGGCACAGCGGGAGGCACAGCTCTTGGGGTCATGGGTCGTTTCGGTTTCGGGTGGTGCGAGCGTGAGGCGTGTCTATCCAAGATGGTGGAAGAGGGCAGTACTCATGGCATTCACGGCAGGCAAGGGTTCACAAAGGCAGAACACACGGCCTCTGGATACAGTGACAACAACTTTCCTAGCCTGTGGAGCTCCACGAACTTCACAGCATAGTCTGTAAACGTCGAAGAGGCTGAATCAGGCTTGATCCGAGCCAGTTCGACGAGCACACGCGGGAGCTCTTCAATGTGCGTACTCTGCCGACCCTCCTCGACCCTCCGCAACCGCCCTCGACCCTCCACAACCTTCCGCCGGCCCTCCCTCCCATGAACACCCGGAGCCCCACCCACAGTTCATGTGTGTACTGGAGTACACCTTGACACAAGATCCGGGCACGGATTTATATTTTTTTTTTTTGCGCATTTGAGGTGCGCAAAAGACCCCCTGTATTATCCTATGAACAAGCTTGCTTGTCTATATCAAAAAGTGTCGGATGGCAGCGTGCTGTGTTAAATCACTCAAAACAGGGTTTACACACGTACGCACAAACAAAAAATATGCCGGCTGTGCCTACCCTAGAACAAATGGATCTTCCGAACGTAGATTGGGATACCATCCCAGTCGTACTACATCCGGCGAGTCGCCCGGCTGCTGTGGGACGAAGACAATGCGTTTTTTCCCCATCATGCGACACCGCCCATGATGTCGCCAACGGATGACACTGTTCGCGTTGTGGCGGCGTTAGTATCGCCTCATGCCTGCGGTCCCGACTCAGGGGCAGGGACAATCGTGACAGATTCGCCTTGCCAGAGGCGCTCAACACCACGTGGGTATGTCCCACATGCTGTTGGCTGGTGCACAACGGCAGCCCGTTGATGCCGGTTGAACCGGAACCCGAGGAAGCCGAGGAGGTACTGCCGCCTGAGTGGGAGGCCGAGTCAGTCCTCGGCGCGGGTTCCCAGGCCTCGGTGATCGCACCGGTCCCGGTTGAATTGCTTAACCACAAAGATCCGGGGGTAGCCCAGTTGGCAGCCCTTGCCCAACAGCAGCGGGCGGCCCTGATGGCCCTCGGTTGCAGACACCTCTTCGTTCCGTTTGATCTTGATATTCGAAGGGTTTCCGAATGGATCCCATATTTGGGCTCTCCTGACTGCGTCATCGAAATTCTTAACAGAATCCGACAGCGGTACGGGCCTTTTTTAGAGCGCCCGAACTCCCCCGAGGCCGACTCCGTCAGCGTGAGCATGCGCACCTTGTGGAAAATGGTGTGGAACAGTCGTTCAAAGCAAAATGGAACTTGGAGCGAGGACAACTTGAGAGTTCTTCACATCGCAATGGTGCGCATGGAAACCTTGAAGTCTTTCAAGGAGGCGGGCGTTCCCCGCGGCGTTGCTCGGGCTCGAGGTATTGCCTACGAGACACATCTCGACGGGATCGAGTATCAGGAGTTTACTGATCTCGTCCTCAGGGTGGCCGTCGGGAAGACCGAGTCCGCCGATGAGGTTAAGGCAGCTCGGAGAGCAGCGCAGGCTACTCCGTTCGCGAGCGGGCGTCCCATAGCGGTGAACTGTGATGCCGCGGGTAATGAACCCGCCCCAGTCTCGCAAGGGTACACAACAGCATGTGATACATCGGGTATTGAATCCGCCTCGATCTCGCGAAGGCACACGTCAGACAGTGATGCCGCGGCTATTGAACCCGCTCCAGTCTCGCAAAGGCACACAAGAGCCTGTGATGCCTCGGGTGTTTGAACCCGACCAAATGTTGCGAAGGCACACGCAGACCGTGAGGCCGCGGGTATTGAACCCGCCCCACTCTCGCGAAGGCCTACAGCAGCCTGTGGTGCCTCGGGTGTTGGACCCGACCCAATCTCACGAAGGCACACAACAGTCTGTGATGCCGCGGGTATTGAACCCGCCCCGGTCTCTCAAAGGCAAACAACAGCCTGTGATGCCTCGGGTGTTGAACCCGACCCAATCTCGCGAAGGCACACATCAGTCTGTGATGCCGGCGGTATTGAACCCGCCCCACTCTCGCGACGGCACACAACAGCCTGTGATGCCACGGGTATTGAACCCGACCCAATCTCGCGAAGGCACACGTCAGCCCGTGATGCCGCGGGTAATAAACCTCGGGTATTGAACCCGCCCCGGTCTCTCAAAGGCACACAACAGCCTGTGGTGCCTCGGGTGTTGAACCCGACCCAATCTCGCGAAGGCACACATCAGTCTGTGATGCCGGCGGTATTGAACCCGCCCCACTCTCGCGACGGCACACAACAGCCCGTGATGCCACGGGTATTGAATCCGACCCAATATCGCAAAGGCACACGACAGTCCGTGAAGCCGCGGGTATTGAACCCGCCCCACTCTCGCGAAGGCACACAACAGTCTGTGATGCCGCGGGTATTGAACCCGCGCCAGTCTTACGAGGGCACACGACAGTCCGTGAGACCCCAAGTATTCAGTCCACTTTCAGCTCGGAGCCGCCCAAGTCAGTCTGCGGCGGCCCGGTGGTTGAATTCGCTTCGCCTTCGCGGCGCTCAACAGCCCGTGGGGCCGTCGACGTCGGAATCGCTCAAGCCTCACGACGGCCCACAGCAGACGGCGATACTCAGAGAACCAGACGCTCTCAGGATTTGGCGAGAACAATTGGAACAGGGTCAATCAGGAAGCTCATTGCAGGCCCGGAACTCCCTTCTCTCAGGCGGCACTTGCTGAAGACGATGTCCGCCTGCTTCCGCGGACAAGACTCCTTCTTGTCGGTCATGCGACGCAGCGAGGCCTTCGAGCTTCAGCTTCGGGCGATCGAGCCGCACATCACCCGGGAGGCGGCCTTCCACCTGTGGGTGCAGAGACTACTGGACCTTGGTCAGATCCAGGCTGCCTCGGCGCGACAGTACCTGACGTACTACCGTCAATCGCTGAAGACTCCGCAATCGGCCTTGCGGCGTGCTCTTACCAACCGCCTAGAGCTCTTCAGAAAGCACGAAGCGAAAATGCGACGGGTACCGACGCTGAGATCCATCAAGGAGTCCATTCCGAAGGGCTCTCTGGTCCAATCGGCTGCCCTCGCTCTACAGCTAGCGACGGGGGCACGTTGGGTAGATCTGGAGCGGCTGGAGCACTTCCATGTACAGCTGCAGCGCCGGGATCTTCGCTCCGACCAGTTTATGGTCACCTGGGTGAAGGGCAAGACAGACCTTGCCGGCCTGGGACAAAGCCAAGTGCTCCCGGTAAACGGTTCCCTGTCGGCCCGTTTCCTGAAGTGGTTCCGCTCACAGCCTTCGTCCTCTCCGAGTCACCGGGTCTTCCAGACTCTGAACAGGGAAGCTTACAACGCGTACCTGACGGAACAACTGGGGGTCACCTAGACCGACGGCGACGAAGCGTCAGCCTCGAGTGCTGTCCAAAAGTATGGAACTATCCGCGATTGTCTCCTCGACAACGACAACGAAGTCTCCGTGAAGAAATTGGCTTCCAACCAACGCGGCTGTCTCAAAAGCAAGGAAGCGCTGGAACGAAAAAAAAAAGCGTTGACTCGGGTAATGAAGAACCGCCGCAAGGATCGATACGTTCGACCGTTTTCTGGACAACGACGAGGATGCACCACCGGACGCCCTTGTTGTTCTAATCCTGGGTTCCAATGATTTCTTTCAAAGCTCATGCGGATCGCTTTCCTGGAATTAGACCTAGCCCAATTAACGGATGGAAAACGGAAAGAGTTAGAAAGAGCTAGAAGCGTCTGTTGTTGCCAAAAGAGCCCGTGATCAGGACGGAGCTCCCCCGCCAGATGGGCTCGCCAGCCAGAACGGTCCCGGCTGTGTCAACGTCGACGCCGTCATGCTGTCACTCTGTAAGGGGCTGCGGCCGCGATGGAACGACCTACGCCCGCCTGAAAGTACGGGGTAATAGTGAGGGAAAAAGACCAGCGCGGTAGCGATGACCACGAGAACACATACAGGTGGGTGGGGAGAGGTCCTGGGACTGCTTAGACGTGACGACCCCCGCTCTCTCTGAACTTCTTACCTCGGGTTTGCATGGACCGGCCGCGTTGCTGCCCTCAAACCTTGCACTCGTGCGCTAGCTGACGAGAAGGTTAGACCACAGGTGGGTGGAGAGAGGCCCTGGGACTGCTAAGGCGTGACTAACCCCGTCCCTGTCCCTCCCAGGGAGCCACCCCGAATCTTACCAGGCCCTGACGGTGGTGGCCCACCTGACGGTAAAGGCCCACACCCTTTGACTTGGTTTGATGTGTTCTCTCTCTCTCTCTCTCGGAGTTGTCAGCGCGGTAGCGATGACAGCGAGAACACATTTGAGTGGGAGGTGAGAGGCCCTGGGACTGCTAAGGCGTGACAACTCTCTCTCTCTCTTTTGTTCTTCATGAAGAAGAGCTCTGCGCTGCTCACAGAGAGCATCCCCTGCCGCCCTGCAACGATATATACAACCTCCTCCATCTTCACAGGTTGATGGCATGTTGATCCGGTTCAAAACCCCCGAAGAGCGAATCAATATATTGAATGGGTTGAAAGACAAGGTGTGCCTACAATCTCTTTGTGTTGCGAAGTGAGGAGAACGGAATCCCTTCGAAGAGTTGGTGCGCTCCAACTCGTCTTTTTCGCTCTCTTTTCTCCGAAGCTACCCACTCGATCACGGTCCCGTGGAAACGGTGGGGCTTTTCCGTGACAAGCTGAATTTCCGACCACGGAAATGTTGGCCACCCGAAGTCCGGGTATTGTTCGTGCGCGGTGGTGATGGTGCATTTCGAACCGGCGGGCGGTGTTGTCATTCGCCTGAAATCGGCCAACAAGCGGGTCGTCAACATCGCACGTTGTAAAGAAGCGGAACATGAACACACAACCGACAGTACGCGGTATCGTCTGTGCCGCCCCCCAGCAGCTACGAAGCTGCACCGTCGCCGCCTCAGGTAGCAGGGAACGGGAAGACGGTGTTCACAGACGTCAACGTCGGATCGAACGCTGGCGGCAATAAAGACAAGGTTAAGCGTGCGAAGCCGCCGCAAAACCCGCCGCCGCCGCCGCCACCACCGCAGGCATCCGACGACCAGCCGGGGCTAGATGCCCGCGCGCTGCAGAGCAAACTGCAGAAGGTTCAACAGCAACAACAGCAGCAGCAACAAGTGCATCCGCAACAGCCTACGGAGCAGCAGAAGCGCACGGTTGAGGAAGCTTTGCGCTCAGCCGGCTATGAGCCAGCGCACCTGGAGCAGCTGATGCAGCAGGGGCCGCACTCTGCCCTTGAGCAGGCGCTTCGTAGGCTCAGCAAGCAAAAGCAGCAGCAGCAGCAGCAGCAGCAGCAGCAGCAGCCTCAATCCCAGCAGCCAGTCCCTTTAGCCCAGAGCCCCGTTCAGCAGCAACACCAGCTCCAACAGCATATGCAGCAGACGCTGCAGCGACAACAGCAATCGCCACAACAGCCGCAGCAACCTCAACAACAACCACACCACCAGCAGCACCAACAGCAACAGCAGCAGCAAACCCAACTAAAGCAGCAACAGCAGCAACAGCAACAACAACAGCAGCAACAACAACAGCAACAGAAGCAACAACTGCAGCAGCAACAGCAACAGCAACAGCAGCAACAGCAACAACGACAACAACAGCAGCAGCAACAGCAGCAACAACAGCAGCAGCAACAACAGCAACAACAACAGCAGCAGCAGCAACAACAGCAACAGCAACAGCAGCAGCAGCAGCAACAACAGCAGCAACAACAGCAACAGCAACAATCTCAGCAGGCTGCTGCTCAACTTGTGGCGCAGCAGGTTCTCTCTCAGCCCGCTCTGTTCCAGCAGCTGAGCCTTACTGAGCAAGGTGCGTTCGTGCGTCAGCAAGCGACGTACCTGATGACAAGGCAGCAGGAGTACCAGCAGGCCCGTCAGGTGCTGAACCACTTGCAGCAGCAGCAAACCTCGCCGACCCCTCAGCAGCTCCAGCAGCAGCAACAGCTCACGGCCCTCCTCCAGCACCAGTACACGACCTTGAACCAGCAGCAGCAGCAGCTCCACGTCCTCTACTTGTTGCACCAGAACATGGCGCAAACGCAACAACCCCTCCCTCCCCAGGCCATTCAACAGCTCCAATTGCATCTCGACAAACAGCCCCAACAAGGCCTTCCCTCCTTGCAGCCAAATGGCAACCTCACACTTGCCGCATCCTTGCCGCTGTCTTCTCCTACCGTCCCTTCTGTAGGCCACCAATCAGTCGATTCACCCTCTGGCTCCGTCCCCAAAGCAACGCAGCTGTTCTCCACGCAACAGCAGCCTGCTCAGAAGCAGCCCCAACATTCGGCGAAGAGCCCCCAGTCATCCAACCACAACTCGCCGCCCATGATGCCCGGTAACTCGCCTGTCGGCGGGCTTCCGTCTGCCATCAGCATCGATTCCTCGATCACCCCCGTCGCTCAAAAGTTTGCTCATTTGCATCAGCAGTCATCAACCCCTCTCAGCGCAGGAACACCCTCAGGCAACACGCCCACCACACAAGGCCCCCCGTACGCTACCGTAGGGTCGAACAGCCCCACCTTCGACCCGCTGCATGACGACAAATCCCTACGGCTTCCTAGGCCTATCAGAGGTCCCGAGAACGGCGCGACCCCACCGAAGAGCCCGCCTCAAGGCAGCATGGTAGCCCCGCTGTTCCGCCCGTCGCCTAAGAAGAACGTTCTCCCCGAAGACGATGTATGTGCCCTCTCTCTCTCTCGAGAAAGGTCAGCGCGGTAGCGATGACCGCGAGAACACATACAGGTGAGTGGGGAGAGGCCCTGGGACTGCTAAGGCGTGACTAACTCTCTCGGAAAATGACAACGAGAACACAAAAAAATGACAGGAGGGTGGGACCGGGTCCTGGAACTGCTAAGGCGCGACAAACCCCTCCCAGAGAGGTCACACATGCAGGTGGGGGAGGCCCCTGTCTCTCCCAGGGAAACGCCTCGGATCTAGCTAGAGATAGGGGCCTCCCCCAGCTGCACGTGTCTCGTGGTCATCTACAGCAACCTCTCTGGGGGGGTTTGATGTAACCCCTCTCTCGCTCTCGTTTCCCTTTTGTTCAACAGCGTTGTAAATAACACTGCTTCCAAAATCCACGCAGAAGAAGGGGAACGGCAGCTCACGGTGGAACGGGACTCCGCCGCCGAAGAAGGCTGAAGACGAGAAGCCAAAGAGGCCGGCTTCCGAGCGGACGCAAGAAGAAAAAGAGTGGGGCAAGAAGTGCAAGGAATACCGCGAAGTGGGGAAGAAGTCTTACAATAAAGGCGCGGGCATTCTACTCCCGGTCGTCATGCCGGCCGGAACTAGGGTATGCGCTCCTCTTCGGTTCAGAACTTCTGTGTTTTTTCTTTTAACAACGAGCAAACACGTGAGGGGCCCGGGGCGCCTCCATTGCAAAGGTGGTCGTCAGTGGTGTGTACCTGGCTCCTGGTCTTTAGAAGACAAGGAGAAGGAACCACCCAACGTACAAAGATCTCCGCAACCTTCCTTGCCGCCTGCTTTGTCTCCAGATCCATGATAGTAGTAAGCGCAAAGCAGTCTGCTAATTATTCGAGCGTTTTGAAGAAAAAAAACGAAGGCCCGAACGTCAGCTTGGTGACTGGTTGAACTCGTTCAATACCAAGAACATTATCACCGATTGGATTTGCTTAGGTGAACGCTATGGTTGGCCCACGTCCTGCTACTTCATCGTGCAGCTTCTGTACGAAGAAGGATTTAACGCAACGAGGACGTCCTTACGACGTCGCGAGTATGCCGCAAGTCCTTCCACATTTAACATCACAGGACCCTTGGGGCATGGGCAGAGGAAGGCCCGGATCTTCACCGCCACCGAAGCCGCCGGCGGTCGGCGTAAGGTACATTGCCCCGTCACGAAACTAGAAGTCCCCTCTCTTCATCCGCCCCTCCCTCAGCCTCCCTGATACCCTCCCACGGGTTGGATACTGTCCACGCAGTATTGCTGCACATCGAGAGAACAACAGAAAGCTACGGATTCAATGTCATAATCAGAAAAAGGGGCCCCTCAGCTGCGGAGGGGAAAAGACGATGCGGTACCCCCCGGCTCCCTCCCGCGCTCTTTAATTCAAACAAGTTCTTCCCCCGAGGAATAATCCACTGGAAGAATAGCGCGCTTCTTCAAGTGAACAAGCTCGATTTTGTAGGAAATACTCGAGGAGACTGCCAGTTGCAAGTGAGGAAAATGTGCTGTAACCCTCGATGCAGGTAAATCTGGGTTTAGTGCCGGGTGGAAGCATTCGACAAAGACTTTCACTGTAAAAGGACCCATCGAATCTTGTAGTTCAGCAATTGTTTTTCCCATAAGAAGGCCACGAAAAAGCCACGGCAAGGGGCAAGGGTGGGTGTAATTGATACCTTCGACCCCAAACCTATCGACTAGCGCTGGCTGGGTGGAGTAGGTGTGTGCTCTAGAGTAGCTGCATTTTGAAGAGGCCTACGTACAGCATCCCCCCCTCCTCCGTCAGATCTATTACCGGCTTCCATTTCCTCTCCCGATACCAAGGTATCCTCCAGACTCCGTACACACGTTGCTCTCCTTTTTTTTTGTTGCATTCGTTCTCACCTCTCCCACTTCCCTTTCAGAGCATACATGAATACATGATAGTGATCCAAGCATAAAAGATCTGCCTTTCCACCACAGGCCACCTTGAAACTCTAAACCAAGTTCTTCACGCACGCCCTCGTGGGGCAACTTTGAAAGCCGATTCGCTGCACCACAACAAGAACCCTCTTTTTTAAAGCCGCGTGCAATGAATGTGCGACGAGACCGAACCGTCCAGGATTTGCGGTCAACGAACGGCTCTTTTCCTTTCTTCGAGAGAGAGTGCGACAACTCTATGGCACCATAAAGTCCAGAAAATCCATGGTAAAGAAAGAAAACCCAAAATACCGTCACTAAAAGGCATGAAAAGACGCTGAAAGTAAATAAAATTGTCGACAACGAAAAGCAAAAGAATAAACCACAACTACGCACTTCTCTCCTACTCTCGCGGTGTTCGGTTTTTGAGTGCACAGAAAAGTACGACCGATGGGATTGCGTTCATGCCAGCCAAAGCAACGCTGAAGGGAAGAACAAACAAGAAAAACGGAACTACCCACGGTCTTGAAAAAAAAGACTCAGAAGAAGTAGTAATAAATGAGGCTCAAAAGCGAACTTTCGCTCTGCAAAGGTCGTGCGGGGAGTATCCTTTCGCCCATCGTACACGTGGCAGGTATGCGGTGTGGATCGCCACTTTTTCTCTTGGCACTAAGGGTGTTTGCCGCCGCCATCCGACGTTTTGATTCAGCCGCATCAGAATGTGTTCCCAAGGGAGGCTACTGCATCAGAATGTGCTCCAAAGGGAGGCTACTACATCTGAATGTGCTCCCAAGGGAGGCTACTGTATCAGAATGTGCTCCCAAGGGAGGCTACTTGCCATCGGACAACAGAAACATGGAGGCCCGCACACAAGATCAGATGCACGGGCTTTCGTGACACGTCCAGCTGCCCTCCGGAGCGAATGGACTCGCGGCTTGTCCGGCTTTTATCCCCGCAGAGGGCCACAGTCCCTCGTGGGTTCATGCCTTACTTTCGGTGCCTCGCGCTCCCGTATTTTTTAATTCCTTCTCTCGTTCTTTTTTGCTCTGCGAATAAGACTTGATGCTGGCACGAAGCATGCCGCAGGGTTCTGCCTTAGCATTAAACTGAGTCTTCTTTCCCGTGGCCAGAGAGTGCGGCCGATGCGCACGACTAGAACAGGGTCGCAAGCAAAACAGACCGAAGACACGTACCGACGGCTTCGTCGGGAAGCCGGGCGCCGAACAGAAACCCGAAGCGGGTCAGACAACCTGAGCCACTAAGAGCTACGTCGCTGAAAACACTCCTCCTACTCGGACGTCGAACTAGCGGCATCACCATGGACATCAGATACCACATTACATTAACAGAGAAATTCAACAAAAAAAAGAAGTCCGCGCTCAGATAGCCGGTGAAACAACATGGGCTTTCGAAGGAGACGCTGGTAGAGGCAGCAGCAGCAGCCTCAGCGCACCTTTGCCTTTCCCTGCACCGCATTTATTTCATTCTGCATCATCTTCAACTTTAGAAACTGCTGCCGAAAGCTGCCCATAAAAAGATACAATTCATCTTCAACTTTACAAACTGCCGAAAGCCCCTACCTGTAAAAAGAAACATTCTTGTGGAAAAAGAGATTGAAGGTTCGTCCGGCAAGAACGCCATTCACTTGAGTGGGTCAATCATAGAATGAAGCGGGACAACGCAAAACTTTGTGCTTGTCGCTGTTATACCGGGTGCGTGGTGCAGTTCTGCCTGCAACTACCTTTCCCAACTCAAGTCCACACTCCCCGAGACCAAAAGGAAAAATCAGAACCCCACAGGATGTTGTATCCCTGGGTCCCATCAGCCCATTTCCGTGTGCCTCATGGTACTGTCACAAATCTGTCGTGCTGGCTTCTATCGTTCTAGCAGTTACGAGGCCAGAAACTGCCCGGAGAGAATGTGTTTGCACTCGAACTCGTTTCTCTTTTCTCGTTCTCTCACTAAAGGTCTCATCATACTTCCAGATTCCCAGATATCTACAATTGACATCACCCTGGTTTATACCCTCAGAACGAGTGCTGTGTTCTAACACACAAGGTTGTTTTCTTTGCCATCCATCCAGAGACATTAAGCCCTGGTGTTACAGGCTGGCATTCACCTGAAGGAGCAGCAACCACGACACTCCAAACTGTTGAGCAATGAACGAAGAAGCAAACGGAGAGAAGCATTCGGAATGGTGACGAAAAAAGAAAAAATGAACACTTGGCATTGTTGTCATAACAATCGATCCTCCCGCCCCTTCCTATAAGCTTTCCCGGAGACTTGAAATGATTTATTATCGGCTTGAAACAGAGCAGCCACACTGGTAGACCAACTAACAGCAATGGTCTTGGAAAAAGAAGAAGGTTGTCACCGTGCGACCATTGCCGGCGCCAATGAAAGAGAAGAACACAGTGCAACCATGTGTGAGGCTTCGAAGAAGCCGCAATCTGAGCAAAGTATCACCACCTCCTTCCGTTCCTTCCCCCCCCGTCTCCCCAGCCCCGAAACCCGTCCTGCAGACGAGTTCGTCTTCTACCCGAGTACATCATCGCTTGGTGCCGAACTTCGGTTCCGCTAACATTGTCCCGGATCCTGGGAATTTCCTGCTCAGCAGATCCATGTGGGCCTGCGTCGCCGTGCCGGGTCGAGAAGCAAAAGCAGACTTGACACGACTTGCCTTTAGAGGCCTGATGTGAATCAACCTTTCTGGAGGGCTACGCCCAAGGTGGAACCATGATCCAGGGAAGTGGGGGCAAGTGGATGTGTGGGCCAAGGCGCCGTCAAGAACGGAAGCGGTGGCGGGTCCTTCCTCCAAGTCTTGTTTGCTTCGTCGCCTGTTCGGTCTTTGACCCCGGCAGAGTACTCGGAAATAGCAGTCCTAGGATCTTGTGCTCAGGGGGGGACGGGTACCGTTCTCTTTGAGTCTCCATTTGTCTCTACGTCTTCCGTCCTGCCCCAGGCCAGCCAGCAGCCGGGCCTTGGGCCTGGCCGCATGCGGGGGGTTCGAAACGCAGCCACCCGACCTCGAATCATGATTAAGCCACCTGCAGCAACATCGAGGTTTTGGGTTCAGGGCCATGCGGTAAACGACAAAACTCTCTAGTTTTCCATTCCACAAGTAAAAAAACAAAACAACGCTACGCAACCCCTTTCTCCTACTCTCGCGATGTACGTGTACGTGCAAATGCAGCAAGGAATGGTTGACTATACCTCTTGAGTTTGTGTTATTGATGGCGGGAGTCGGAAAACCTAAGGTATCCTGAAGCAGGACCTACTGCTCCCACTTATCATGAGGAAAGGCGAGGAATCTGCAACGGCTATTTTGGAGTTTCACCCCGAGTCCTGAAAAGACACGGTGTGCACAAGGGTTCAGGCCCTGGGGTCCCACGGCATGGTGGTTAACGTGAGGGGTGATCTAGAAAAGGAGGAATATAAGCAAACCAAAGAACGAACCACGCCGCGCGCGCTTCCACCAGTCATCCGTTCACTCATCGACCATGGTCAACAGCAATACGTGTCCCATGCCGCCCCCCGGGCCCCCATCCCGACCTAAGAATATTGTCACAAAACGAAAATACGGGTGCTAGGGTTCCTACACCCGCAATCGTGAGCAAACCTTATGAGGCTTAGTCAGCATTTGCATCCTTCAAAAAAACCCCTTCCTCTAGCTGCCAAGTCAACTCTTCTTTTCAACGCATTCGACGAAGCCCAATCGGCTTGGGCTGACGGGCTGGTCATACATGAAACAGCCTGAGCAGTTTCTCTTTTGCGGTTTCCCTCCTGGAAACCCTGGTATTCCACTCTGGCGCATCTCCAGCGCTCCGTGTTGCCAGACAATTCGGCCTCACATTTCTTTTTTTGAATAAGATACGCATTGAAGAAATGAATGAGATACCTGCATTGAAGAAATACTTGAGGAGGCCGCCAGTTCCAAGGGAAGGCATTTGCTGCAGCCCACACGTTAACGTTCAGCAACCCGTCTGTTGTTTCGTTTCTCCCCCCCCTTTAGCTGCTTCGTCGAAATACGCACCCGGCGGCCCCTCCGAGTATTTCTTTTTTTGGAGCTGAGTTTTCCCGTCAACAATGGTGAGGAGCCTACCGTGTGCCGTACGTAGGTATGTGTGGATGGTGACCGAAACCTATTACACCGGCCCTCTTCACGGCTATCGCCACCTCCTACGACGCGTTGCGAACCAAAAGATAAATATCCACTTGTCCAAGGTCGCCCGGGAGACGGAGTTTCAAGCGAACTTTCACTCTGGAAATGGTCGGTGTCTCTTATGTGAAGCTGCCCCGGCACTGCACATAAGCGCACGTCGAGAATTGGCGTTGTTGGCATCCTGTCAGACACAGCGATTCTTGCTGCTCTTACAGCACTGACCAAGAAGTATAAAACGGGTGCATGGCACCCGCACGCCGCACTGAGGAGGCCCAAAAGCCCAGTCGCGGTCCCGACCGTGACTGGCCGGGCGGTCGGCCGTTCTGCTGCACTGCTGAGGATTCGATTTGTTCAGAGCAAGTAGCGATCCAGTGCTGCGGCTGCTAGGCATTGTTGCGCGATAGGCATTACCCCACTCTCATTGCACTCACAAATCAGCATACTTACTTCCCCCCTTCCTTCCTTTCGAAAAAAGAATAATTAAAAAGCAAGAAGAAAGACGGGGAAAAAATTGAGGGGAAGAAAACATACGCGCTTTCTTTCTGCCCGTTGCTTGTTCAGAGTTTTGCGGCGTCTATATTTTCTGCTTTTGTTTTCTCTTCTCCCTCTCATATCTGAAGATACCTTTTATTGTATCCATCGAATCGGGACTTGGTGCTACTTTTCACGTTGAAGACGTGAAAATTGTTCAAGGAATGTAACACTGCTTTATGAGTGAACAGCAATATGTTGAAAGGGTCACGTTTGCCACAGATCCCCAACACAGAATGAAACAGGCGAAAAGGAAAAAGAACTCGCCAAGCCGGGGGCTCAAAGTTGAGGCCCATAGAGAAAGAAGGAGAAGGGTCGTTGATGTGGGGACGTCGCTAAAATATTAGGTAAGAAAGACTCTAGTCACCGGAGACTAGCATCCGATCCGATCTTCTAATGCACAAATAACGCTAGTAACCGCAGTAGCCGAGAGGAAATCTGCGAAGTTACATTATTTGCTCGCACAGTCGCCTCCTCTGCTGCAGGACCGAGGCACCCACAGTTAGCGGCGCAAACTGCTTTCTTCTTGCTCCAACGCCCACGGCAAGCACAAGATATATCAACCGATACCGGTAAAAATGAAATGAAGACGATGGTCACCCGGAGACCTTAAAACCCCGGATCTTCAAGCGAACTTTCACTTTGAAAAAGAACGTAGAATGACCATCACTCAGATCTTCACCTCCGCCGAATGTCAAGCGCCCTCCCTCCCCTGAACGCGCCTGACAAACCAGACTCACACCGCTGTCCTGTGTCCTGTGCAGACACTCTGGTTCCGCGCTGGTGATGGTCCGCCTCATGTGTCTGTGGCTGGAAGGACCGAAACCCGGTGCAGATACGACCAGTGCGGTGTTGAGCACTAATCATTCCAAGCGCTCTTGCAATCCCCCCACCCCGGAACGCATTTTGGGAACCACCGAAGAGGTTTCACGACGGAGTGACAAGTCACTCGATACGACGAGCAGCACCCTCAATTCTGTCCTCCCCAACCTCCCCACCCCGAGCCTGTACGGCCAGCCGGAGACTATGAACCACCGACCTTCTACACCACCAATTGCGCTAGAAAGGATCGTCCTCTACAGTCACCTGAAGGCTCTAAGCACCGTCGCAATTCAATGTTCTCTATGAATCAGTCCAAATCATCAGGGGCGGTGCGGGCGAGACTCTCAGTGAGTCAAAAATGAAACAAAACGACAGGTCAAGAAGAAGAAAACACGAGACGTCTGAAAGGCGCGAAACAGCAGATTGGTCCAAAACGAAGAAAATGTCAATGTTTAATGAACAAAATGATGGGTATTACTGCTGGGACACCATCAACTTTCTGATCATACGACTAAAAAAGGTGATCCCCTGCTTCACAATTCAAATAGCCTTCTTGGGTATTCCCCAACTAAAAAACTTTCACTCCAAAAGAGCGATCTGCGAAGAAGAACAAAAGATTTCCAAAGACCTCCGAAATTTATCCAGGGCTTTTGCATTCTAAAAAAGATAAAAAAGAAGAAACAAAAGTGTGACGGCGGGATAAGAAAACGACCCCTGTCCACCCGAGTCTCTGTGGTCAACTGGTGACTCCAAACGACAGCCCTGTACACCTCACAATGCGCTAGTGAGCCAAAGAAGCCAAGTTCAAAAGGTCTTGGCAAGGCACCCTGGCTATATAAAACGAAAGATTCCTGAGCCACAACTTCCGAAGGAGATTACACCGTTCACTGAAAAATCAGCTTCGCTTTTTCAGCACGTTTTTCGTAATAACAATTAATCGTAAACACGAAAGAGAACGCTGGCAGCGTGTTTGGGAGAAGATTAGCCTACCGATCATAGTCACTCACTATCACTCACTAACAGGCTAATCCTCCCCCGGCACGCACAAACAAAACCAGCAGGTGCATCGTTTTGTTCGTGCGACTTCCTTCTTGCGATAGTACTCCCTGTTTTCATTGGGTTGAGATTTCCCGTTAACAAACATGCCTAACTCGCAAGATCGCACGAAGAGAAAACGGCTTCACTTGTGAGCAGAGCTCAGTGCATTATCTCTGAGTCTAGTCCCCTAATATTCAGGTACAGCAACACTGCCCTAACCCTACGATTGTGTATACTCACCAGCGCTGACATCAGGGCCGTGAGAGTAAGATCAGTCAAACCGACGAAGAATACCAGAGAACCCTATCCTTTAGCGCCTCATCCTTCATCACGAAACGCCCAGGGCTTGGGTTTCTTCCCCTTCTCTTTCACGGACGACTCCTTCGGGTGTCGTTCTCCCTAGAAAACGCGGTAGAAGAAACGCAAAAGAAAAAAGAAAGAAAGAAACTAACTATCAGAACTCAAGCAACTCATTGACTGCAGAGGACATATTTGAATAGGTAAACCGGTGTGTGCCTTGAAGATACAAGAACGGTCCTCGTGGAGGAGGATTCACACTACGCAGGTCTGCCAACTTCATCGCGACGGACGAGTGTCAGCATCCAGAACGTTTTTCACCCTCGGGAGTGTTTGGGGCGGGGTGGGGGACTGGGGAGAAGGTTGCATCCCTCAGCTTGTTCAGCACCGCCGGAAACAAGCTAGCCACTCCTCCGTGCTCCGAAGGCGTGTCCTGACTGAAGTTCTCAAACGGACGACCCGAAACATAGAAATTACGAAAAAAAATGTTTGCCAGCCTGTGGAGCCATTGGGGCAAAATGCCCACGATTTCAAGCAAACGGCGATACGGCACGTGTCCATCAGAGATGAAAAGGATGTTGAGTTGTCGACACGGATGCCAGCTCCGTTGATCGGCAGTACACACAAGGTACGCAAAGAAGCAGGTTATTCGGAGACTGTATACTCCTTGGGTCGCAAGTGAGCTTTTCGAATTAGCGAGATGAGACCGACACCTCTTGCACTTCAAGTGCGTGGAACCTAGCATCCGAATCTGCTAGCCGGCGGGCGTATCACCAGACATGTTCAAGTATGCTACACTGTTACAGTGTACACTCACTGACCCGTGCAAGTCAGTCAGAGTGCTGAAGCCCATCGGGAAACTCCTGAATGCAATAAAAAAAGCACACGAACTGCGCCCCCCGCAACCTGGCAGAAGCAGAAGTTAGCAGATCCAAGTTTCTAGCCCCGAGAGAGAGCTTTTTGGCGCTGGCTGACGCTGCCTCAGCGGTTATTCTGAGTCTCGTTTGCCCGTTTTGCAAACGCAAACGCCCCCCCTCCTCTACGCGGGGAGATTCCCTTCCGCTGCGTTCGTTAAGTCACGACCGAGGCGGCTGTCCAACAAAGCGCTGCAGTTTTGTTGCCTGTTTGCAGACCGAGCATGGCTTCGCCCGTCGACTCCTCACACGGAATCTTCTGTCCGCCCTGCGTTTTTTGTTGTTGCCGACAACGAACAAATAAAAGATAGGGATAATTAGCTTATAGCCACAAAAAACTTTTTATTTAGCTTATAGCCAGGAGGGCCTGAAACTTTTTATTTAGCTTATAGCCACAAAAAACTTTTTATTTAGCTTATAGCCACAAAAAGCTTTTTTATTAGCTTCGAGCATTTTGCAAATTTTTTCATTTTTCTGAGTTGGCAAAATTTTGGCCGAAATTTTGGTCGATTTTTTGGTCAATTTTTTGGTCGAATTTTTGGTCAAATTTTGGTCGATTTTTTTTTAAATTTTTGGTCAAGTTTTTGGTCGATTTTTTTTGGTCAAAATTTTGGCCGAAATTTTGGTCAAATTTTTTGGTCTACAATTAGACTCCAATCCCTGAGAACACACCCATAGCGGGATTCGAACCATTTACCCAGCCATTGACTGTGAGGGGTTTTCAGGCCCACCCGGAGCGAGTCCAACCTTCTCCACGTCTTATCATCTCATCACTCGAAACAGTCGTATCATCTTGTCATTGCTTGAATTTTTGGAGTCTGATACTCGAAACAGTCTAGATAGGGTCACCCACGTGTGTTTACGCCCGAAGGCTACATAAGAAGCGATTTGAAAAATCGTCCACAAAGAGCTTGCCGCCGTTTGCGTTAAAGAGAGTGTCACCGAAAAGTACCCTGGTCTGAACTCTGCGAGCTATGTCTCATGTTTCCCGGTTTCTCTTTCAGCACCCGTATGCTCGCATTCATGCCCGGTACTTCCAGTCTTTTAGCGTGTTGCACCCCTTGCTCCCACTACGGCCGTCCAGATGCCGCCGGGTTGCAGGAATCTGATGAAGAGAGTTAACAACGCAATGGTTGCCAAAGTGTTGCGCCGCAAGTCGGCAGTCGCAAATCGGCAGAAAGGGGGTCCAAGTAAACGAGACCTATGCAAAGTTGAAATGGGATGAGATTAGACGCTACCCCAGAATCACCTTGACTCCCCCAAACGTATCCCACGCATTGAAGCTTAAAACTTGCAACTTGAAACTTGAAATTGGAAACTTGAGTTCGAATCCAAATCGCACAGTTGTTACCTGCAGCGAAGATGAACCTGTGCAAATAGGTGTGGCCACTCCAGTAGCTGGCACAGCACGGCAAAGGGTTCTGGGTTCGAATTCCGTGTGATTTTTCTCAGATTGGCTAACAATTGACCAATTTTTTTGACCAAAAGTTTTGACCGATTTTTCTTGAACAAATTTTTTGGCCAAAAATTTTTGACCAAAAAAATTTGACCCAAAATCTTGACCAAAATTTTTTGACCGATTTTTTTTGACCAACATTTTTTGGCCAATTTTTTGACCAAAATTTTCGACCAAGTTTTCACCAGGTGGCTGTAAGCTAAAAAAAAAGTTTCAGGACCTCCTGGCTATAAGCTAAATAAAAAGTTTTTTTGTGGCTATAAGCTAAATAAAAAGTTTTTTGCGGCTATAAGCTAAATAAAAAGATTTGAAAGTGCTATAAGCTAATTAAAAAGTTTTACTTTAGGTGGCTATAAGCTAAATAAAAAGTTAGCAGGTGGCTATTAGATAAAAAGCCCTAAAAGATAAGAAACCCTACAGTCTTCAATTCACTGTCATCTGGAGGACCGGCCGAGGCTTGTCGCCATTTGAACCGAGCCAACCGCTCCCTAACCGCAAGTCTTTCTTGGGGTGCCGGAGGAGGTATTATAGAGACCGGAAGATCCCCGAAGGGATGGTCCCGAACTCGTCGCTCTCTTTTTCTTGCTTTTCTTTGGATGGACCTGAGTCTTGGTATCTCTGCTATGGTAAAGAGTACGCCTTTCGTAAGCAATAATCTACCTGCGAATAGTCCGCAGGAACGCGCCTTTTCGGATCCCCGTTTTCATCTTGGAAGGGAGCGGCGTAGCTCTTGGCCACGTAGCAGACTTGTGTTGATTATCCTCTTTGAGGCAGCTGCCGTCCACACTTTTTTGGCACGCGTCCGGTCAACAAAATAGTGTTTATTTTTGGCCGGGAGTAGTACAGCGTGGGCCCACTCGTCAGGATCTGGCATCACACCCACCCAGGCGTGTTCCCTCCCGAGTTCTCCAAAAACAGTTGTATTATTCTAACCACAAGAAAACAGGAAATTGATGAAAGAAGGCATGTCAGACTTCACGTCGGTTGCTCCACTGGCAGTTGCTGTCAAATGGAGTGTGTTCACGTACAAGTAAAAGAAGAATAAAACAAAACTACGCAGTTCTTCTCATGAGCAGCCCACACCAGCGCCCCAAATTCAGTTACAGTCTCACAACGAGTCTCCCACCAGCTAGTGTCGGGGACTGAATAACTGTCCGAATCTGGAAGTCTGATGCACCAATTACAATGTCCCCTTCCCCACAGCACTCCCTCGAAGGAAATCAGAGGACACCACCAGTTGCAGGCGGTAGCGGTGACTTGTAGGCGGGTGGGGGAGAGACTTCTCTGGGATTTGTTTTTGATGTGTTCTCTCTGTCTCTCTCTTCCTCTTCATCAACAAAATAGCGGTAAATGAAGAAGGAGAACGGTGTTTCGGAAAAGAAAAATAACGCACCCGTATTTCTTTTTGTATCAGCACCTGCTTCGTAGGAAATTCTCGGGGGCCACCTGTTGCAAAATTTCAAAGACTTCCCACTTTTAGTGCCGGGCGTAAGCGTTTAAGACAAGAAGACCACTTAGTAGTTGTATTGCTTTTTCCCCTCCGTCGAAATAAGCAACGGGCGGTCCCTCAAGTATTTTCTTTTTTCTTTTAGCTTTCTTTCCTTTTTATTGTTCTCCGTTTGCTCATGTTTTCATTGCAAAAAGAAAAAGATACCCATTTCTTCCTTTGAGCGCTTCTCGCTCAGCTTTTGTAAAGAAACGGAAAAAAGAAAGACGAAAAGAAAAGAAATCGTTGCGCGAGTTGTCTGGCCGCTTCACACGCAAGGGTAGACTCGTGTGGTAGAAGGCTCAATTGCAGTAATTTTGTCGCTTCTCCTCTGTGTTTTTTTCTTTTTTCCCTTTGCCGACAGGTCACTGCTGCTGTTGGCGCTCGGATGGGAGTGCACTCAGGCGGCCGCACTGTGTCGCTCGTTTATTAAAGGTTTCCGTTCCTCTTCCAGACTCCTCCCCGAGCTAGAACGACACATTCTATAATTACTACTCCATTTTCTTCCTTTCACAGGTCTATTTCTACTACGTCACAGATTGTTGCTGCATATCCAGTTCGAGTTTCTACTACTACCTTGGGCTGTGCAAGAAGAAGAGCCAGCAACAGACTTTGGGAGGAACTTGGGCTCAAAACGTTTTCCCACCTGTACGCAGGCGGTTTCATGGCACTCAGCTGGCCCACACGAGTGAGACCTAGACTGCTCCTACTTGGAAGGGCCTGGCCGCCGACGTCCATTAGATTGCGGGAACTCATTACGGCAACGGCGAGGTGAGGGGGAATACATTGGGCGATGTATGTTCTGTAACAGCACATGTTGTCGTCCCTCATTGTGTGGAAGACTGAAACTACCCAATCACGGACTCTTGTTTTGGCTGACCGAATCTTCGACGAATAATATGGCACATCCCAGTCCTTCAGCCCCACATCCCCCTTACATCGAGCGCCCACTTGTTTATTTGATAGTGACTGACGGCGACATTTCCGAAACAACAGTTGTACATGGACAGTTAAACGAAGTCCAACAAAGAAGTGTAATTACAAACATCCTGACACGTGAAGAGTAAATATATTTTGTCCTATCGTTTTCATTCAGTAGTTGATCAGTTGTTGATGATCGTTGATTACTTCGTTTACGAGTGCAAGCCCCAATTCCGGAAATGGTCTTTCGCCTTCTTTCTCTCCTTCTACTTTTCAGTTTGCCTTGTTCCCTTTCGCATTTTCTTTGAAGCAAGAACCTATCGAAACTGAAAAATCTTGTGTTGTCTCTTTTTCGTGGGCAGACATTGATCCAAGCACGTTATTTCAACCCCGCTCCCTCACCGCCGATTTCGAATGCACAACCGTTCCAACCGTTCTTCACTTTCTGGTCCAATCAGGACTCCAGAAATGAAGCATATTCAAGAACGTCCTACTGAAGCCTACTTTGCAGACATGCGTCCTGCATGCAGTGTGGGTGCACAGCGGTGAATCAGCAACATCCCCGGCTGCAGGGGTTTTGAATCCTCGGCTGCTTCGCACAAGGGGCCACTACGGTGATTTCCAGGGTCCCTATAGGCATGGAGTGCAGCAACTTCAGCAAACACACGTACAAACGAGGCCGCCAAAGGTCGTCGGGGCTGACACGTGGAGTGCACTGCGAAAAGGCCTGCTACTTTTCGGCCCGTTTGTGTGACGGCACAAAACCAGGTCTATGGGGCGCCCCGGAAGAGAAGTTACTTTGCAGCTGCAAGCTCGTCGTTTCTCTTCTTTTCTCTCTTTGTTTTTTTTTTATTCGTCTCCTTTCGATCTCCTTCTTGGGACGCTAAGCAAAAGTGCCACCACCACTGTACCTCCATAGGTTTCTTCGTCCTACTTTTCTTCTTCCCACTCTTGTGCGTTCACCCCGTGGTTTTCTTGGTCGTTCTTTTCTTGGTTCCCGCGTGATTCTTGCACAGCTGTTGCGCTGCATCTAGCATGCTAAGCAGACTTGGGGTCACCGGGCCGAGGCCGTCAGGTGCAAGGCTAGCGGTATTCTGCACTGACGGCAAAAATACACAGTAACAACTGCATTTACAGTTTTGCTTAAAGTGCAGTATCCTCGGGGGCTTATGTCCTTCGAACACTGAACACTCTGTCCCGCAAGATTTGCAAGCTTTCAATTGAAGATAAAAGGAACCGAGGGACAACGAAAGAAATAAGAGAAAGGAGTAGAGTTTGAAGCTAACTTTCATTCTAAAAAGGAGAGAGGTACCAAAAAAGGGTCCCTAAAATACCCGGCGGGCTTCCAGCAAGTAATGAATGAAAGATCTCTTAGGATCTTGCATTTTTCCACCTTTCTTTTCCCCCATTTATTTCTTCTTTTCGCTGCTTTATTCTCATATGTCTCGCCGTTTGCCCCTTCTTTTCAGCATCCTGCAGTAAGGGTTCGCACCAAGTCGTACCACGTGCCTGTCTTCGTGCGTGAAAGAGGGGGGTCTTCTCGTTTGTGTGAAGGCAAGAGGGTCCAGTAGGAAAGGCCTTTTTGAAGTTAGGGCTTTGCTGTTTTCGCTTTTAAGAAAGCAACTGGACAAATCGGTGTCGAATGTTCTCCTTGTTGCATTAGTGCAGAGTCGTCGGCAAGCGGTTGATATCAAGTCCTCCGCTACTGGGGTATGCGGAGCTGACAGGTAGCTGTTCAGGTCAGGTGCCGATATAGACTGGTAAACTGTGACCGTATGGCATAAGGCAGGTCGATAAATTTCTTTGGGAAGTAGACGGACGGGGCGCGTTAGGGAAGCAGGGAGACTCCGTTGTTGCGTTTGTTTCTGTGTCTCCCCTGCTGCCAAGACGTACACCCTGGCTCAACCTTTCGGGGCAGCGGTAGAGGCTTCTCGTAGAACGGCGCCGTCCGCATGAGTGTCCCCTTGCCCCACCTGGCTTGTTGTCGCGCCGCTCTTCCTTTTGCGAAAGGGACGAGTTGATGCGGCGGGAGCAGGTGGAATGTGAAAACTTCCACCACCCGAATCTCCCAGGAGAGGGGCAGGAGAAAGGGACAAGGGGAGAGAGGGTGTCGTGACGCGGACAACGGCGGGCGCGCATCTGGGGATCAACTTTCATAGTAGCGTCCACACGCGTAATTTGATTCATCCATTTTTGGCTTTCGCTCATCACTTTCGAACGGGACAGATAACCGTGGATAGCGCGGTGCACTTCCCATTCCAACCGGTTTCGTGTTTCCTCCCAGCCACTTTGTCGCTTCGAACCACAAACACGTGAGCAAGGGTTCTTCTCAACCCTGATACGGTGCTGTCTTTTGGCCGGCTATCACCCAGGGTACGTAGTTGTGCCTTGTCTGCGATCGTTCTCCAGCTTTGGAGACTTAACATCAGACAATAAGGATACTTTGCAGAACGGAAGGCGTGCCGGTGTGGCTTTCGAGTCAACGAAAGGACGGTGATCTCAGAGTGCCGGGATGCCGTATGTAGATGTTGACGGTAGCGAGGTTTTCATCAATCAAGCGCGACTAGCGGTGTTTGATGCTGGCGGGGTGCGTGATGAAGTACTGGACTGGCTCAGAGTCGTCCTCTACTCGCTGCCTGAGGGAGAGAAGAAGCGCGTTGCGAAGGGAGTCCTCGGCTTGCTTCCGTTGGACAACCGCGCAATTCAGCACTTCGACTTTAGGTCTGCGGAGACCCAAGCAAAAGTGGCCGCAATTCTCGCTGGGGGTTCCCCAGCTTCGAAACCCGAACGCCAGTTGATAGCTCCGGAGTCGCAGCTGGGGCCTGGGCAACGTGTCCGGAACGGAGACACCGATGGACAACCAGACGAGAGTTATTTCAAGGATAAGCCGCTTGCAAGCGATTCCAAACGTAGCCCATCCGACCTAGCCAAGTCGACCGCGCCGGAGTATCTGAAAGCGTCCGAACAACTTCTCGAAAAAGCCAGCGGTCGCCCGGTAAAAGAGAGTCCAGTCATGGATCATCCGTCCGGCGCGTTTCCGCGTGTAGGAGATTCAGATGATTGTGGTAGTCCCTGCGCACCAATCGCGTGCACTCATGAACCTAGTGGGCACCTGAAGAAGCAGAAAGACATTGCAGTGCCCCCTCCTTTGCAATCCGGGGTGCGGAAGTCGAAACCGCACACAGTGGTACTTTCGGCTGTCGATCCCGAAATGACTTTGGTCGAAACTCTTGACGATAAGCAGGCCAGTACTTCTCCCAGCTTTCCTGCTGATACGAGTACGAACAACGATGGTGTTGAATTTGTGATGGTAGAGCCGACGAAAGGTGAAAGCGATATTCGCGACAAAGAGGTAAGACCCGCCGATACAGGTGGGACGTTCACGATGGACTCCGTGGATAGCAGGGCGAAGCTTTCTGCTTGCCCTCCAGCTCGGCCGAGCGAGCTCGCCCAAGATGCCTCACTAGAACACAGAAACCCCGGCGCATTGTCGTTGGTTCCCGCGAGTGATTTCGGCGGGATGCCGGGAGAAACCGCGGCTGCTGACGCGCTCGATGTGGGGAAGAGGCCTTCGACAGCAATGCTCAATTTGGGGCACTTGTCCAGTCGTTCCAGCGGACGGTGGCTGGTTGATAACGGAGACTTGTGGCGACAAGGTTTGTGTGACGGGGAAGAAGAAGGGGTCGGCGGTGGTGGTGTGAGGCCTGCTTTGGGAGAGCTGTCGCACGAAGCAAGAGCAGCAAGGGATGAAAAGCGAAGGCTGATGGCAACGGCCATTAAGCAGCAGTCAGAAATCCAGGAAAAGATGTACGACGAAATGCGCAGGCGCAAACGGGAAGAACAGCTGCAACTGTTCCAAGAGGAAGAGAGGAGGCTCTGCGCGTTGGAGCAGGCGGGAGACAGCGGTGAAGCAGCCGGGCCACTGCTTGAACTGACACACGCGAAATACAGGTCCAAAGCTGAGCGCACTCAGAAGTCCGTTTCACCATCCGCGCGCGCTTCCCGAAAGGTCGATGTCGTGGATACGACCAATCGTAGCCCGTCTTCCCCTTTGGCGAGTCGAGGCAGCCAGCGCAAGCCCCCAGAAACAGCGTCCCCCACAGACTATAAGCGGAAGGTACCAGGCACGACGGCATCGCAGGGAACTACCAGGTCTGGGAGGGGCTCGCCTCCCGCAAGGGGACGTGGTGTTGGTAACCCCAGTAGGAGTCCCGCAAAACAGGAAAGCGCGGCCAGGCAACGGCAGGAGAGGGTAGAGAGGGAAAACGCCATCAGAGAACGGAGGATGGAGGAAGAAGCGGAACGACGCGAAAGGATCCGCAGACAGTCCGAGACACAAAGCCATTTGTACGACGAAATGCGGAAGAGGAAGCGTGCCGCCAACGCGAAGCTAATGGCCGAGGAACAACCACCCACTTTACCGAAAGTGATCATTCACCCTGCAAGCGCTACCGGGCATTCCCTTGTGCAGAAAAATGATGTGTGCCTAACCCAGCAAGATGCGCAGAATGCGCCTAAAGGCCTGCCACAGGATCGGCAGCTGCAGCTCTTTGAACTCGAGGAAAGCCGCCTGGACAGCGACAGCCAGGGAATGACGAAACCGTCACAAACAGTAACTCAGCACCCAGGGGTCGTAGGCAGCCTTCTGGAAGTCGCAAGCGCTTCGGGAGAGGGGAGCAGGAGGCAACACGAGCTTCTGCCGACCGGGACTGAGGGAGAAAGAACCCCGCATTCTGTCGGTGAGCCCAAGAGTGGGAGGGACCGTCGAAGGGCATCCAGAGAGGAAGCGAGCCGCAAAAAGGTTGAGGCAAGCAGGAGGAGGCAGCAGAAGGCAGGAAGCGATGTGTCGTGGGATGATTTGTCCGGAACAGTGACATTGACTGATTTGGATGGGTTTGTGATGGGCATGACGAAGGAAGAGGAGGGAGATGTAACAGTGTTTCACAGTGTTGTGGGGGCTGTGTTTGACGCCGAGGATTCCCAAGGCCAACCGCAGCGAAGGCGTTTCAGTGCATCGCACCTCATCGCGCCAACTTGTGCAGGAGATAATCGGGGTGTAGCGGCCTCCCGGCTCAGCCCAGAGGAAAAAGAGAGAAAGGTAGGGGGGGCATCAGCAGCAGAACCGAAGGAAGACCCGAAGAAGCCGCCAGCCCACGGCGATAGCGGTTTCCTCGGGGCCCAAGGGCGACCCGGCGTGCACGTCAGCCAAGCATCTGCCGCACGACTTTCTTCGGACTCTTCGAACAATCCTTTCAAGTCGAACACGCGACCATCATCAAAGGCGGCGCCTTCGAGGATGGTTCCCTACACAGCAGGCACTCGTGATGACAGCGCCAGTGTTTCGACTCAAGGTCACATTCATCGGGGGCAGTCGGGCGCATCCGTGCCTCAATCCACGGCCGGTGGTCGATCGGACGTCACGCACAAGAGAGCTTGGCAAGGTTCAGACCCATCGGCATCAGGTATCGGCAGGAACGACGCAGCTCAAGTCGCAAGTTTTTTGCCATCGAACCAGCACTCGCCAGCGAGTTCCACCTCCGTCAGCCACTCGCCCAATCGAGTGAACGTCCCAAACGACTACCGCATTGCCAACGGGAAATCCATGTCTCCAGCACGCGACGTCTCCCACCAATTCGTCACCTCAGTCAGCCCCGCGAGACCCCGGTCAGGGTCTCGGTCGTCCACAGGCCCACCCAACCACGCATCACATACATCTAATGGTGCACGGTCGTCCCTATCTCCGATGAGACCAGCGGGTAACCCCGTCGCCCTACCGTCCAAAGGGGAGATCAGCGCGGATGTTGTGCGCTTAGAGTCGTCGCTTACGATGGCCAATCACCCAAACTTTATGAGGCAGACGTCGTCTTCGCAGTACAAGAAACACGAAACTCGTGACCGTCCCTTAGCTAACGCAGACAACGATCTTGTGGGACCGCGGAGAGGGTCCAACGTCTCGCGGCAAAGCAGCACGGGAACAGTTCAGAAGAAGGTGTCCCCAACCGCCAGGCCCGCTCAACATGTGCAGCCCGTGCCATCCGCCAACAACTATGAAGGGTCACCCGGAGGCACGTCTCTGAAGCTGGACCGGAAAAGGCTGGAAGGTCCTGCGGGTCGCTCTCTTATGGGCGGCATCCGACGCCAAGGAGCCAGTCCCGTGGGGCCGCATGGAAGACTGCGTCAGAACTTGGGTGGCACACAGAAGATTGCTCCGGTAGAGCTCAGCCTGAAACCGCCGACGGACAGCAGCGTTTCGATAACAACGTTCGAGCACAAGTTCAACTGCAACCCGGCCGATTACAAAGGAGTTGTCCATCTCGAAGGCGAAACCGTGGTGGGCCGCGTGCTGAAGGCGGTGTTGCACACGACAGTGCCCGAGTTCGAGGTCGACGACGCGCCGCCCACCATATCGTGGTGGGCAACCTCGAACCGAGGCGACGTTCGCGAGGTTTCGCACCTGCGGAACCTTGTTGAGTTCCCAATTGTCTCGGCGTTCGTCGGACACACCATCCTGTGCAGGTTTACTCCCACTGGGCGCACCTTTGATCAGCAACTCTTCCACGGCACTCCCGGCCAAGCTCTTGCCGGCCCCGTCCCGGCTTCTGCTGTCCACACACCCCGTGTCAAGGTCCGCAACATCGTCATTGGGCAACCCGAAGTCGGAACCACGCTTTCTCTCCCGAAGATGAAGCGCCCGTTCACCGAGGTTTGCCTTTTTATGGTTCCAAAATAGAAATACAGCCGGTACGCGGACAAAGAGACGCCTGCAATTACAAGTGCACGTCGGCACGAATTGCTTGGAGACGGGATCCGCACCGACCGAAGATCCTCTCGAAAGACGGCTGTGGAGATCCTACACGCCTGAGTTTAGAAGTCCTCTTGCTTTAAACTAGACCTAGGGTGAGAACTTGTCTTTAACTCGCTGCTTCTTCCGCGCGGTGTCGCATGATCATGAAGACACATGCTCCTAGTTTTTCCTCAAGTATATCAGCTTAATCTGAGACGTTGACAAGTCAGTTTGTACGTTCCACACACCTTCGCCTTTTCCTCAGTTTCCGCGCTGGATCTTTACAGTAGACGCAAAGGACAAATTGGCGTCTTCGAAGTCCTTGCCCCTCTCCGACCTCCCGCCGCTTGAAGGCAACGAAGCTACCCTCGAACAGCAGCACTTCGGCTACCACGTGAAGGTATCGTCATGTTTTGCTTTATTGCTAGCGCTCAAGGCATGCTCAGATTCACCTGAGACACGAAGAAGACCTACGGGCGTGCGGGCGTGTGGCCGAGCAGGAGCAGTCATCTTGAAGAAAACCGAGGCTTAGTGAATCGGAACGGGATTCAAGATGACAGGTGGCGACGGCTGACCATGACGGAGTCA